>JAKSZT010010858.1:422063-506853 GCA_026826555.1 Tolypeutes matacus
CTCTCTCTCTCTCTCTCTCTCTCTCTCTCTCTCTCTCTCTCTCTCTCGTTAACTTCTTGGTTGTTATGAGGCAATGGGAATGCAGGATCCCAGAATTCCTTCCTCATTACTTGATTCAATTTTGTTTCTCTCTTGACAACCAAGCAGTGGGTCTCAGCTTCCCCCTCCCTCAACCCTTACATCTCAGTGGTTTCAGGGTCTCCCCTCCCTTGCCTGGTCCTTTGTCAGCCAGCACATATAACAGAAGGGAATTTCAGAGTCAAGACCATTTACTGCTTAAAAGGTTATGTCCGGAAGATTTACTTCTTCTGCTGTGGAAAGTTTCCAGAAGCCCAATTACAATAATTATTGATCCCACAGGCCTGTATCTTGAATTTTTCTCTTATTCCCAATCCCCAAGCTCCTACTATCACTTATTTCAGCCCAGATGCTAACTAGCCACACCCCACCCAAATATCTCTTTCTGACCACACAGAGTGGAGAAGTTAGACACCTGACTGCAAGCCAGAAAAGGGAGATTCAGCTAGTCACCACTGTGACATCCCAGGAAAACAGTATCACATCTATGGGCTTCTGTACAACAGGAATAATAACAGCCCACAAGGGTCAAACGAAATGTTTCACAGAATCACCCCTAATATTTTAGTAGCGGCAGCTGCTGTTCCCCTCCTCCTACCCCCACTCCACCAACTCACCTGCCCAAAGTCTCAAAGCTAGGTGGGGGAAGGCCTGGGAATAGAACCTGGAATCCCAGATCCAGTCCCCTGCTTCTTCCATCACCTATACATGCCCCCTTCCTTGGATTATCAGTTAAAAGAGTCTAGTTGTGTGTTCCATCTTCTTTCATGACCTTGGGCCATCATCTTGATTCTTTTCTGTCTTCTTTCTTTGCAAAACTTGGCTTCATCCCATCACTACCTCCAACAAGTGAGTTAACACCATCAAGGACCCTCCCCTGGCACATGGAAAGCCATTTCATCCCAAGCTCAAATATACTTTGAGACTGGGACAGAAAACTGTCTCCTAAAGACTCTATAACCTTAAGTAGGGTAAGGAGTGAAACTGATGACGAGAAAAATTCTTCACTATGGGTAGATCTTCCCCAAATTCCTAAAGATTCCAGTGACCTCCAGGAAAAGAAATACCCAGTTTTCCAAACCATTTTCCATGTAACTACTTCTGATGCTAATATTTATTGAGCACTATTTACTAGACATAGTGTTAAGCCCTTTATATTCATTTTTCCATCATTTAATGAGATAGTATTATCACCCCCATTTTACAGATGGGGAATCTGAGGCTAAGAGAGGTAATTTTTCCAAGGTCATTCAGCTGGTGAGTGGAAGAATCTGACATGGCAGCCCCAGCTGTCTGCCTCCAGAACCAGTGCTCTTGACCACTTGCTTTCCTGTTGGATGCCCCTCATGCACACATGGTTTCTAGGAGAATTAAGTGCTGTCCATTCAATTCCACTGGAAGAGGACAAATGGAAGCTTGAGGCTGTTCTCTCTAGACTCTGCCCTGAGTGCCTTTTACCCTTGCTGATGTTAATCTGTATCCTTTCACTGTAGCAAATCATGACCATGAATATAATAGTTCTTCTGAGTTCTGTGAGTCCTTCTTACAAATCAAGGGTGGTCATGAGGACCTCTGACTCAGTGAAGAAACAACAAAACAGCCCAATCGTAACTTTCTACCATGGTGGGTAGAAAACAGAAATACACTCAAGAAGATTCAATAAACATTCAGATGGCATCTAAGTAAATATTCCTGGATGAGGAAACTAAGGAGGTTCTAAAGACATTTTTAATCATCCTAAGGAACTGCTGGGCAGCGGGTCTGGGGAGCCTGTGGTTGCTGTGACTGAGGAGATAAGGGACAGGCAGGTGGAAACATGTCCAGGACCCAGCCTTTGATGCTCCACCTGGAGGTGAGATGCTGGGCTGAAGGGATGAGGGCTTCTGGCTACATGCATTTCTCACACTCTTGTGTCATGCACTATTTCTTTTCTTTCTACCTCAAGTTTCAGTGAAAAGGGAAATACTGAGTCTGGTTCCTTTAAGAATGAAGCAGAAATAAGAAATGAAGACCAAGAAACTTCAGTGTGGGGAGTGGGTGTAGCTCAGTGTTTTGAGTGCCTGCTTCCCACATATGAGGTCTCAGGTTATATATATTTAAATAAATATATATATTTCCCTTCATAGGATAAATGCCATCAGATTCTTATAGGACAAAGAACCCTCTGCAGATGCAGCTCACAGTATCAGGCACAGCGAACCACAGGAGTCACACGGAGCCCCCAATGCCAGCTGCTGCTCCCCCCACTCACCTGGCCCCACAGACATCCACTCCGACCATCAGCTGCCCATTCAGGGAGAGGATCTCATCTCGCAGCCGGACCTTCCCACTCTTGCCCGCTGGGCTGTTCTTTCTCAGCTCTGTCACCCAAATGCAGCCCACGTCCAGGACAGGGCCCTGGTGGGTTTTCCTCTTCTTGCCACCTCTGCGCTTTTCGCCATAGTCCCCAAAAACAGGGATGTTCCCGAAACTGAGCCCCACAGTCTCTGTGTCCCCCAGCTCCTTGGTGAGGTACACCGTGCAGATCTCCATCTCGGGGGGGCTGGGGTGGGGCGGGACCGCCCTCTCGTCCACGGTGAAGTTCAGCTGGATGTACTCCTGCAGCTTCTGGATGGCCGCCTGGCACAGCCGCTGCTCCGGCCCGTCCCCGCCCTCCCGCAGGCTGCTCTGCAGCCACCGGTAGAGAAGGGGCAGGTGCAGCACGGCATTGTCCTGGGTGATGGGCATGGTGCTCAGTCCCGGGCGCCGGCATCATGAGAGGACACACTCCTGGGGGCCCCACGTCCCTGGGGGGCCCTGGCTGCCATCAGCTTTGCCCATGTCCATGCTCGGGCTGCAGTCGAGCCTAGGGGGCGCCTACTGGAGACTGGGCCCTCGGCCTTGGCAGGAGGGCGGGACCCACTTAGAACAATGATGCAGGGAAGGAAGTATCTTGCTTGGGTCACTCAACAACAGGGCTCATGTGAATGACAGAAATGGGGTATTCCACCAGCGGCGACACAGTGCGTCTTCCTGGGCTCATTCACACCTGGGAGAGGAAGAGGAAAAAAGGAAAAAACAAAGCGTTCCAGTCACAACAGTGAGCCTTCTGACACAGAGCACACAGGTCTCCTACGACTACTACGGAAGGACGATATGTGCTTTTCAGACACCAAGTGCAAATCAGGAGCCTCATTCCTCGCCTCAGTCCCAGCATGACTCCCTCTACCCTGTACATACCACATACCACACACATTCACACACATACACACACACACACACACGCACACGCCCCACAGCCCCCCCCATCCCCCAGCACCCCCCAGGCCACACACGCCTCTCGAATCACCCCACAATAGACCCCACACACCCACCCCACACACCCATCCCTCAACCAGCAGCCTCTGGAACGCTGACCTTATCCATGAAGTTTCCCTGATCAGCAGGAAAATGAGATGACTTTGCCAGGATAACCACTATAGCTGTAGAGGAGTTCTGGACACAGTTAAGAGCTTATATTCCTAGGAAGCTAAAAACGATGTCCATTTGCTTTGACCAGCCTGATGGCACACACAGGAGGGCTCGTCACTCCAGACTTCTGTTCCAACAATATTACCAAGAGGAGAAAAAGCCAAGCAACACCATGAAAGATTGCCCCAACTGCCCTGGAACAAGAGCCTTCCTCAGCTTTGCCATCATGTCCATCTTTATCAGGGAGAGTCAGAGGGAATTTCTGCCTTTGCACCCTGCATCTGCTTTTCATTTCCTCTCTCCTTATTCTTTGGTAAAGAGTTGAAACCTATTCCAGGCCAACCCAAATGCCATCTCCACCAGAGAAAAGGTTCTCCAAGCTTTTGGGTAAGAAGACTTTGCCTGCCTGTGCCTGCTCTTTGACACCTGGCTTGCAGCAGTGAAGCCACTCGCTAGGCAGCATGGCCAGTTTCGGCCAGTGTGTCTCCCCTACTAGTGCTGGCAGGGACTGGTCTTGCCACTCCAAATTCTGCACAATGCCTTGCACATAACAGCTCCACAGAAAAAAGTTCATTGAATCTCATCTCTAATACTCCTTCACCACCAAAGAAAAATTTCACCTCCATCCTCTGTAAACATAGAAAAATGATCCCTTTCACTCTCCAAACTTCACTTTTGCCCAGAGAAAGCCAATATAAACTGCACCTTCAAAGGTGGAAAACATTATCCAGGCTTCTCAGAAAATGACTTAACATGGAATAATAATAAATGTGAGAGGTGTCAGAAGCCATGCCAATAATAAATGACCTTATTAACCTGTAATCAGAGATTTCCAATAGAGTGAGCTTTGAGTTTCCAAAGAACTGGAGTGCCAGCTATTAATTGGTTCCAAATAAACCAAAAGCTTAACAAATATCATCTACATCATCACATGTCTATTACAAAGAAATGCAAGATTAAAGAAAAAGATCATCTATGGACGTATAAAGACTGACTGACTCCTTCAGCCAAAATATGTAATGCTTCTCACTGAAAAATAACTTCACATGCAGACATATTAAAATCTTATGAATAAAACAAAACATTTCCTGTCGGACCTAAAAACCTTTATGGGTTTTCATTTTCTCATCCATAAAACGAGAACATTAAGCTCATTGATCTCACTGGTTTCTCACTCTCAAAGGAGAGGTCCTCAAAATACAGTGACAATGTCTCATTTATCAATATATCCTCTACCCTAGCACAGTGCCTGTCACACTCTGGACTCTCAATTTTTTGTTTGTTTCTGAAAATCCTTTAAATTAAAATTTTAATGGTCTGTGATTCAAGGTGTTAGTCACAGTTGAGATGGTTCTAGACATATGAAAACAGAGTAAATATCTTGGGAAAGATGTGCTTTAAATAAGTCTGATTGAAGAAAACCAAACTTAAGAGTAATAGAGAATTCTTTTTTCCTGGTGTCAGCATGTATTCATTCATTCAACAAGTATTTATTGATCATCTATTATGAACCCGGCCTTGAACTTGACATTGGGAATATAACTGTCAATAAGGCATATTCCTTGCTCTAAAGAAACTCATAATCTAGAAGGGAGATTCATAAACAAATGGAAATTAGTGAACAATAAGCCATTACACAGCAGTCCTTGTAACTTGTAGCCACCTTCTGGAATTGACAGGAGCATTCCTGCTAGCCATGTTCACACCATACAATATACCCTAGACCAGGTCAATTTGTCCAGAGCTTGGGATCTCATCCAAGTTGGGACAACCAGAGTTCCTTCCCTGAGAACTGAGAGCTGGGACCCAGACAGAGAGGGTTCTGGTCTTAATGGGTGGCAGGAACTGTAACTTTTGAAACTGCTCCTGTTCTTAGTACCAGCCATCAGGGGAAGGGGCTGCGTTGCCCCCCATCTCCTGCCAACACCCCACCAACATATCAATCCTTATAATAAATTACATTTTTAAATTTGAATTACCTTTAAAAAGAAACAAAGAAAAAGGTAAAGGAAAACAAATCTAAACAAAACTCTAAATGACTATAAATGTAGCTACCATGAGTTGTGGTTTTTTTGCTCTTCATACATTGGAGGGAAGCAAAGTTGATTGGCTTAGCTTGGACCCACTGTTCGCCTATAGTCTGATTAGCTATGGCCAAGGGGGTAGGGGTGGGGTGCCAAGATAACAACATGGCTGCTGGGAGCCCACCCCTCTGACCCTGGAGGAGGTACGGACAGGGACGCAGTTTTAAGAAAAGTAAAAATCAGTGCAAGTGCCCAGACACCCTCAAAAGACATTTAGTCTTGGGGAGCGGGTGTAGCTCACTGATTGAACACCTGCCTCACACAAGCAAGGTCCCGGGTTCAATCCCTGGTACCTCCTAAAAAATAAAAAATAAAAAAAGACATGAGTTTTCTTCTTCATCATGGTCTACATCACTTTCGATTCCATAACTATCTCTAAGAACTTTTAGTACTCCTTCCAGTCCTCTATGCCATCAACTCATTTTCCTGGGATTTTATAGACATCAGTAAAGCTGAGGCATTCCCATCCACTGCAATGATTTGAAGTTACTCAGGACAAAGAAAAGATACTTGATTTTGCAATACTATGAAAAGTGTGGTTCTTTTACAACATCCAGTGAAACATTTCAGTGAACAAAATGTTGACCCAGAGAAGATTCATAAGAACAATATTCTACAAACAGTTTCAAACATCGCCATCCCCAAGTAACTAATCTATGCCAAGGTCTAAAAGCTTCTCGTCCTACAGACAAGCTCATTTCAACAGTGAGAAGAATTCATGGACTTTGGAGATCCACTGCCATGCCCTGTTCACTTTTATCTATCATATATAATTCTCCAATTAGACACCCATCTCAAGCAAACAGCCATGATAATTTAAGTTAATTTTGAGTAGTTTGATGCTGACAGCCTTAGGGTTCAAAATAAATGCTTCTGTTACTGAGGCAATTTATTGATACGGTGTCAGAATCTTTCAACTTTCTTGATCCCCTTTCAGCTAAGTCATGTATTCTCAGTGGGGGTAAATTTTGGTTCTTGGGAGGGGGCAAAAAATTATTAGATATTATAATGGTTAGTGCCCTTCATCCTACCAAAGCACAAACCTATCTACTCAACAAAATGCTATTTCTTAGCATTTAATTTCTTATAGTAGAGAGAATTTTAATTAAATTAAATTTTCTCCTGGGAGGTGGCAGAGGTTCGATTAATTGAAAATGGTTGAGAAACCATTTATCTGCTCAAAGTTACAGACCCGGTCACCCAAAGTCCAGAGGCAAAATCTTAACCTAGCAGGGGATATAAAATGGTGCTCTGGTTTATCCAGACGTGACCTCAAAATCAGAGCCACTCTGGAGTGTTTTGTATTAACTCCCGCTACCAACTGTCCTGGATTCAGACTGACCTCCACTAAGTACCAAGATCTCAATCCTTATCTAATCTTCTTACCCTCTGGACTGGATCCCTCAGGACTTTTAGAAAGCGCTCAAATTTTAAAAGGAACCCAATGTTTGTTAAGTATGCATTCATTCATTCATTCATTCAACAAATGTTCATTGAGTGTCTATCACATGTTGGGCAGACAAAGCCCCTCCAGAGCTTCATGAAGCCTGTGTTCTAATGATGGCAAATTAGTAAACAAATAAATATAAAGCACTGTGATGACAGATGGTGACTGGTGCTGTGAAGAAAATGATGGTCATGTCGGAGGATAGTGAGTGATGGAAGTACAATTTAGATTGGGGATTAGGAAGGGCCTCTCTGAGAAGGTGGCTTGGAGAAGAGACCAAGCCATGAGAATAGTTACAGGAAGATTGTTCACAGTTAAAGAACAGCAAGTGCAAAGACCCTAAGGTGAGAGTTTGCTTGACTGCTGGAGGATGAGCTGAGGACAAGAGTGGCTACAGAAGAGGGAGAGAGGGGTATTTGTCCTCACTGTGCTGGGTGCTTCCTCCTGGTCTTATTCTTTCCTCCGATCCTCACAACCACCTTAGAAAACGAGGACATTTGACCCCATTTTACCAACATTGGCTAAAGGCTCATGTTTTCTGAGCATAACCATGTGTCAGACACTGTTGTAAATAAAAATAAGCAATTTTCATGGAGTATCTTTTTTTAAAAAATTTTAATTAGAGAAGTTGTTTTACAGAAAAATCATGCCCAAAAAATACAGCATTCCCATATACCCTTCCTTCCCCATTATTAATACTTCACATTAGTGTGGTACCTTTGTTACAACTGATGAAAGTAAAGTATAATTGTACTATTAATTATGCTCCATTGTTTACATTATGGTGTATTTCCCCCATATATCACCCTATTAATAACACCTTGCATTAGTGAGGTAAATTTGTTACAATCTATGACAGAATATTTTTATGATTGCAATATTAACAATCCATCCATCGTTTACAATAGGGTTCACTACGTTGTACAGTCTTAGGTTTTATCTTTTAATTTTTATTCTCGTAACATATATATGACCTAAAATTTCCCATTTTAACCACATTCACATATAAAATTCAGTGCTGTTTAATTGTCATAACAATGCTCTTAGGGACATACTGTTAGCACTCCTTTTTTAAAATAGACTCAGGTAAATAATGGAATCAGAGAGGCTAATTAATTTTCCCAAGGTCTCACAATTAGTATGTAACAGAGCCAGGACTTGATCCCAGATGTCAGACTTGGTCTTGCTCCTTTTAAGGTCAGCATGCTGCCTTGTTGACTTCTCACAGCCTCCCCCTCCTGAATTAGTAGCCAGTTACCAAGCCTGGAGATCTCTGCTCCAAAGCTGCCAATGGGCCTCATCTGACAGATACCTCACTTGTGTCAGAAGCTTACTAAAGTCTACCTGATCCATTCTCTCTCTCTTCCTTAGTAAAAAACCTTTATTTTGTCGGGGGTGGTAATATACTCAATTGAAAAGCTGTTTCCCAGCCTCCCTTGCAGAGAAGGATAGCTGTACCACATGGTTCTGGTCAACGAGACAGCAGTGGCAATTGCTGGGTGGACCTTACAGGAACACTCCTTAAAAGAAGAGGGAGAAATGAATGGAAAAACAACACTCCATGTTGTTTAAGTCACTCTTCCGCTCAATCCAGACCTAAACGGGTACAGAATTTGGTACCTGGCAGTGGGGTACCAAAAAGAACAGAATCTAAAATGTGGAATAAGGTGAGCAAGGGAGGCAGGGAGGCTGACGCTAAGGACTTGAGTGTCGCCGACTGGAAAGCTGGCGACCCTGGTTGTACTATGTGAACCGTGTGGTCACACTGCCAACTACTGCACCTTAGACAGTCATCTGCGTGCCGCCTGAGGCTGTTGTGATAGGGAAAACTTCAGAATGTGGGTTGATGCTGGGTCCTCCTTTGTCACTTTCAGGAAAGTCACTCTCAGGAAAGTCCTAGATTTCCTCATCTCAGCCTGCAAGCAGGGATGGACAGAAATATTGCTTTGTTAAGGAAGGCACTCTCCACGTTCAGCCTGCCTGAGAGGCGCACATTATGCACCCTTGGAGGGTTGAGAAAACCAGCTTTATCAGAATGGGGGTGGTGGTACCCTACCAGACAGAGTCAGTTGGCAAAGATGCAACTACCCACCAGAGCCCTTGTTTCAACTGTTCCCAGCTGCATACATTTAGTAGCACACTCAAGTTAAGATTTAGGGAGATGGAAAGAGCTCATAAGCCAGAAAATAATGGATACAAATGATCAAGAATTGACCAGAAACACATTTGTAGAATTGTACCACAAAAAAACAAAAAGCAAACAAACCACAAAACCCAAGCCCAGTTTGCAACAGCCTGGGATGGTTACATATCTAAAACAGTCTTGCAACTCTGCCTCCTCTCCAACTCCTGCAACTCACACCAACAAGGACTAGCTTCCGGAATGTGTATGGTCCCCAGAAAGGGGCCCCCACCATGCCCACCACAGAAGTGACCATGGAGGAGGATGAATGAGGAATAATCTCCCAGGGAGATCAAGGGCCATGGAGGGCAATGAACAAGAAGTTCCTTCCACAAGAACGAGGGGTTGCCACATTGGCCAGATGAGAGCAGCGTGCATCAAGACGGGACCAAGAGCCTTCAGTTTCTGGGTCTGGTGACCCTTGAGGAACAGGAAAAGAGAAAATGAATGAAAGAAAGAACAACCTAGCAACTATATTAAGAATGCAGTACTTGAAGACAGTGTATGTTCTTTTAAAACATGAACTATTTGTCCATTGAAAAGAATCTGAATGCGTAGAAATTGCGGGAAGGCTTATGAAGGTTTTCTCCCAATAAAGATGGTTGCAAGGAAACAGGAACTAGAAAACTAAAATGAATGTTATAAATTATTTCTGTTCCCACCGTACTTCTACACTATATTTGCCCTGGCTACAAATACTGAAACAAGTTTATGAGGCTGCAGTTTAAAATTGTTTACCCAGAATGTCAGGATTTGGCCAGTTCCAGATTCATATTTCTGGCATTTAGATCTCTCTGTTCTAAAAGAGCATAATCATTAAGGAAAGGGGACCATTTATGAGGTAATGTACACATTTGTACAATGGCAAATAAATACTTTGAAAGAGTTGCTATCTACCAAATGGTCAATGGACTGAGAATAGCCACAGCTTCTGTGATATCAGCAAGAGAGCCACGAGAGGATTACAACTGCCCATTATAATTTGGCCATCCTGCCCACACTGTATGGATTAGGCAATCATGACATCTCTGTAGCCCTGCACTATAATAAATTCTTGCTCAATCACCCTGGAGAGATTTTTTTAAATGGATTATTTTAAAATCCTTTCAGAAGAACTGTGTTGTTCAGATGCTTCTGGTGTTCAGACTTTCAGGTAAATAATCTACTATATTAAAATGCTTAGCATGTCACCACCCAGGATCTGACCTCACCTTTAATTAACAATGACTCAAATATTCATAACAGCCCGCAATGCACTCTGCTATTAGCTAGCTGTAGGTCCCCAGGTAAGTCATTTAACATCTTTGGGCCTCAGTTTCCTTATCTGCCCAATGAGGTGGTTCTAAGTTTCTTTCCAGCTCCCACACTCTCCTGGACCTTGCAGCCGAGTTAGCAAGTCAGGGATGGAGTCACTAGCCTCATTAAGAAGCATATACACAACACATGGAAGTTTTAAGCTGCAGAAGACATGAGCCAAATTGCTTTATCAGACTTTGAGTGTCTGCCAAGACAAAGGGAGGAGGGGGGACCCTGGGGTCGTTTTACATTCATGTGCTTATAACCTCAGTTCAGTCCTTCCAGAAGACAAGAAGATATATGTCCTACTGAATGAAAGCTCTTTGGAGCAGCAGAGAGAACCAAGGTTTCAAGGAGGGGGTGAAACATGCCTGGGGAGTGGGCTACAATAGGAAATCCGGCGTTTCCACTGAGACCCCAGAGACTCTTCAATTTGGCAAGAGCCTGAATTGTGCAGAGACCGGCCCGCATGCCCTCCCCTGCGTGAACTGCTTGCTTGCAGGATTCAGGGCTGGATGCCTGTTGCAGAGAGTATCCTCAGAGGAAATCAAAGGATCACGGTGCACAGAGGTTAGCTCGTGCACATCGCTGAGAAGCTTCCCCTTTTCCCAGGCCTGGCTGTGGGAAAGACCTCAGACAATGGTCATGAGAAGGCAAGTCAAAGAATCCTCATTTGACCTCCTCCAGTCAGGAAGTCAGAATTAAGGAGAACGAATGATTGTGAAGGAGTATGATACACTGGCCAAGACATTCTCACTAACCCCCACGGTTACTCATCCGCCATCTTGGCCTTTAATAGGGGTATGAGAGAAATGAAGTAAGGGATTAGAAGACTGAAGAACATAAAGGGAAAGGAACTTAGCTGACAATCAGCAAATGTAGGTTCTACTCTGAGTACTGTCACAATGACCTTGGGGAAGTCTGGGGAAAAGAGGAGGTTAGACCCACTGTCTCAAGACCCTGCTGTTGCTTTTGCAACTTTAAAGTGCAGAGCAGGGGAAGCAGATGTGGCTCAAGCGATTGGGCTCCCGCCTACCACATGGGAGGTGCCTCCTAAAAAAAAAAACAAAAAAGATTAACAGACACAGCAAGTGCAAACAAGGGGGTGGGGAGAGATAAATAAATAAAATGAATCTTTTAAATAAATAAATAAATAAATAAATAAATAAATAAATAAATAAATAAAGTGCAGGGCAGGGGAGTTCAAAGATGTGTTGAAAGATATATTTGGAAGGCCACTGGTAGGCCAGGGAAATTTGCCCCAAAATAATCCTAATCTTGATGAGTTTCCCACTATCCATGTCCTCAGGCTCCTGGGCTCAGAAATTTGAATTTTGTCAGCACCCTGAAAGCATATCTGCTTCAGAGGTGTAGAGGCACAGTTACCTGGCAAGAAATGCTCATTCATTTATTTTCAATGGGAAGTACAATTAAGTGGACTGGATGTTTGCATCTGCTGATAGATTCACACATTCCACGAAGGCAGGGGCAGGTGAGGGCAAACGTCAGAACAAGGAGAAGCAGGTGAGCATAGGAAGGGCCCCCAGCTAAGACAACTTCAGGTGCTCTCATGCCCACACTGTAGCCCAGGCTTTGCAAAAGAAACCGTCCACTTAGCCAAGACTCTCCCCTCCTTGAGACCACACCTGAAAAGGTGTCTCTCACCTCTGGCTCCTGGCGGTTGTCTTTCCTGTTCTCCGCACTCACCTCGCCCCTTCCTTGTTCACTCACTTTCTCCAAAGTACATACCATACAGCCTTAAGTGTGGATCTCTATTCTCTAAATTATAGACACAATCCATTTTAGTCTATCCTCCCCAGGTTTACTGTGAGAGTTTTGGATTCTACACATTTTTATGGACAGTTTCTTTAGTATTCCTGCAGCTGGCTATTCCAGCATGTGTGCTGAATTTACTAGTTTAATTCTCAAAATAGAAACTTTTCTTCCTTCTCTCCAAGTTTAGGATTGTGGGAAAGGGGATGTCAGGGTTGCCCCCAAGTATCAAAGGATACCTTCCAGATTTAACTAACCGCAGGAGACCACAAAGCGGCGAAGCAGCAGGGACTCGCCAGCAGCTCTGATCTGCTCAGGACTGTGCCTGTGAGTGCTGGAGGGAGGCAAGGACAGGAGGGACAGAACTAAAGTCACAAAAGAAAAGCCAAGGGAGCCGATGTTCTCCTTACCACTCCTGACCTGGAGTCCTGCTGAGGAGCCTTATGCTGCTGAAATTCCAGACAGTGCTAGCATTTCCCAGAACCCTGGGGCCCGGGGGCAGCATCCTGGTTACACAGATGGAGGAGCAGATTGAGAAGGGACCTGCGATTCGGTTGGCAGAGCACTGTGTCCACGAAGTCGCTCAGCATAAACTCGCTGCACGTTAGAAGGCAAGCTTTCGTCCATTAGGCAATACCTCTTTCCAGGAAAATAGGAAATTGGAATGAAACAAAACAAAGCAAAAAACCCTCTGTTCTCTCTATTGGAGAAAATGTAGGGGCTGAGGCACGTCTATATTGGAGAAAAGGTAGGCACATGCTGGGTTTCAAGTTTTAGGACAGACAGCTAGTCTTCCCATGGCTGAGCCCCATAGAGATAGGAATTGCAGGGAATTGAAGCTCACTGGTGATTTGAGGAATCACCAAGATTAGCTAAAGGGCCATTACTTGCCAGCCCCTGAGTTCCAATGGGGAACTACTGGAAGAAAGCTCTAACACCATAATGTTTTAGGAGACCCTGCATTTCCCATCCATGCAAGGTTATACGACTTAGCAAATAAAAATAAAAGTAAAATGTCCAGTCAAAAACGAAGTTTGTATAAATAAGAATGATGTTTCAGTATAAGTATATCCCCAACATTTTAGTATATTTTAGTATAAGTGTGGCCCATGCTATGTTTGGGATATACTCAAAAATTATTCATTGTTCCTCTGAAATTCAAGTTTAATTGGGCTTTCTGTATTTTACCTGGCAAGCCTATACCCACTACATCCCCAAATGAAGCTCTTAGAGTCTTTGCCCTGCAGGCCTTATCTGCCCTTTCTGAAACAATTGATCCATTAATCCTACACAGCACCTCTGCCCCTGCATCTACTGGCCCTGAACTTCTTCCTGGCTGCAAAGTATCACCCACAGGCCAGGGCACCCCCACGCTGCAAGGCAGAGAGTAAAGGAGGCAGATCAGGGCTGCCACCCCACCCTGAGTTCCTTCTCACCCTGGTTCCTTGTCACCTCCACCTCTGGCCTTGTATTAGTTTCCTAGGGTTGCCAAGGCAATTACCACCAACTGCGTGGCTTAAACAACAGTTTTTTTCTCTCATGGTTCTGGAGGCAGAATTCAAGGCGTCCGCAGGACCATGCTCCCTCTGAAGGCTCTAGGAAGAATCCTTCCTTGCCTCTTCCACCTTCTGGTGGCCTCCAGCTGTCCTTGGCGTTCTTTGACTTGCAGCTCCATCCGTCCAGTCTCTGCCTCCATTGTTACATGGGTCTCTTTCCTCTGTGTGTCCTGTCCTCTTCTTAAAAGGACACCAGTCATATTGAATTCTAATCCAGTATGACTCATCTTAACTAATTCCACTTGTGAAAACCCTATTTCCAAATAAGGTCTCATTCTGAGGTTCCAGGTAGACATGAATTTGGGTGGGGGCAGGGAGGGGGAGTAGGGGACACTACTCAACCCAGAATAGGCTCCCTATGCCCAAATCTGCTACTCCCAACCTTGCCTTCCATGAATGCCCCTGCATGCCTAGACCCTGTAAATACTGGTCCTTTCTGGCCAGCTGACCTCTTGGAATAGCCCTAGACACACAGAGATGTCTGTTATGATGGCTGTGTCATGACCATGAAAGGAGACAAGGAATAGAAAAATGTTTGAAGTAAACACAAAAAGTAATCTACCAGTGGTTTTCACACCATGATCCTGGGATCACAGTCTTCCATAGGGCTTCACCCAGAGTTGCTCTGAATTTATTGTTCTGGATGAGATTTTATTTGAACAAAATTAAGTAGCTAAAAACGATTTGAAAATCCCTGGAGCAAACAGTTGGCAACCAATTCTATAAAATGCTTACTTTTGAGTTGTAGTGGACGCTACAGATTCCATTTCATTTTTGTTGTTGTTGTTGTTGTTGTTGTTTTATGTGTTTTTTTGCCCCTAACAGAATCCTGACTTTGGTCCAGGTATTTGACTATCTTCCACTGGGTACCATAACTCTAAAGACAATTGGGGAATATCCTCCTTCCTTCACCAACAATTGTTTAAGGACCCAACTCTGGTCAATGAGTCATGAGGTAAAGTCTCTTAGGGGTCTTCTGGAAAGCTTTTCCTCCCTCCTAAGGAAAAGTGCCAAGAAGCAGTGGTCCCTCTTCTTCCTCTGGATGATATCAGACACCTGGACTTGCTGCAGTCATCTTGTTACCAAGTTGACATAAAGCTATGTGAGGAAATTGGTGACATGACGGACATGGTGGAACCACTGGCTATCCTTACTGTTTCTACTACTTGTATCCAGAAAACACCATGTTATGTGTGTGGTTCGGTGCTCCTAGCTTCTATTAAAAAAGACTATCCAGCAAAGACATGTGCAAATTTGAGCTTCTGAGATTTGCAGCAGTAAAAGTGGATCCATTCAGATGCCCTACTCTAGAGGGCAGAGATCTGTTCATCCTTATTTCTCTACAGAAATTGCCCATAGTAGAAGCAGAACTGACTAGCTTTCCCTTTAATATGAGTTTAAAGAAAAATAACTCTATTTTAATATTTGTTGATGAAGTGACAAAAATAAATTTACTCCTTCCTCTGGTAAAACGTCCATATTTAAGCATCCTCAGAACCACAAGAAAAAGCACATAGTGTTTGAACAGCCTTATGCATTTTCCTTTGGAACATGAGTAAAGGCAGAAGCCAGATCTTCACGACTCCTTAAGGCACAGAATCCCATAACCCGTGAACAGAGCCCTGGGCCAAGTACACCCTACCACCCTCATATTCTTGTTCCCTACCACCTTCCCCTCCAGCGAGTGTCCCCAAGGGTGGAAATCTCACTCTGAAAACCTTCCAGCAATGCTGCATTGTCCTGTTTCCAAAATTTCCACAAACTCATAAATCAACTCTTCAGAGGCCTAACTCTGGGCAACTGACTCTGGAAAACTGAGCCTGCTTCTCAGGGCTTCTAAACAGTACTGTAAAGCCACTCAAAACCAAAGAAAACTTCAACCCACCAGCAAAGACACAACTGAAACAGGGGATGGCTGCAATCCAGGGGCTCCTATTCCACCACAGCAAGACAGAAAGGTAGTAAAAGTTGATAAGAAAATATAATATGGATTATTCGTGTGTAATAAAAATAAACACACGAAACTGGCAAGGGGATGAAAACAGACATACCAAATCAAGGCTAATTCATTCCATAAATATTTACTGAGTGCCTACTATCCTGTGCCAGATATTACTGCAAGTTGCTAAAAATATAAACTTAATAAGTTCTGTATCTGCCTCAAGAGGTTCTCGGTTTTCCTAGGAACAGACATAAATAACTTAAGATGCACCTTAAAGAATGAAAGGATTCATAAGGTGGGAATTGGGGATGTCCAAGATGTATGCAGTTGTCAGAGCAAATATGAGGAAGTACATGAAGGGGTAAGATGGGGAGGATCACATTCAGTCTTGTTTACTGTTCCAATGAGTCTGACCTTCATCATGTAGAAAATGAATTTTGGTTGGTAGTGCTTTTCCTTATTATTATTTTTTTTAATTCAATGGAATGATAAAATCAGATTTGTAATTACATTTCAGAAAATATTCATCAATGTAAGATAATCTTCACCAAAATAAGTGAAAAAGTAGGCTACAAAATAGTTTTGATTGCATACCAATTGTGTTTAAAAGTGAAAACAGGGAAACGGATGTGGCTCAAGAGGTTCGGCGTCCGTCTACCATATGGAGAGACCAGGGTTCGATCCCCGGGACCTCCCGGTAAAAAAAAATAAAAAATAAAAAAAATAAAAGTGAAAACAATGGGCAGATAAGTGGTCCCACCTTGATAAAGGTGATGGAGTAAGATGCTTCAGAGCTTCATTCCCCAATGAAAGCTTTGAACCACTAGCAAGAACTGGCAAAACATCTTTTTCAAAGCTCCAGAAAACAGTTAAAGGCCTGCAGAAACAGGACAAATGCCAAATCAAGAAAAAGACCATTTAAAGGTGAAGGAACTTCTGGTACCCTGGCTGGCCCCTTCCCTAGCCCTCACTGGTTCAGCATAGAGCTGGCCCATGCTCCCAGTGTGGATCCCCAGCCCCAGTTCCAAAGGGAGCAGAGTAACCCTCATGCATGTACTGGGAGCATATATGTCTAGCCCAATCTGACTGGTGGCAGCCTGAGAGGTTGACCCGGGACACTGCTCACATACTCACTATCCCAGAACTTGCCCTGTGTGTAGAAAGCAGCTCACAGAGATCTCCTGTGAAACATTGTGAGAGAGCAGTCAAGTGGCTACCCGGGGCAAAGGACTGTTGGTCCTAGGCCTAGAGTGCAGTGCCCAGACTGTGAGGAAACTGTTTTCTAGGAAAGAGAAGGCATTCATATTCCTGTACCAGGGGAATCCCTAGGGTCACACGTGCATACCCAAGACAAGAAGCATGTGCAGAAAGGCTCAGGTAGGCCTCTATGCTTTGGCCTCGAGCTTTTCTCTAAACTCATTGTATGGATAAACTTTCACAGGACAATCTACAAAGACTGGGGAAACTGTTTTCTTCTTTTCCTTTTTTTTTTTTTTTGGCTAGCTGCTGACATTCATGGAAAGCTCTGTCATAACACTAGCTGGGTACAAACTTAAGGAACAGATGACTCAAAGTCTAAATTCTAACGGTAACACCTTAAAATACCAAAATGTCCAGGTTTCAACAAAAGATTACAAAACATACAAAGAAACAGGAAGTACCTCAGGAAAAGGAGAAAATTAAAGCTTTAGAAACCATCAATGAGGAGGATCAGATCTGGGACATACCAGACAAAAACTTTAAAAGTATGGTCCCAGATCTGGTCTTCCTCATTGCTCAAAGAGCCAAAGGTAAATATGGACAAAGAACTAAAGGAAATCAGGTACGTGAAAAATAAATACAAAGAGACCATCAACAGAGAGACTGAAATTATGAATAGGAACCAGAGCTGAGGACCACAATAACAAAAATTTAAAATTTCTCAAACTTGATAACTGAACGTAAATGAATATTCTTGTTTTTAGGAAATGTACATGGCAGTATTAAGTGGTCAAGCAACAGAATGGATTGATAAATAGGCAGACAGTGAGATGTATATATGGATGGATGGATATATAGATAGATGGACTGATAGACTGATAGATAGAAATGATGATATGGCATATGTGGAAAAAATAGGTAGATCTGGGTATGTGGGGGGATAAGGGTATGTTGGAGTTCTCTGTATGGGGTCTGTATTATTTATGTAACTGTCCTATAAGTTTGAAAGTATTACCAAATAAAAAGTTTAAAATTTTAAAAAGTAATCTATTTCAAGGATATTCACTAAGATGATGACATTTTTCATCTTAGGAAGGTGAGGCTGTGGATGACTTTTTTTTTTTACCTTTATTCCTTTCTGATTTTCTAAATGCTTACGAATATGTATTACTTGAGTACTTAAAAAGTACTGTGTGAGTAAGAAGGCAGATAAGATGGTTAGATTGAGTGAGAGACCAGGCAGCAGGAGGCCCATTAGAAGGGGGTCCTCATAGTTCAGGCATGAAACATGGACTGCTTGGACCAGGCAGTGGCAGTGGGGATGCGGGAAATGGGTGGCTCCTTGGGCCATTTTAAAGGAAGAATTGAGAAAGTGAGGAGTCAAAGATGACCCAGGGAATTTGAGGCCTGGGGGCTAACCCAAGAGAAGGACCCCTTACTAACCCTGACCCCTGTCCTTTGCCTCTTCACTGTACTTCAGGCACATGAATTTGATCCTCTTATCAGGAGACCAAACTAGACTTCTTGCCTTCCTCTGTTCACACTAGTTACACAAGTAGAGGGACAGTCTTTCCTTCTTACTGTGGCAATGCCCTGGCCCCCACATCTGTGAAGCCCTAGTTTGAAACTCCCTGCCTCAACCCACTGGATCTGCAAGAGCCAGTTCTGTTATCAGAAGCTCACAAGCTCAGCCTCTTCTCAGGCAAATGAAACTCCATTTGGCATCAACTACTTTTTCCACCTAGCGGACTCTCACCACAAATCTCCTGTCCACCCGCTTAGGAAGGCCAAAGCATTACTCCTTGCAGCAACGCCCACAGCCAAGCAGGAGATGACGCCACACAAACATGGCTGCTCCGTGAGCACCGCCCTCCATTCCTACTTTCCTTCCAATTTCCCAAAGCTCCCTTTCTCCAGGGAAAACATGGACCTGATTACGAGATTTTACATGGGCCAAACAGTTGCAGCCTCATTCTCATAGACAGATGGGAATGGGGGCCAATTTCCATCAGAAAAGCCAGGGGAAATGAGTGACAACTAAGAATTGAGCTGGCTGGGCCCAGGAGAAGGAGCTGCAAAGGAGAAAATTGCCTCTATTAAGTCAAATCTGCCCTCAGATAATGGCCTGTAGAATCAGTTCCAGGCCACCGCTCTCTCCTTTGCTTGATCACAGTAATCTGTCCTTTCTCAACTGCATTTCTGTTCCTGCCACCTAATAAAAAAGTTCAGTTCCACTCCTCACTCACACAAGTACCTATGGAACATAAAAAAACAGGCAAACCCTAACTAGAGGGCAACATTTATGATCGCTAAATAGGCTATGACCCAGTTTTTAAAGGAAAACAATTTTGATTCTGAAAAGGAATCTGATAAAGTCAACTTTCAAAAGTTTAGGCATAAAAATTTTTACTATATTGTGAGCAGAAAAAAGCTAATTAGAAAACAAAATTTAGTTGGTGACGCACTGGAGTTGGCTCTTGCTGGCTCCTGGTAGCGGAGTGTTAAATTTTCAGGAATTTTGTAGTCTGAGTGATTTCACGTTGTTAGCCTGAAATCAGCTCTGGTGAGAGTATTTACACCACAGAAACTGGCCAATGCTACAAATTGAAATGACCTCTCCCCATCAGCCATTTGCTAAATATTTACCAGCACACCCGAGTATGATCCTTTTTAAAGATTTATTTATATGCACATGGATGTGTGTGTGTGTGTAAAAGGTCAGCAAGTAAAATAACTAAAACAACCATTTTAATTTTGGCTGGTGAACTAGCAGGTAGTTTTTATCTTCTTTTACTTTATCTGGGTTTTTTCCCCCTATAATGAACAAGTATTCTTTCTATTATAACCAACCTTCTGGCAAAGTGGAGAGGGAACAATTTCTTTGCCTCCTGAGCTCTCTGAGTCACTCCTCTCCTCCCTCTTCTTTCATTTCATCCCACTCTAGTTTCCTGGGTTTTTATTCTCTGCATAGGGTGCTGCTGCTATCTCCAACTACTTACCTGCCTCTGGGCACAGCCAGAACTGCAGGCAACAGGAGCAGAGAAGAGGACTGCAAGCTCCAGGAAGGCAGAGACCAAATTCAGCCCACACTAGGTATAGCAACTGGGGTAAACTGGCTTCTGGACCTCTACCCTGGGCACCAAGCTGTTATCATGACTGAGCAAAGGAGAGAGGAACACCTAGGAATTCAGGGGACTCAGCCCACGTCCCCTGGACCTTGCAGAATGAGCAACTCCATTCCTTGAGATATCGATCTCAGCTTTCACCAGCTGCATATTAGCCATTCCTATAGTTTGCAGTTGACCACTGTCAACACACTTACTTCTAGTGTCTTACTGTGTCCTTATCACAGTTGGTACTCTCCTAATTCAGCAGACACATAAACCAAGGCATAGAAAGCCCAAGTGACTTATCCAAAGTCACACAGCCAGGAGCATAGCTGGGATGACAATCCAGGTACTAACACTGAACTTGAGGCTTTTATCTCCAAATTATATAGAATGCTTAGTGAAACCCTCCCAATTTCCACTGTATAGTTAGAATGAAACTTGAGTTCCCATTTTCTCATGTTTAAAGAAGTCTAAGACAGCCTTGGTTTTTGTTTGTTTTTGAGTGAAGGAATAAGGAGATACTAACCCCAATTTGATTTGTATAGGAACCAGTGTATGGCCTCTGCAGGAAGGCAAACCAAAGTCCAACATGGTTTTTCCTACTTTCCATATGCTCCCTGTACAAGGGACATTGGAGTGTGGGGTGAATGTTGGCATTATTGCAATGTTGCTTTCTCAGCCGCCTTCCCCTCCTAATCCTACAGGATGTGAAGCTCAAGACCCACCTGTTGCCACCAGATCCCCCTGCCCCTGCCTCAGATTAAGATGGCTGGGACAGGAAGGGCTGCCTAACACTCCATGTCATCTCCTCAAGCCAACAGTAGACAATGTGTGTCCCCAGGAGGGCCCAGCTCCAACCAATGCCCCCTGCCTCTGGTTACTCTGCTGGACTGCAGAACCTTCTGGTTTGTCTGAGACTGACAAAGGAGCATGGCCCTGTGCAGATGTGACCCATCTAAAAACAGGAGGGGCCGCCCTTAGGCAGACTTGTCTAGGCAACCATAAGCCACTTGGGGAAAAAGGCAACACTGATTGCAAAGCCTTGTTGACCCACCTTCTGAGCTGGAAAGAATGTTTTATTTGATCCAACTCAGTGTCTTCTAATTTGCTCCAGGGAGCTCAAGGAACTACCTTGATATCTAAGCCAGGGGACAGGTGGTTGGAGCCCAGGTGCACAAGCCTGTTCCTCCCCCAGTGCTGAATGGAGCATATTCATTTTTATTTGATCTACACATTCAGTTTCCTTATCAAAAACTGTTTTAAGAGAGGGTTCCAGTGCCTAAAAAAAATAATAATACATTTGCAAATCACTCATCTAATATATTCATCTTGTTTTATAGGTTGAAGAAACTGAGGCCCAGGGAGGCAAAAGTCACAAAAGCAAAGGTACAGCTCTTTCCACTACACCTACATCCCCTCTTCCTTTAAGCATCCTTCAGCTTTGCAGAGAGTTGGCCTTGACCTCATGAAATACTCCTATCTTTTTGGTATACCACAACCCTCATTCTTGCTGGTGTGGAAATGATTTCCTAAGAGTTTTCAACTCCACAACTCACACATGCCTCCTTGTTGACTTAGATTTCCTGCTCATGGACCTGGGATCTGCCAGGCCCTGTCTTAACTCCACATCGTCTGCCTCTCTACACCCTGCAAATCTACATCATCTTTGGTGGCCCGAGGACCTGCCAAGACATCGCCATCTACCCAAGATATAATGGACTGTAATAAAATCAGTGCCCCGTGCATTGTATGCACTGACTCAGTGTTACCAATGATCCCAATGACAAACTCAGGGATGATAAGATAGCTCTGCCCAGATAAACACCAAAATATACTTCAGCGTCCACACATAGACTGAGATCCCCCCAGAGTTCTGAGCAGTTGTGTATATTTTTAAAATACAGTCACACGCAGTCTCTGTATCACTCTGTATTTCTTCTTTTGTCAAATACAGAGTACCAGAAATTCATCCATTGTCACAGCATTTCCCAATTTGTGAACAGCAAATACATTAGACTCAAAGGTCATCCCATGCAGTTCCATTAAACTGTGCTTATTTGTACAACCAAAGGGTTCCTTCCTTTACAAATTGCATCACTGCAGGCTCTCCTTTTTAGGCGAGCTTTTCTAATGATTCAACCATACACTATTCTTTACCAAAAAGAAAAAAAAAAGCAGGCAAATTTTCAAGCACAACTCCTGCAAAAAATTTTAAAAATAAATTAAAAAGTGAGGTGAATATAAAATTGACAAATACAGGTATAAGAAAGTGAAAACACAGAAGACAAGACCCAGGGCTTTGGTCATTCAGGGCATAGTTGACGTTTTTTCTAAAGCTGAGGTTCAAAGAGGGTAGGAGTGGCAGCAGAGAAACTGCCCTGGATTGGGACTTTGCACATAAAACATTTCTCTGAATGCAAATGTGCTGTGTCCTCCAAGCCGCTGGGTTTGGATTATATCAAGCTAGTCTGGGGTGGCTTTGGCTCCTAGCGTCTCTCTCAAGGCATTTGGCCTGGTCCAAGCAATCCCACAAGCTTAAAGAGCAGGGGAGGGAGAGTAGATCCAGAGCCTCCAGAATGTTCTAGTTTTGTTTACTCTTCCTAACTCCCACTCCCAACCAAGAGCAGCCAGGGAACTGGGAATGCCCTAGGATTACTTGAGACTGCAGCTATTCAGGATGAACTCCCCAACACCAGACAAGGCCCAAAATACTCTCTTTCAATCCAAATGCCCGCCTTTCAGCTGAAGTGAAACTCTCTGTGAAGCACATACAGGGGTATCCTTAGCTCTTTGGGTTCACATGTGTCACTGGTCTGGCTCACAGAGGCTTTATTTAAACCTGTGGGATACCCAAGAGCGTGGAGTTAGTGCCAGAGCCTGATCTTCTGACATGATCTGTTTGGCTTAAGAAGCTGTGATAAAACCAAACTGTCTGACATTTTCTTCTTCATCCTCTTTTTAAATGTTTTTCTTCCATGAACAGAACAGCTCCAGTTGTGACCTACTTTCCCTTGCTTTGTGATTATGCAGAACTCACAAAGCTTTTTCTTGAGCCTGACTAATATTTTCAGTGACATGCTTTTTATCTTGCGGAAAAGAAGCATCCCCGTCAGCCTGCCGGAGCACATATATCTTGGTGAAATGACCGACCAGGACAGATGAGTTATAAAGACTTCACTCAGGGAATCATAAGAGACTGAGCCCAAGGAAAACAACAACAACAACAACAAAATCCAGGTCTGGCCCCTTGAAAGTAATTAGCATTAGCCCGAAAGTTTTCATCAACCAGAATCAAGATGTTATAAAATCCCCTGAATATAAGCCCTGCAGCCTGCTCTTGGAATCCTGCCACCCTCTAAAGCTCACTCAGGCCCTACCCAACTCTGCATTTTGCATTAAAAATTAATTGACTTCTTCCAACTCTTTGGTGAATCAGAACACAACAGGATTTTTAAGTATCAGGAGAAACGATTTAAAAACAAAGCCAAGAGACCAACTTGGGTGGAAACCTGGCTCTATTATTCAAAATTAAGTGGGTATGGATTTTTCCCCTCTATTTTTACCTTGGAGGCTGTGCACTTTTAAACATCTGATCCGCTGTCCTTTCCTTACATAGAAATTCCAAATTACCCCTGGTAATTGAAAAGCTTTTGCTTGATGACTTTAGAAATGTCACCGCCTGCCTGAGACACTGGCACCAGGATTCGGGTCCAAAGCATCCCTTTTATCCTCTGAGCAGAAACTGGGTCTGCTAAATGTCTACCAGACCAGTTGTTCAAAGTAGAAACAGATTCGCAAGCTTTGGGATGCAACTGCATTTGCTTCTATCCAGGTTAGTTCAGCTTCATACCCCGGTGAGGCTGTCTGGTCAGCACTGATTTAATGCAAGTGGCACAGCCCAAGGGCCTGGGCAAAGCAGGGCATCAGCCTCGGGCTCACCAGATCCATCTGTCCCCGGCAATGTGAGGACAGCTTCCTGAGCATCACCTCTGGTGCAAACTTAATTCTGTCTCCTCTATCGTTAAATGGTTCCAACTCATTCATTCATTCATTCATTCATTCATTGAAGAAGTATCTACCGAGTACATCTGGGGCAGGTATGCTCAGAAGAAACAATACAAAGATGAACAAAACAGACACTGTTGTGTGACAGTGAAGATAAAGACAAGGATTACAAGTGACATAGAGTTATAAGAGGGGAAGTACAGGGTACTACTGGTTCTCCGTCTCTGCCTTTCTCCTCCCCATACCAGAGCCCACGTGATTCCCTAGCCCTGCTCAGCACTACCAGTAGGTAATCTTCGGTGCAATTGTGATGTTAGACAGGAAAGATCGAAGAGCTGCTTCAACACGGATTGTACCCTGAGTCTCAGCATCAGTTTGCCCCCACTCCCGAGCAGGCTCACAGTTCTAACCCCTGGGGCCTCATCTATCTCTTGCAAGTTACCAATTAGCATCTGGAATACCACCCTGGCCCTGGTACGAGGGGCTGAAGTGTGTTGCAAGTTGCCCTTCGCTGAGTTCCGCCAGCCTTTGGAGACCCTGGTGGCAATTTTTGGTCTGAACCACAGCATACCGTTGCTGGACCCTTTGAAACTAAGCTTTGCCTACTCCACCTTTGAGGAGAGACCTTCCCCCAGGTCCTGGTTCCATGCACCACCACCCCCAGCTGTTGGCTGGGCCAGGTCTCAGGAGGTGATGACCACCTTGGAAGGAAGAGCTGACCTCACATGTGCAGAGACAGGCTAATCAGAAAGACGATGTTCCAAAAGGAAGGAGTCAGGGTGTCCTCAACTTATCACTCTGCCTTCAAAACTGTTACCAAAAAATATTTGACATGGAGCCTCACTCAACTCAAATTTGGACAGAGTGAAATGGTTAAAAAACTAGCGGCATGGGGAACCCAGATAAATCTTTTCAAGAAGGATGGATCAAGAACAGACTGGGGTACAAGCCATGAGCCAGGTCCTTGGCCTCAAAGGAAATCCTTATGGAAAAGTGAGGCCCGGGGAGAGGGCCCTGGGTCAGCACCAGACCATCTATCTACAGCAGACTCTGCCCCCCACCGACTGGCCAGAGTGTGACTAGGGGGCAACTTGCTAGGCCTCAGTTCCCTCATCGTTAATACAGCAGATGATAAGGCGCCCTGCAAATCTTAACTGGCCCTCATCTTATTTTGAGCTGTCTGAGCCAAAAATCTAATTTCAGGTACCCTAAGTCTTTTATCAAATATGGTCAAAATGGGTCAATTTCTTCCAAAGTCATCATGTCACAGAGAAATGAATACAAGGTACTAAGTCATCTGGTTTGAAAGATCAGCTGACTTTGGTCTGGAGGAACAGATATAGAGCGGCAAGACACGTTCTACGGAATAACAGTTCTGAGAGCTACCTCACCGAAAAGTAACTCCTTTATCAGATAAACTTCAGAATAGCTGTATATTATAAACTCTTTTAAGTAGAGTCATCATTCCTACTAAAGGCTCTGAAAAGTCCTGCAATGTTGAAATCACATAAGGCTTAACCTAGAGATTTTAAAAGATATTTGACCATTGTGATGGTTAGGCTAATGTGTCAACTCGGCCAGGTAACTGTGTCCAGGTGTTTGTTCCAGCAAGCCCTGGGCTAATTGTAATACAAGAGCATTTATGGACTTCAATCACCAGCGAGTTTACTGCCTGGATGGCTGATTACATCTGCATCAATCAGGAAGATTATATCATCAATGGGTGGCGCTTTTATCCAATCAGTTGAATGACTTAAAAGTGGAAGTGATTTCAACATTCAGAGAGAATTTCCCAGCTCATAGTTGGACAGGCAACTTCTCCCAGAGACTCATCAACAACCTTTCATCGGACTTTCATCGGAGCCCCTGGTTTGCAGCCTGCCTGTGGACCTTGGACTTGTGCATCCCCACGGTCGCATGAGAGACTCTTTTAAAATTTCATATTATTGACAGATATCTCCTGTTGATTCTGTTTCCTGAGAGAACCCTGACTAATACAGCTGGTACCGGGAATGGTTCTTGAGGAACAGAGTCTTAAACATGGGATGTCTGAGGTGGTTCTGGGAGTTTTGTAATTGGCTCTCTACTCTAATTGGACTCAGGGGTACTAATGAATCCCTTTCCAATAATGAGGTTGCTAACAGTTCATGGCGTGAGCTGGCAATAGAGATAGGCAAAATAGCATCATTGGATTCCCCTACTTCCATACTTATAAGAAGCAAGGATCTGGGTGAGAGTGTTTTCAACACTTTAACAGAATTTTGTGGAGTAAAAAAATATAATGATGTTGGCTGGCTCCTCCTAGATAGTCTGGATACAGTTACAAAAGAAAAGGATGAGCTAAAGAGCTAAAGTCTTCAAATTTGAAAGTTAAATGCCGCATGAATGATATGAAAGTTTCTACGTGTGCCTTGAAAGAAAATCTTGTCTCCTGTAGCCACGGACTTGAGATATCTGAGAATCAAACCCAGTCTCTCATTGTACGAGTAGCAGAATTACAGAGGAAACTAAAATCTCAACCTCGCAGGGTTTCTGCAATTAAAGTGAAGGCATTGATTGGAAAGGAGTGGAACCCCGAGGATTGGGACGGAGACATATGGGATGATGATAATATTGGTGGGGACACTGGAACCCTAAATTCTGCTGAGACTTTACCAGATAAACCTGTGATGGCCTGCCCTGTGGAGACCACACCTTCTCAACCTTGTATCATCCAGCCTCCAGCCTGCCCCGGGGAGTCTGGACTTCCTTCCAGCCCTGAAGTGGGTACAAGCCAAATGGATGCCTGAACTGCGGAGCCTCTGGCCTGCCCCAGGGAGTCTGGTACCAGCCCTGAGGCAGATACCAACCCATCTCCAGCATGCATGGCCCAACTTCCAGTCTGCCCTGAGGAATCTGTCTTCCACCCCTGCCTGAAGAGAATAATCCTGTCACACCAGAAGAAAATGCAAAGAAATGCCCTCAGGTCAGTAGCCTGCAAGACATCTCTAATCCTTCTCCTTACCCAGACCCCCCACCCCTCTTGTCTTCAAGACCCATTACTAGATTAAAATCACAATAAGCCCCCAAAGGTGAAATACAAAGTGTGACCCATGAGGAAGTATGCCATACTCTGAAAGAACTGCAAGAGTTTTCCAACTTATATAGACAGAAATCAGGGGAATATGTGTGGGAATGGATACTAAGGGTATGGGATAATGGTGGAAGGAATATAAAGTTGAATTTATTGATATGGGCCCACTAAGCAGAAATTCTGGATTCAACGCTATAGCTCGAGGGGTTAGAAAGGGCTCTAACAGTTTGTTTGGGTGGCTGACTGAAGCATGGACCAAACGATGGTCTAGCATGTCTGATGTTGAGATGCCTGATTTGCCGTGGTATACAGTAGATGAGGGGATTCAAAGGCTTAGAGAGATTGGAATGCTAAAATGGATTTACCATTTGAGACCTGCCCACCCACCCCAGGAATGTCTAGAGGACACACCTTTAACCAGGACTGTGAGGAATAAATTTGTAAGACTAACTCCATCTTCTGTTTCCCCGAGAGAACCCTGACTAATACAACCATGGAATTCTTTTTATATTTATCTATTAGAAGATTTATCAGATGTGGACATCTGAGTACCACATTTCAGGAAATAGAAAATTTAAGGAAAAAAGGTTTATACCATAAAGACATGCCCAGCAAAATCAAGTAGGCAGTTTTCTGTAAACCTACAACTTCTCTAAGAAAAAAGAAAGAAAAAAAAAGTACAAAAACAAATACAAAAAATGTGGAGCAGGTGTAGTTCAGTGGCTGAGCTCCTGTTTCACATGTACGAGGGTCCCAGGTTCAATTCCCAGTACTTCCTTAAAAAAAAAAAAAATCAAACATGTAGAATCACAATTTGCCATTTTCAAACCTGGGCAACAGTTCATGGTTAGATACGTGTTCAAAGTTACAGCCCACCATGCGCCATGTCTTCTCTTTTTTTAACCACTGACTCCTGGGTCACTGCAAAGCTACAGTCCAGCTGAGCAAGTGGTGTCCTCGGTCTTTGCCAGCCAGTCCCCCTGGGGCCCCAAGACACACAGCACACTGTCAGTAAACCAACCAACACACAACTAAATCACGGTGAGGTCTGTGCCTCAGGGAGGCCTCTCTGCTTGCTAGGAGACTGCTCAGGGACAACTAATTGCCTTCAGCTCAGACTGCACAGCTTTTTCACATCCACTATTCCCCAGGGTCATATTTTGTCGAACTGCATTTTTCAGAGACTAGGGCGGCAGGGCAGGAGGAAGAGGACAAGAGAAAGAGCAGCAGTGGGCAGGAAATTGCTTTTTATCTTTATTAGAACTTAAATTACCATGTCCACAATCCCTCATTAAAAAATCAAAAGTCCTCTCCCAATTTTAGTTTTTGGAAAGCAGGCTTAAAGGTTTAAGGTTGAGGTTACAAAAAAAAACAAAATACAAAAAACTAAGGGCTAGAGGACAGTGTGGCCGCTGAGAAAGCATCAGCCATGGAGGAGTAGGGGTAGGGGCTGATAATATGATAGAAGTGCTGGAGGAATGCCAGGGGCTTCAGATGTGGCAGCGTGGGGCGTGGTGGGGTGGGGGTGTCCCGGCTGTGATTAATGAGTGGGCGTTTGGGAGGGCTTGCTGTCAGTGATGGGCCGGAGAAAAAAGTTCAGTCTCGGCACTCTTCCTCTGGGCAATTCATCAAGGCAATCCAGTTCAACAGAGAGGAAGGAGGTGTTCGCAGGAGGAACACAAGATGAAAAATGGTGGGGCAGAAAAACCTAGAACATGAATCTGAGATAGCATGTCGTGGGCGTGATGGGACTTGAAGAAAGGGAGAGAAAGGATCTAGAAGAGGAAGTTTGAGCCCTTTCTGCCATTAGAGTCCCTAATTCTCCTAAAGAAGACAGAAGGTTTTGCTTGCTTGTTTGTTCCTTTGATCTTTAAAGACACATTCAGCAAACAAGTCTACAGGCGGGCTTTCCCTTGAAGTTGCCCTATCCTTGTGGGGCAAGTATTCCAGGGGTTCCAGATGAGTTTCTGGACATCTGATCTACAGACAGAAAAAAAAAAAAAAAATCCAAAAAACATGACCTATCCTTGGGGTTTATTTCCCGCTCCTGAGACCAAAAGTTTTGAGAGGAAAAATAAAGATGAGGGGTGGGATGTGAATGCGGGGGAGTTGGTAATGGAAGGAAACCAACAAAAAATTGGCAGTATAAGTTCTTAGAGAAAACTATCATTTGGAGCCCCCAAACTATTTTCCAGTCTTAAGGAAGGAAAAAAGTAAAAGTCCTTCAGTCTCCTCAAAGTTTCCATCTTCCTAATTTCAAAGTATATTTAAAAACAAAGGTCATTAAATTCATAGGAAGGATTTTCCAAAGTGGTTATTTCCCTCATATTCATCCCCTCTAGTACAGCTCGTAAACATCTTTCTCTCTTTGTGGGAGGTAGCTGTTGTGGTGATTCCTGAGGCTATTTCTTTTTGGTCTGTTCCAAACAAGAAACAGCATGGCTGTTAACAGCAGCTCTGGGGAGACAGGCTAGGGGCAGAGGTTTTCCTCAGGAAGCAGGTCGGCCCTGTCAGCCTGACACCAGAGCGCCTACAGGGGCTGCCTCCATTGGCATGGAGGTTCTCCGTGGGCTGACGGTGATGCTCCCAAGGCCCGCCCTGATCCTTAGAGTTACTGATGGCTCTCCTCAGAGCCCCTCAGCTTCCAAGAACACAGTGACGTCTCAGTCACTGGCCTCACAAACCAGTAACTCTTATTCGAACGAAAAAGGCATTTCTGATTTCTAAAAACTCCCGAAGTGCCTAAAAATAATCACATTCTTACTCTACTGAACTCCACCTTGATTTCGAGTCAAATTATCCCCCGTTTCCTCGTTGCTGAGGGGAAATGTGTGATAGAGGGGTGGGGCAGGGGAGGGGGCTGAAAAATGCCCCTAAATAGCAGGCCAAGTTTAAACAGCTGAAGGGAACACTCCAAACGGGAAATGTAGGGGGCTGGATTATCTCCCAAAGTCAACAATCCTATTACAATCTCCACTCTCCCCGATACTGAGGTTAGTTCATGCTTCCATGGAATGAGCTTTGATTTACGGCCATATTGCACACAGCCAGCTGCAGTCAACCACCACCAAGACACGTGCTTTTCCATCTGAGTTGATGCACAACTGCGAAATGGACAAAGTGTTGAATTGTCTCACTAAAGGGAAGGAAAGGCCTCTTCTGGCACATCCCTTGCTCAGTTGTGGTTTCTGAACTTTGGGAAGGTGAGCCGGGTATCAGAGGCAGTGACTTAGCAGGAAAGCAAATACCGTGTAACTGATGAGGTGTGAATTAAGGCTGGGAAACTGAACATGAGGCATTTGGATTAGGCTAGTCCTCTCCATTTGTCACTACCCTGGTTGTTGTTAGACTGTCATTATAGAGACCTGGGTCTTTAAGACTGATGGAGGCCGGCCCGCTGGAACCAGCCCCTGGTGCTCAAAGAAGAGGCACACGGCTATGAAACTCTTACACGAATTAGTCTTGGTCAATTATGTGCCTGCCTTACTTCCAACATCCTGCCTTGCGCCTGCCAGTGTTGACTTCTGACTTTTACGCATGGGCCAAGCTTCTTGTATTCTGTACACTTTGTCTGGATCTTGTGCCAGTGATTTCCCAGGATCACCCTCATGCCCACTACACCCCTAGTCCTTACCAACAGAGAGTAAATACACTCTCACCCCAGAGCTTCTGCTCAACTGTTGACTTCTATAATGTGTTTCTTCTCTCCTCCATGCTAACATTCATTCAGCAAATGCTTATTGCACCTATTATGGCCAGGGACTATCTAAGTGCTTAGGATACATTAGTGGAAAAAACAAAGATCCCCTCCCTTGGAACACTTGCAGTCCATTGTCCTACAATCCATATCCATCCCATTCTTTGACATCCATCTCTTGTCCCACTTCCTCCAAAGTGTCTTTGTGATAACCCTAGGCAGATCTAATTTCTCTCTTATACTGTCCAGAGCACTTACTGTTGGCATCACGGTCCTTGGCACACCCTTATCTACTGCTTGGTATTGTTCTGATTATTTCTTTAGGCTGGCTTCATTGAAACTCCTTTAGTTATTTCACACCAGGGACTGTGTTTAGTTCACTGCTCTCTTCAAGAACCTAGCGTGTTGGCTGCACGTTTCCTAAGAATCATACGAAGTGCATACATGCTCAGGAAACAAGTGTTTTAATGGAATTGTGCCCAAGTTCACCAACTTGATGGCCACTCTATGCAGCAGGGGCAGCCCTTCTCCCACTCTTCATCTGCTTCATTAGAGAGGAGCCAACAAACACTGTCCCTCTCCTCCTCCCGCCTGCTGTCCCTAGAGCAGGAGGTCTTCAGCCTCCCCCGGAGATGCTCTGCAACAGCAGAGTCCTAAGGTGGGATGGTGCTGTAAACCATACCTCTTCTTGGAAATTCATGACTCATTTACTCATTCAACAAATTATGCTTAATTATTATTTACTTTCTGGGCATCATAATGAACAACAAACTTGGCGTATTACTAGTTCTGAGATGTCCCTCAGTAAAGAAATGCCAGGTGTAACTGTGTTCCCTGACCATACTCCCAGCCCTTGTTTTTTTGAGAAGCACCTAACAACGTTAGGACACATTGGGCTCCAGACTCCAACTAGTGGGTCAGGGAATCAGGCTAAACCAGAGTTTCATTCTGCAGCAGCGACCCCTGAAGCCTCCTCCAAGAGCCCAAGGCGTGTGCACTCAGAGCTGTTCAAATGCATCCTTTTTAAGACACACTGTGGTTGTGAGTAGGGTGGCCACAATGTACTTCAAGCCTGCAGCATCTGGTTCACGCTGTTCCCTCCCAGGAGCCCAGAAATAACAACGATGGAAATGCTAGAGTAAGGAGGTGGGGAGTGGGTGGCAGCACCGGCAAAGCAAGGTGGGGGTGCTGACATGGGGGCTCACCTGTTCAGCTCACCCATTGTCAGTCTTGCTAATGGGGTTAGAACTGGGGCAAAGCTAATGGCTCAGAGAGGGTGAGAACCTGCTGGAAACAGGTGGAGGAGGAGAAGGAGTGGGAAAAACAGTCAAGCAGGACCAGGAACACGCTGTAACGAGGGAATGCATAGGGAGGGGGAGGTGGGGAGGCTGTTCTGGAACAGCCTGAGTCTTCTTTGGACTGTCTATTACTCTGCCACTTTGCTTTAAAGGCAGAGGCATAGACCATGCATACTTTGGGAGGAAATGGGTAGATTCTGAAATGGACACATTTGCCCACCTGGGTGCCTCCCCCACCCATCCCCTGGGGAGGAAGGTTCAGATGGACGAGAACTGCTGGACGGTGGGTGAGGCGTGCCCCTGGGCTGTCAGGCACTCTTTTTCTAAGAGAACAGCCAGCCTCCTCGATTCCAAGCAAGAGGAGCAAGAGAGAGAATTTTATCTTGCTCCCTTTTCATCGTGTCACGCTCTATCTGTGCTTCCGAACATTTTGGGGGCTATGGATTTCTTTGACGGAAAAATACAAATATGAAATTCTGTATACACTTTTACAGTGTTTTAGAATTAAGGAGGTGGCATCGCACAAGGGCTCTTACCACTATGAACTCAATTTCCTTTCTGAGAATGTAGTATGGGTTCCTCTAACACAGAGGGAGACAAAGAGACAAGAGAATGAGAGAAAGAGATTCAACGCAGGCCGAGAACCCAAGCATCAATCACCCGCTAAGGACACACATAGCCGCTGACTTGGGCTAGCATGAAAATGACTGCTTCCTGGGCTTTTAATGCTCTCTCTGTCCCAGTGCCCTCAAGGGAACAGAGGGGCAGAACTGCCCTGAGGCCCTAGCTGCCCAGGCAGCAGTGACCCCTGTCTGCGGCCCCCCACCCCTCTCATCTCTAGACTGACTACAACAAAATCTCTGGGATGATCTCAGCAAATGCACACCCCTTCAAAATCTTATTCTCCCTAAAGTGAGAGAGCCATGTGATGAGAACGACCATGTTTGCTGAAATAGGCCTTGTCTCCCTGATGCCACGCTCGGGACTGGGTTATGAACGAAGGAAAGGGGGCGGGGGTGGGGAGGGAGGGAATAAAGGAGGGGGGACGGAGGAAAGAGGTAAAGAAATAAGGGAAGGCGGGAGGGAGGGAGGGATGAATGAAGAACCTTCCAAGGAATACATTTCGGAAAACTCAAAATTATAGGGTTTCTAAGGTCCCTTCCCACTTGTAAAGTCATGATCAAGGGCTGGATGAGGCAGGCCGGTCTAGGGCCTAAGGGCGAGGAAGGTCAAATCCCCCTGGAGCCAGGATCCTTCCACCATGTCTCGCTCCCTCTTTAGACCACCCCAGTCCTTGGGCCGAGCTGGGACCCCCCACCACAGCCTGGGCCCCTCCTCAGTGGCGCATCTCCAGGCTCTACCTGGGTCTGCCCAGCCTCACGCGTCCCTCATTCAGGGCCCCCTCAGGGCCACAGGGGCCACCAGGTCCTAGCCTCACCCCCGCACATACCTGCAGTTGTGGCTCTTTCCAGGGGCTGTGGGTGGCTTAAGGTAGGTGGGCTGCCCAGGGGCTTGGAAGCATTCATTGATTTGACAAACATCTGCTCAGCCCCTACTAGGTGTCAGGCTCAGAGAAGGTGTAAAATGGAAACACGTCAAGTCCCAGACCCTCAAAAAGGCAATTTCTGAGAGAGGCACCTGAGAACTCAGAAAGCTCTCGGGTACAGCTGCCAGCAGGCTCTCAGATGAGAAGTACAAAGCAGATCAGCCCCTGGGCCTGGCCAGTGGCTGCTGCAGGCAGAAGGGACGAGACATGTGGAACGAATTAGGGAGACAAGTGGGAGCTGGAATTAACGGTGCAATAAAAACAGGAGTCAATTCATCCCAGAAGCCAGGGCACTTTACCAGGCTGGGCTAAGTTACTCCGGCCAGTGCCCCACACAACCAGTGGCTGCCCGGGAAGGAAGGGGAAGGAGCACAGACCTCGCAAGTGGCCAGTGGGAGCCTGGATCCAGGACCCTGGCTCGGGATGAGCTGACAGCAAAAGCACCTGGACTGTTCTCTTTTTCTGAGACTCTTCCTCAAGGACGTGCCAGGCCACCCAGGAGTTACATCAGCTGTCACAGCCCCTCAGCACCTCCATGAAAATTCTTAATATACTCGCCCCTACTGGTCCTTGCTGATGCTGACTGGACACATAAACTGCTAAACTATATATGATGGCATTTTTGTTTCTGTCTTCACAGTTGCTTAATTAACTGGCATACTCATCACACTGAGGGGTTTTCCAATGCCTGCCCCCAGGAGATATTTTGGCATTTGCTTGGCCACGCAGCATGTCCCATATTCTGCTCCAACTGGGAAGGAGGAGCTCCCCCAGGCCCTGTTGGGTAAGGCAGGGCCAGAGGAAAGGATGCTCCGGACCCAGGCTGTGGGCATGGGTGCTCTCACCCTGGACTGTGGATCTTGGGCGAAGGATGCACAGATGAGAAGGGATTCAGAAGGAGTCTCTGCAGCAGGGCCAGACGTGGCACGATGACGTCCAGAGGCAGCAGTGCCCGGTTGCAGCCGTGGGTGCCGAGTCAGCACAGTGTCCCACCCAGACCATCTCTGCCAGTGACCCTGGCTGTCGTCCTGCAGTCAGGCCACCTTTCCTGGCCTCCTGCCCCTCTGTTGACTCCACAAGGTGCCTGATATCCTTCCAATAAATTCTTTTCTGCTTCAAGTAAGCAGAGGAGATCTGTAACTTGCCACTGAGCGCTAGAGCATCCCCAGGCTGACCTGGCCACTGCGGCCACCATGGCCAGAATCTCCACATGGGCAGCAAGGGAATGACCAGACAGCACTGGTCAGAGATCTTTCCAAGCTTCCCTGTTGCTGCTTTTCATTTAATTATACACCACATATTAGTGGATAATATTCGTTGGTAGATGCTGGGGATCTAATGATCAGAAATGGTCCACACCTGACAGCCAACAGCTTTTGGCTCTTTCTCAGAGTGTACAACCAGCCTTTAGAAAAATCCTGAAATTTTCAACTCCATCTTTGTTCCTGGTCCCTCATTCTCAAGTATCTCTTATCTCAAGGGTAAGCACATGACTTTGTGCTACCCACAGGCGCACACAGACACTCCTGGAAGGATCTGGCTGCCTCTCCCTGTATGCTCTCTTCGAATCTACCCTCTTTCAGCATTGTCCTTGCCTTTCCCCATCAGAACTTAGAACCTAATCTGTGTTCTATTTCTCTAGCGCCTTGGGCTCTTCTGAAAGCCCAATTTGACAGCCATTAACACATGAGCAACCAGCTATTGATTATTCAAGTCTCCCTAAGAAATTTGAAGACAATAGTCTTATATAGCTAATACATAGACCCAAAAATGTTTACCCTAATTCTCAGAATTGGAGCCAACACAGGCAGTTGTCCATGGTCACTTCTAACCCTTTAGAGCAGTAAACATATAGCCTTTTATTCCGGGCTGCTCTTCCCATCCTCCCCCCCTCTTCCTCGCGCTCCCTGCACAGCTAGGCCAGCTGATCTTCATCAGCTGCTAATAGCTGCCATTTAGAAGCTGTTATTCCATTTCACAGATAGAACCACAAATCATTTCGGAAAAGGGAGATCATATTTTCCCTTCCCAATGAATCTATCAGTTACGTTAGGTTCAGTCCTTTAGAAGCATGCTTGCTTTGAGAGAAGAAAACCTGTTCACTTCTGGTGCTAATTTTTCACTGCAAAAAAAAAAAAAAAAAAAAAAAAAAACAATGCACAACCTAAAATTAAAAGAAAACATTTTAAGTGCTAGAGACAGCTAAAATCTACCAATGCAGGAACTTGGAGCCTCCGGGAGTGAAGTGTGCTTATAAGAGGAGAAAGAGAAGCAGAATACAACTGTCCGCTCAGTTTTGTTGTAGGTGACATTTGCACACACAAGAGGGTAGCCTATGTGTGCTACCCTTAAACTCTGGAAGCACCGTTTCCTCCAAAATGCTGGTCAAAATGGCCATTACAGCCCAAGAAACATGTCCAGGCTTAACATTTCTGTTTTTGCCCCCACCCATCCTTACCACATTATGTTATGTTCCCATCTACCACAAAAACAACAGCACATCCAGAAACAGTGGTCAAAGCAGAGGCAGTTCAGAAACCAACACAAATGAGGATCTGCTTGACATCGATGGTAAATGAGACCACAAGCCCTGAGCATCTGCGGTTTGTGGAGAGGGTGTATCCTGGGAAATCTACAGAGGGCGGCCATCGGTCGACTGTGGATGGCCCTTACCCTATCATTGACTGTGGCTGCCTGTAATTTTCAAGCAGGATGCCCCACATCACAAAACATCAACATCTTTCTTGGTGCTTTTTATAACATAAATGCTGAGCTTTTGCTGAACAAGCCCTCACTTGTCCAAGCCTCAGTTAGTCTGTGTATAGCATATGTAGATTGGTATTTTTATTGTCTTTTGCAACACACCAAATGTTCAGAGAAGAGTTTGGGATCGTTTTGCAGAAACATTTAAGTCATCCGATATAAGCATTGCAACGGACATCCGTGGTCATGCAATTTAACCCACTCATCTATCCAATGAGAAAATGAGGCCACGGAGAGGTGAGTATCCCATTTAAGTTACAGATCATTCCAGAAGGAGCCATAATCAGAGTCCAGGTTTTCTGACTTCTGAACCAGAGTTCTTTTCACTTGGAGAGACCAAAGAATAAGGTTTAATTTTTTAAAGGCATGCTCTCTAACCATATTAAGAGAAAATGAGAAAAAGCTTATTTAAAAAAAAAAAAAAAAAACCCAGAAGCCTGATGATAGCCAATTAAATCAATACATCCTCCCAATTCAACTTTTCACACAGAAGACAAATGGTAGAATTCTAGAGTTCTAGAGAAGACAAAAGGTAGAGTTCCTCAGCTCATCTCCCAACAGAATTCCTAATGAGGTGTGGGGTGATCCAAAGGTGAAGAGAGAGTGAAAAAAGACAGCTAAGAGTTTTGAAAATCCAGCCATGGAACCTGCATGCCCAGGAACTAGGGATGCCCCTGGGTCTCCCGCCTCCAGGGGCCCATGGCCACAGGGAGGCGTTTCACCCCCTTGGCCCTTTGGCCCCATAGTAGGATGGGTTGAGAGGATTCTGGCCCTGAGAGCTGTCCCTTTTGTGAGGATCTAGGAGTAACTGGTTGCCAAGGGCTGCAAACAGAGGCTGAAAGGCACTACATTAAGCTCAACATCATTATTATTAAACCTACAATTTAAAACCAATTATACTTTACAGAAGACTGCAGCCTCCATTTAAACCACTCCTGGGGAAAAATTTAAAAGCCCGTTACGCAGAGTTCAAGGCAAGCTTCAGAAGCACTTATGTCACATAAAGCTGGGACTCAGGCACAAATTAATAGTAACCCTGGGGTTCTCACTAGGATGGAAACAGGACAATGGGAAACAAATGCTAGAGAGTGAAAACAAGATCCCAGCAACTTCCTCTGATGGAAAAGCAGTTATAGCTCCTAGAGATTTCAAAATAAATGTGCTTACTTCCTTCAGGGGCAGAAAGCTAACACCTTTTAGTAAGTCAGGGGTCCAAACTAGTAGCCAGGCCCTCTCATAGTGCTGGCTGGGAAGAAAAAAAAAGGAGTGAAGGGATCACATGCTAACATCCAAAAGTCAGGATTTTCTGACAAAGTCTGGACACTGTGGCAATGATTGTCTGCAGCTGAGGCTTAGCTGTCAACTATGAGTGGAAGGATGGGCACATGCTCTCTTGCCCCCCAGTCTCCACCACGCCCTATCGCCTTCCTACGCAGGCACCCTGGGTCCATTGCCTCTTATCCTCCTGCTTGCACTGTGCTTTTGCTTCTAAAGGGTTACAAAGAAAATGAAATGTTTCTTATTAAGTGTCTCTATCAAACATTTTCTTACATTTGACCCACTTCATTTATTTATGTTACCCTCCTGACACATCTTAGGCACTTGGCTTTTTGATTCCTGGTCCAAATCTCCTTCCCGGGACCAGTTTCCTGAAGCTGCTGAAGATATCAGTCATATGGAAAGTCAATTCAATTCATATAATATCTATCAATGCCTGCTGGGTTCATGAGACCGCACTGGGCCTTGGGGGAAAGAATTAAGGGTAATTAAGGCCCATTACTTCACTGGGGATTCCAGTTCAAAAGACTGGGTAAGACACTGGAGAAGATGATGTCATAAGAAAGGCATCAACCACTTCGGGGTTCAGAGGAGCCAGAAACCACATCTGGCTGGGCTATCAAGACAAACTGTATGGAAGAAATCCTACTTAGAATGGGCTGCAAGGGAGGGGTGGCATTTTGACAAGTGAAGAAGGAGATCAAGACATCTGCTCAGAAAAAAAACAGGGGAGCATTTGCAAAGGCAGAGGAGCCCCGGGGTGTGCAGAGAACAGTGAGTAACCCTCCTCCCAAAACAGATAAATTTGGAAAGGGAGGGGCTGGGTGATGGAGCTTCTGGGTTCTGTTCCCACCTCCTCCCCCAGCCCAACTTCTGCCAAGGAAGAGGCGGCATCTTAACTACCCGGTGACATCTGAGTGATACACAGGGGCCTCCCTCGCAGAAATCTCATGCAATGAGAGCCCCCAAACTACCTCCCAGGTGATGCTACAGAATGGGGCTTGGGTGTGATGTTACTCATCAGTGATGGGAGCCACTTGGGGGCCCCGTTGTTTATGAAAATTGGCCTCCACTTTCAATTTTTCTTCACTCTTGAATCAGCCAAGGCATGATGAAAACAGATGTGAACCCCAGATTTACTGTCAAACTGACTGATAACCCCTCTGCAGGGACCCAGGGGCCCCCATTCCAAGTCAGCACATAGCTGCCTGCATGACCTAGATGACGTTAAGTTAAAGGTCACGAACCCTCCCCAGAAGGGAGAGAATGCATAGATAGTATCACACACTATAACCTTCCCAGAGGAGTAGACGTCCTCGGTAAACACGTAGTGAAAACGTCACCAGACCCCATGTGTGCGCTTCACGTGACCCAAGCAGGACCTCTGCTCTCATACCCTATGGCATGTCCTTGTTCTGAAACCCCATATATAGCACCTTTCATTTTCTCATCTCTTTGCGGAGTGCTAACTTCACTCCCTGAATTGCCGCCATGAGAGATTCTCTCCTGTCCATAAGCTCAGGCCTGACTGAATGCCAGGTGTGGTAACATCCTCTCGGCTTCATTCCTCATTCAACTTACCTATGCTATTCCTGGAAAAACAAGAACAAATTGTGGGCCTACCATGCAGTCACTGCTCTAGGCCAAGAGAAGCACAGATAAAACCTCATTCCTGCCACTCCAGGCACTTTTAGCCCCACTGGAAGACTGATAAGCAAGGAAATGACTTTGAAACAATAAGCCCTACTCCATAGGGTTGTTAAAAAGTGAATGAAAAATAGGTCCTCAACAACAGTTACCTTCTTCTAGCTTGCTTGCTTAGGGCTGCTCCTCATTTTAGAAAGTGCTGACAAGGACCTGGCACACCTGAGACCAGGGTTATTCAAGTGCTATTCCACATCTGGGAAGACAGGTACAGAAAAAGGCAGGGACCTTCACCAGCCACCCCCTAGGGCCAGCGAGCCCCGCCCCACTGATAACCTGAAACCTCCTTAGAGTCTCTGGTTCAACCTCTACCCCAACCGAGCTCGAGCTCTCTGGTGAGCTTGTGACAGAACTGCTAACAAGCAGCAAACTCGAGAGACTTAAATTCTATCTCCTTTTAATTTTCCCACCCACCCCTGCCAGGAGTGCCTACCAGCAGGGAAGGGCCTTCGCAGAACATGGCCAAGAAGGCAGGCAGGAGAGACGCGTCACTGATTCAGTTGCTGTGAGGAGACAGAAGAGCCACCGACCTCCTGGGAAGCGAAGCCACAGGGTGGGAGGCAGGGAAGCCTCACAGGCTAGGCTAAATCTGGGCCCTATTTCAGCTTCAATCAGAGCAGATTCTGTTTTATACGTGGGGGTTGTGTGTTGCATTTTTAAAAAGAAGAACCATGTCTACCACAGTTTGATGACCACTGATCTGGTCCACCCAGCCATTAGGGTGAGCCCTTAATTTCTGGGGTACAGAAAGGGGAAGGATGTGTCCACAGTTAAATGGGTAAATGGGGAGAAAGTCAGGTCAAGAATCTAAGCTCTGGCTCTAACACTCTCATCTCATATCGGCAAATAGACTTAAAAAAATTAATATGGGGAGCAGATGTGGCTCAAGCAGTTGAGTGCCCACCTCCCACATGGGAGGTCCTGGATTCAGTTCCCAGTGCCTCCTGAAAAAACAAACAAGCAAAAACAAATGATGGGGCCAACTCAGGGATGCTGAAGTGGCTTAGTAGTTGAGTGCCAGCTTCCCACGTACCAGGTCCTGGGTTCAATCCCCGGCCCCCGGTATGTCAAAAAAAAAGAATACATTGTGGCAGGCCAAGGACATTATTATTATTTTTTTAAAGATTTATTTATTTTATCCATTTTAAACCCCGCCCCTTCCCCATTTACTGTTTTGTGTCCATTTGCTGGGCAATTCTCTGTGTCTGTTTCCTGCCATCTCTTCTCATCCTTCTCCTTCAGTCTTCACCAGGATTCGATCCTGGAGACCTCCGATGTTAAGAGAGAGGTGTTCTGACACCTGCGCCACCTCGGGTCCTGGTTTTCAGAGCTTTCGGAGAATCTCGTCTTGACTCTCCCCCGTGTCTCCCTCCTGTTACGTCATCATCTTGTTGCATGGCTCCCGGGGCCTGGTGGCTCACCGGCACACAGAGCCTGGCAGCCCATGTGCCTTCTATATATATATGTATTTTTTTTTTATTTTACTGGGAGGTCCTGGGGATCAAACCCAGGTCCCTCCATATGGCAGACGGACGCCCAACCATTTGAGCCACATCCACCGTCCCCCCAAGGACATTATCTGTCTGGTAAAATACCTTGAACTAGGAAATGGGGCTAGCGCTCCCACTTGGCTTGTCTGAGCAAGGCCAAAAAGCTTACCAGGAATACAGCCACCTGGAAATTTACAGAAGGAATCTCTACCATCAAGAGGCGGCTACCCATTCCATCATCTTTAATTTGTGACTTCAGTCCCCCAACCCCGCCAGCCTGAGCTTATTCATGTTAACCTAAAAAGTGGGAGCCTCTATGGGACTAAAAAGGATCCAGAGATTTAACAAAGAAAAAAGTAATAACAGACCTAGGGAATTCCAACTCCCTCTGCTCAGTAAACAGACTTCTACAGTCATTCATTCCTGACCAGTGGGCCGTGGGAGCACTCTGCCCATGGTGGGGCATGACGGCCAGCAGGTGCCAAGTGCAGGCTTAGAGGACAGGGCTTCTGGAAAGTGGCTCTCTGAAGTCAGGTTGCACATCACAGGGAGTGAGAAGACAACCCTGGCACTTGGAAAAACAGAACCAGTAGGAAGATTTGGTGGTTCTGCCACCAGGAGGAGTAGAAGCCAGCATTGAGCATGCCCTGGAAGCTGGCCAGCATTGGCAGAAAAGTCACCAGGCCATCCAGCTCTCACTGTGAACCCCTTTGCACAAGCATGTGGCAAGGCGGAGGAGGCAGGCTGGGCAGGGTGCTTGAGGAGCTCTTCGTTAGGCTGGGGAGTTGAGACAAACATGCCCCAAACAAGGGGCTTGCTGGTGGTGGTACAGAGCACAGTGGAAAGGGAGATCTTGCCCAAACAACTCCTAAACCTCTCGATGAGGACATACAGGATGAGAACACATTCCCATTTGAGGATTATTTGCAATGAACAATGTATTTTCCTGGGATAGTCCTTGTTACTCCTGTTGTCCCGGGGTAATTAGTAGCACTCTCTTTCATTCTCAAAAGTATCCTAATTGGATGAAAAATAATATGCTCACCCTAGTCACAGGGCCCTTTCCAACATATCTGTGCAGGGGCAATAATTTAAAATACCAATTTTGAGCACTAGCTCTTGTTTATACCAAGGATGACAAATAAATGGCACACAAGTCCATTTCCCACTCCCATACCCATGACAGACATTGCTAATGGATCACAGCTCTCTTTCCCATTGATCCTTGACGAAGCTATACAGTTGTCTCAAAACAATTCTCCAGCCAGCCATTATGAAAATGATTTGATGGATGAGTTGTCACTGAATTGCCCATGCTGGTCTATACCTCATCTGGTCAAGAAGCCATTCAAGAGGGCTTCAACTTCCAGAGGCCATCAAGACAAATGCCGCAAAGGCCCTGACCCAGCTGCACCTAGGCATTTGTCTTGGCCAAAGCCAAGACTATTCTCTGATTTCTTTGGTAATTGGCAGTGGCTCCTACCCAGATGCCCAGAATCCAACCAACAGTCTCTGACTTCCAAGCAGACCAAGCCAGCTGGAGCCCCACAGTTCTATTTCGAGCCCTAATTTGGGTGCTCATGTTGCTGTAAGGAACAATGTATGCAGTGGCTTGCTGTAATGCTAGGCCCTCCACTCAGCTTTATGGATCAGGTTTCACTAGTTTTTTTTTTTTCCCTTTCTTTCTTCCTTCAGATTTTGGATAGACTAGAAGGCACAATTCAGACAAATCTACTAGAATTCAACATGCTGCTTCCTAGAATAGATCTTTTGTTTCTTGATATTAGAAAAAAAATCTCTTACATGGGTTATAACTTACTGCAAAAGAAAATGATCAAAAAAAAAAAAAAAGAAAAATGAACACTGAACATTTTCATGAGAGAGGACATAGGGACATGAGTATAACTTGAAACAGGAGATATCCGACCTTATAAAGAACTCCTCACCTCCAAAGAGAGGAAGATATGAACACAGGAAGGCTAAAAGGCTAAAGCTATTGCAGGGGCATGTTAATGTGGAAAGATGAGAGAAAAGTGTGTACAGCAAACAAGTGAGTAAAGCAGGTTTTGACCATCCATTGTGTGAGACCTGGGAAAGGCGGTCTCTCCTAGTGGTATACCAGAGCTTCCTGAAGGAGGAACACTTGCAAGATCTGCTTGGATCCAGTTATTTTTTCTCAACGAGTATTTATCAAGCACCTGCTGTGTATCTGACAGGATTCTAGCTAGATGCTGGGATGAAGTAAAGAACAAAACAGGCTCTCTCTGCACCCTCTCTCCCCCTTCCTCCCTCCCCTTCTCTTTCCTCACAGAGTCCTAGACACACACACACACAGGCATTAACAGTGATATTATCTGGATGATGGAATTATAGGTCTTTATCTCCACTTTGGTCTATCCATATTTTCTATTTTTTCTACAAGAAACATGAATATTTTTATTAATATGAACAATATTATTTAAAAGAAATGAAACTATAAGAAAGAATTCTGAGCACAGTACTAGAGAGACCCAAGAGACAAGGTGATGGGCATTCTGCATCTGTTTGTTCAATTGGATTATGAAGGTGGGATAAGGGAAACCAAGTTATCCAGAGCCTCTTCCTCCCTCCTTTAGCGTCTTTGTGAGGCATTAGCCATGCAGACTTGAGAGGACCCCAGGCCGGCGTGGTGGGGGATGGCTAAAAACAGAAATAACACACAGTCCAACAGCTTCATCTACACGGAGCTTTTATCCTATCAGGAGAAGAATTTTTAAAGAACCATTAAACTTTTAATAATTTCATTAAAACCCTCTGAAATAATTTGAAAATATCCTTAGCCTCGATGATTATACATTAAAAAAAAGGAGAAAAAGAATACAGTCTTTTTACAATAAGATTTTTTTCCTGTTCAAACTACAAAGGGGGGATTTTTTTTTTTTAATTAACATCAAGATAATATTGGAGAAAGGAACAAATGTCAAAAGAAAAGGGATGATGACTCATTCTAAATATATCAGTAACAAAAGGCACTCTTTAAGCAAATCATTTTCTTTCTTGTTTTTTTTTTAAGTGAATTAAGATCCTCTTTTGGACACCAGCTGTGACAGACAGAACTTTTTTCGACTAATAAGGATGTGGTAGACCCAGTTTTTTTTTTTTTTTTTTTTTTTTTTAATAAGAAAATGAAATAATGATTGTTTTAAAAATAACAAATAAAATACAAAAAGTTTAAAAAATTTGGTAGACCCAGTTTTGATCCTCCTCTGTAGTGGCAGTAAACATGGGTGAGGCAAGTTCTGCTCTGGTTCTGAAAGGAACCAAACTAATGACTTAGCCCAAATCTCAGGAAACAGATATAATTTTTAGCACATGAGTGTGATTTAGAAATGGAAAATACATCAAATCAGGGTGAAGCCAATATCCAAGCCAAAGCCCGCAAAAGGTCTATGCCTTACAATTCAATTGGGGGGGGGGGGGATCAACCTTTAAACTTATTAGAAACTACATCAGAAAGTCCCAGGGACTTCTGAGACCTGTCGTGTGTAATGCCATTACCACATCTGTCAGAAGCTGATATAAAATAGGCACAATTAAAGGGAAACATTTGAAGGACTAGGATAAAAGACTACACATTTGATGTTGTCTAAGCCAATTAACTAAGTCTAGAAATATTTGTTTCATTTTCTTTACCCACCAGTCTCTCAGAATGCAGAATTCTTAACACTCTGACAGAGAATGGGCATTCTATAAGTGGTTGTTGAGGATAGATGGATGGAAAGATGGTGGGACAGATGGATGGATGAAGGGACAGGTAAATGTCTCTGCTATGAAAGATTTGTCCCAGGAGAACCTGGATGCCACTGAGCCAGCCTCTGAAAAAGCCATTCACCTTTTTCCATCAAGAATTTCATCAATTCATTCCATGAGTAATTTATCGATTATCTGCAATGTGCTAGGCATCATGTGAGATACAGAAATAGAAAAATAAGACAGACTTTACACTCTAGTTAAGGAGAAAAGACAGGCAACAATTAGCAGTAGAATATAATCAACTATTTTAAGTAAACTCATTACTAATGGGATTCAGAGGAGGTTAAGATCACTATGTGGCAAAACAAAGGGGAAAAGAGTACTAATGTCATTCATGTATTACCCTCCGAAGAGAAGGACTGACTTGATAACCCAAAAGAATATTTAGAAGAGTTTCTCAATTTGTTTAGAAGCCCACCTTTTCATCCAGAACCACCAATATCGATAGTAGAAAAATTACCAGATGATGGAGGGAGGGGAGGGGGGGAGAGGAGGGGAAGGAGGGAGGGAGGGAGGGAGGGAGGAAGGGAGGAAGGAAGGAACGAACTCAATTGTTTCTCCAGTGCTCCAAAAGATGAATAAATGAGTACAGATTAGTTAAATGACATGATCAAGGTCTCCTTGTTAATGAAGAACATAAAAAAAAAAAAAAAAATGCTTGATCTTATTCACATCTCATAAAAATAAATCCCATATTCTTTTTTTTACCTTTAGCATTAATAAGGTATCTTCTTTGTCTTTGCTACAAAAATATTATAATATTATTTTTAACCACAGTCTATAACTTACATTAGTGGTATTTTTCCCATGCATCACCATATTCTTAACACCTTGTAATAGAATAGCCTGTTTTACAGTTGATGAAACAGAGGGCCCAGAGACTTGAGGTGTTGGAAGTTTACCAGCTCGCCCAAAGTTGCACAATCAGAAAATGGAATAGCAGAGACTTAAACTAGGAAGTTCTGACTTCAGTGCCCCAGTTTTTTGTCACTCTCCTCTCCTGCCACAGAGGGACATGGGGGACACTGTGGCCCACGTTCCCTTCGACGTGAACAGACATGACTGGGCTCTCCCACAGACTGGTACCACACTGGAATACCAGGGCCCCGGGAAGTTAAAAATCTACACTTTCAAATGTGGAATCTCTTGATTGTAAAATATTGACAACAAAGTCCATCTCAAAAAATTGAAAATAACCATTCTACAAACCCAACACCACCACTTGCAATGAGCTTCATATATATTTATATCATTTTACAAATATTGGTATGAATTGTGAAAAATTTTATTTTTACCCACAATAAAAAATAAACTAAAAAAAAAAAAAATGAGCTTCAGCCCACGTACCTCCAGTGGAGCAGCATCTGCCTTTACACTTCACCAAGGATGTTTCACTTATGTTTGGCTTTTCACAATAACCCTGTGAAGGATGTATTATTATTTCTGACAGGCAGATGAAGAATCTAAGGCTAAACGACTTTCCTGTAAACGCACCTAGTAACAAGCAGAGAGCCTGGACTCAAAGGGCAAAGCTGGGGTCCCTTGAGCCCCACCACACTGGTTAAAGACCCCTACTCTGCGGTTTGGTGGAGAGAGTTGTCCTTTGATTTACAGATTGTGTCCTTTCCGTATGCAAATGGAACCACAGTTGGGTCATGGATTAAGTATTTCCTGGCAATGCACCTTACACTTAATAAATATGTGTTTGAAGAAATGAACCAGATCCTTTCCAGAGAGCAGTTTTCCTGAGAGTAGCTGAAAGCAAGAGAAAGGGCATTTGGGGGCGAGGGGAGGGCGCTCCGTGGGGAAGAACAAACACCAAAAGGGAGGCAGACACACATGCATTTGTGTGCTACACAGTTTTGCCCAGAACAGACCTGATGGATCCATTTCTCCCAGAGGACTTGGCAATGAGAGGAATTCAGAAAAGCGAGGAGCTTAGAGTGCCTGATAGTTTTCCCAAGACTCTCAGCTAGGAAGAGAGGCAAGGCTGGGTGAAAGCCCTGGTGGCACCTGACTCCAAGTTCAGCTTCTCCTTTATTTCACTTGGGCCAGCCCCTCATCTACCACAACAGACTAAATCTGAGACCTGCCCTGACCTTGCAGGTCATGGATTCCAGCTCACAGCAGAGCTACAGAGGCCCATGTACAAGACCCCTAAGAAAATTCTCAGGTTGGGCCTATTTTTTTAAAAAAAAACCAATCTGATTCTTAAATGAACCCATTTTCATTGCAAAAAATGGGGAAAACAGAGAAACAGAGGAAAAAATAAAACCATCCATAATCTCACCAACCAGAAACAACCACAATTTTGCATTATTTCTTCAATCTTTTTCCTAAGTGTATGAGTGTGCATGCACATGCCTGTGTAATACTTTGTACTTGATTGAGATCACACCACATATGCAGCTTTTTAGCATGTACTTTCACTTGTCATATTGTAAACACTTACCATAGCATTACAAGTCTTCAAAGACGGACATTTTAATAACTGCATAAGACTACAATAAACAAATTGTCATCCTTTATTTTACTAATTCTGTTGTTGGGTCTCTAGCTTATGGCCCATTTTCTGGCTATCTTAAGTGATGCTGGTGAATACAAAATTGTCTCTATTTCTAATTAGTTTCAAGATACATTTCTAGGAAAGGAATTAATGGGTGGTAGGGCATGTACTTGGAGGTCTTTGGTACGTACTGCCAACTTGCTTTCCCAAAGGTTGTACCAATTTACATTAAATTCCTCTTTTTTTTTTTTTCTTTTCATCTTTTCTCCTTATTCTTTCTTTTTTTTTTTTTTTAAAGATTTTATTTATTTATTCATTTATCCCCCCCTTGCTGCTTGTGCTCGCTGGGTCAGCTAACCACGCCGTGCGGGCGGGCCTGCCTTCACCAGGAGGCCCCGGGAACCGAACCCGGGGCCTCCCATATGGTAAACGGGAGCCCTACTGATTGAGCCACAGCCGCTTCCCTCCTTATTCTTTCTTAACTTCAGAAAGAACTGGCCCATCTGAAGAGCTGGAGCCCCCTCCCCTTGCATATCAGCAAAGAATACTTAGGCAATAACTGCAGTGCGTTCTTCCCTTTGTTTCATTTCATTTTTGAGTAGCAATAAACATCCAACACTTGCTAAAAAGGGCAAAAATAAACTTTTTTTTTTTCCTTAAAAAAAAAAATCCACCTGTAAACAGGCAGTCCTGAAGTTCCATGAAACGGCTGAATCCATTCCAATCACATAAATCAAGATGAGAGGGCCTGAAGGAGAAGCATTACGTTTGAAATGGCAGCAGTGGTTTAGAGCTGTGTGGCCAAAATACCCATTAGCTGTTTGTCAGGAGTATTTTTAGAAGGTGCAAAACAAGACTGTAAAGAGAACTGGTGCTCCAGTGTCACCCTCTCCCCAGGAAACTGCCCACAGCCTTCACAAGAATCAGCTGCGCTCTCTCTATGTGCATACATACCCCAAACAACATTAAAAGCACAACCAAGCAAATACACACGTCTGCCCCAATGCCCCCCAAGATTTTCACTTAAAGAATTTCTGTTATCAGACTGTGAGGATACAGCTGATAACAGCTGTGGTGAGGTGGGCCATCATTTTCTCAGCTATCTGAAACTAAATTCTTCTGGGAATAATACCTGTGATCCAAAATAACATCATGGATTTCATATCTTGCAATCTCTCCAACATTCCAAAAATGTAATTTTCATTGCTCTTCTTCAGGTGTGACTGGCTACAACCTTCTACAGTGACTGAAGCTTGTGCTTAGGGCCAGGTCGTCCTGGGTGAACCCGAGGCAAGTCACTTAATCTCTCTGAGCCTCAGTTTCCTCATCAGACAAGCAAGGCCAATAGTAAAGTCTGCCTCGTGGGAGTCTTCTGAGAATTAAACAAAATAATCCATATGAAGCACCTAGCAGAACACCTGGTCTACAAAAACTCCTCATTATATACTCATTCTAATACTTGTGGTCGTGGTATAGTTTAAAAGCACATTTATCCAACCCTGAGTTATTGGCACATTTTACTTCTGTATAGTCCTGCCCACTAGCCACCCTGCCCGAGGGTGGGGAAAGAAGGGAAATGCAACGCAAAGGGACATACTTGCATTATTTTAGCCACTCCTGTAAGCCCCATGTAGGGAGGGGAGACTTGAGACAATGGCTAAAACTGAAATTATGGAATGAAATTGCAGCTGTTCCTGTCTATTTAGCATCTGTTTGAGAGGGTGAAGACATGTAAAGGATTACGTTGGCGTGACCTGTGCACAGAGTCGGGCCTCTCCTCTGATCCTGTCCTGTCCTTCCTTCTTAGGACGATAAGCAGCTGTCCTGGAGGTCCTGGAAGACCGTGAAAGGGTGAGTAGGCTGGCACCAAGTGGGAGTGGGCACACCTCAGCCTTAGGCAGCACCATAAACCTGGGGGCTGGCCTTGTTCTGCTGCTAATTAAACAAGTCACTTCCTCTCTCAGAGTCTCAGTTCCACTGATGATTAAATAAGGCAATTATTTAGGTCATCGCTAAACTCCTGAGAGAGTATGTGAAGAATCCTCATAAGCAATTTTAAGACCTAAAACTTTTTTTTCCTAGGGATCTCGCAGTAATCTATTCTTTGTTATAATGTAGTTGTTCATATCAGGGTGACCAAATGAGTCACAGAAGGTTGAACGCTAAATGGGAAAAGGTTACAGGGCTGGGAATAGACTTGTGGGATTCAGTGCTAAAAACCTGTACCAAATTAGGTCAAGTCAACAGGTATTTATTGAACAGCTACTTAAAGCCAAGGCCTGTAACAGACTCTCTTACAATGTCCGACTTTGTAAGAATTGCCAGCTTAGAAATTCTAGCTGATAGCACATGCCCTGTATGGATTTCTAGCAGACACTAGCAGTGATAGGAAAATAAGCAAGAAAGCCTATTGATTATTTTAATGGCATTCTTTTATGTTTACTTACAAAGCTATCCTAGATCATTAAATGTTTCCTTAAAGAATATTTTCCATCTAGCAAATAGCTGAAAAACCATATAACAAAATATGATACTACTGGAATCACCTTCATTTTTTCATTTGTTTGATTTAGTGCAATCCCCTGGCCCCAGTTAGGCTACCTTGGCAATTTAATTCCTAAAACTGCTGCCTTAGAATTCTTTTTTGTACTTTGTCATTTTGGGATATTTTAAAATACAGAATTAACATAGAATGGATAATGGAAGTTCATTATTGGGCCCTTCTCAGTTAACTCCAGCAGGGTGGGTGAGTTCCCATCAAGCGTGTGTTCTCCTCTGTTAAACTTCTGTCTTATATATAGAAAAAGGCATCGGGGTCCAAAGTATCAGGAGAATGGTAGGAAGCAGTGACCCTGTGACAGCGTGAGGAGCTCCCTTCTCCATGCTATTCTCCAAATAAACACATTGGGCAAAAACAGTCTATGGACTATGTCAACACGGCTTCTCCTTCAGCCCATCCCTCCACCCCCATGGCCACTTCTAAAGCCCTTCCATGCCCCCTGGCCGCCCCCCCCCACAAGTATATCCTCTGGTTCCGACTGATCAATAAATGAATCCGCTACAAATAGTCAATACCCTTGAAGGCAAAGGGCAGAAACCCAACCTGAAGAGCAAAAGCAGAAAAGGGAATTTATTGTCACATTAAATGAAAAGTCCATGGGGAGTGTAGATAGCTCTCAACCCAGCTGGAGCCAGACACACTGTCACCAGGAATCTAGTACTGGCTTCACTACCAGCTGGCACTCTGCACATGGTAGCAGAGATGGCCACAAGCAGCCCAGGCAGATATCCTACCAGCTTAGAAATTCCAGCTGATAGCACATGCCTCTGTCCTAGTGGTTCTGGCAAAGTCATGGGATGGACACTCACTACCTGGCTTGAATCCTGCACCCATCACTGACCCAGTCCCTGAGTTACGTCTCTGCTCCTGGAGCCAAAGGGTGGGTCAGACCATCCACACGTGGACTGGGGGTAGGAAGGGCATGTCCCCAAACAAAGCAGGACACTTGTACCAAAAGAAGGGAGAAGGATGCTGGGAAGACAGAAACCAAAGATATTCCCTAACCATTCTACAAAAGCTAGGCTTAGCTTTCTGAGCCATTTTAAACCCCAGCATTTTTCTATTCTCGGTTTGATGCTTACTAAATACTATTTGTAATTCTGTTGAGTCAAAAATAATTATTGCCAATCAAGAACCAGAACATTTCCAGCACTCCAGGGAAACCCCTTCTCCTCCCTTCCAGGCTCTACCCACCTAAAAGTAACCAAGATCCTGACTTCTAACACCATAAGTAGTTTGGGCTGTTATTTATACTTCAGATGAACAGAATCATATGATCTGTACCATCTCATGATTGTGCACCTTTCTGTATATATATTATACCTCCATAAAAAGTTTATTAAAAAATAAAAAGAGCTGCTCCTGATATTTCTTTCACCTTCTCAACTTTGTAATTTGTGTAACTTTCAGGGGCCTTCGCAGATTTCTCAGAAATGGCCTTCTCGGGAAGCGGCTGTGGCTCAATCAGTAGGGCTCCCGTTTACCATATGGGAGGCCCCGGGTTCGGTTCCCGGGGCCTCCTGGTGAAGGCAAGCCCGCCCGCAGGGCGTGGTTAGCTGACCCAGCGAGCACAAGCAGCAAGGGGGGGATAAATGAATAAATAAATAAAATCTTAAAAAAAAAAAAAAGAAATGGCCTTCTCTCCAAACAAAACAATCTCTTAGATAGCAAATACTTTCAGAAGCTGCAGTAAAGCACAGGCAGCCAGGGTCACAAGCAGCGGTGCCTGTGCTCTGTCCTTTCACAGGTGGGCATTCAGGAAAACGCTTCCCTTTGCATCTGGGTGGTAGAGGTAAGCAGGGGACAGCAGCCATTCAAGCACAGGTTTGCCCCCAAACCTTTGAAAACTCCTGGGTAGAAGAGAGAGACAATACCTTTGAGTCACTCAAAAACAGTGATTTTTAACTTTTTTTGAAAAGGGTTCAGGGAGCCCTTAAGGAATAATGAAAGCTATATACTCTTCCCCTACTGCCCCATACTGAAGCTCATCTGGGGATAATACCCTAAGAGTCCAAGAATTCTAGGTTAAAAATGTCTCTGTAGGGCAGAACTAGGGCAAGCCAACAGGTGGAGCTGGTCAAAAATGGACCAGCCACCCTTGGAGCTATGGTGCCCCTCAGCTCTAGACATGCACATGCAGAGGACAGAGGAGCTTCTATAAGGTTTTTGATAGAAACAAAACCCAGAATGGGTGGTGAGATGGATTGAACTATCTTTAAGTTTGAACTAACTTAAAGATAAGTTTGAACCTAAGTTAAAGATAACTTGAGTTTGAACTTAACTTAAGATTGAACTAACTTTCCAATTTCATGATTATAGCAAAGCCCCTCTGACGGTCCTAACTGCAGAAAAGGAGACAAACCATCAGAGCCAATGGTGAGTCAGAAGCTCTGTGATGCCGGGTGCACCCAAAGCTTGCCGGGCAATCATGGGTCCTTATCACTCTAGACCTCTTAGCCAGGCAAGTGCCTCAATGGCAGACCAAGGGCACGCGCAATCCGTAGCCATTGTCTGGATTTGGAAATTAAAAACAAAAGAAACAGCAACAACAACAAATCCAAAAGACTCTTAAGGCCCGACTATCCAACTTCCAAGCTGGGTAGGTATCCCAACCTGCACTTTGCAACAGAAGAGGAACATAAAAATTATCCACTTTCAAGTCAAAAGGTCAAGCATTTTAAGCTTGAAAACACCTGAGGAGCACAAAACAGAGGCTAGAGTATTTTCCCCTAAACTAGAAATAAAGCAAAGGAATTCACTCTAGATCAATTACAACACTCACAACCTCTAGAAGACACAATAGCATTTGTAGGTATCAAAATCAGCTATACTCCTATTTTCTTTAGGCAGCTCCAGCAATTGCTCACTTATGAGAATATCACTCAAATGTGCATACCATTGTTCCTTTAATCATAGCTTTTTTCCTTAAAATCAATAATGCATTTCATGTAATCTAGAAAACCAAATGCGCCTCAGATTTTTAAAAAGTCATAAAATATAACTTCATGGCTTAACCATGACAACTCTGGTAACTTTCTCATTTTGAGATTTATTCCAAGACCCCCCTGAAAATACTGATCCTCTAAGTCTGTATTATGGAAGCACCCAGCAGCCTGTGAGAAATTTCTATCCTCTCCCAACCCACTCCCACTCCCATTCACTACACACGCACACATGCACACACAAACACACACACCTCAAGTGGTGTCACAGGTAGTTATTTCTTCCCTGGCTGAATTATCTTCCCTAGGACAGAAAAGAGAGCTGGCCCTATTCTGTGGCTCAGCTGAACAGAGATGTACTCCGAGTCAGAATCACATGCACCCACCCCTCATGGGTAATAGAGTTAAGTGCTGCAGAAGGAGGGAGTGAGGTGTGCACGAAGTGTTGACACCAACTCAAGTACTCTTGTCAAAACAGATGCTCCTCATCATGTCTAAAATTAGAGGGCAACAAAGAATAATTCATACCCAGAGCTAACTTGTAAGATAGAAATTTCCATTCCTTAAGAGGCATGAAGAGTTTCTACTCCTCCTCAAACACTAACTTTTGCTAGAAGTTCATAAGAGTTAAGTAAAATGAAACAGTAAATATTTATTAAACACCAATTCTGTATGTATGAGATCCAAAGAGTTACAAGTTACACTCTCTGTCCTCTAAGAGTCTATAATCTTTTGGGGCTGGGAAGTCACATGTATTAAAAACAGGTCTACTGTTTTTACAAAATATAAATGCAAATAAGTTAGAGAGAAGGAAACAGAATAGCAGCTATGCTCGGCAGGGGAAGCATAGAGAGATTGAGAGGTGATGAGTTTGTTTGGTTGGTTGGTTGGTTGGTTGGTTGGTTGGTTTTTGTCTTTTAGTATTGTTGTTATTGTTGCTGGAATAATGAAGATGCCCTAGAAATTACTGGAGTGATGAATGCACAACTATGTGAATGTACACTTTGGATGGATTTATGCTTTATTATTATGTATCAATAAAATTGATTTGTTAAAAGTAATAAATAAATAAATAAATAAATAAAAACAGGTCTAGACAACCAACAGAATGGGAGAAAATATTTGGAAACCATTTATCTGATAAGAGTTTCATATCCAGAATAAATAAACAACTTCCACGACTCAACTACAAAAAGGCCAGTAACCCAATTTAAAAATGGGCAAACGACTTAAATAGACATTTCTCCAAAAAAGATATAAGGCCAATAAGTACATAAAATGATGTTCAGCATCATTAGCCATTAGGGAAATGCAAATCAAAAACACAATGAAATACCACCTTATAGCCATCAAAATGGCTGTTATTAAAACAAAACAAACACCAGAAAACAACAATTGCTGGCAAGGATGCAAAGAAATGGGAACCCTCGTACATTGCTGGTAGGAATGTAAACTAATACAGCCACTGTGGAAAACAGTTTGGCAGTCCCTCAAAAATTTAAACAAGTACTATTATATCACCCAGCAATCCCACTTCTAGGTATATACCCAAAAGAATTGAAAGCAGGGACTCAAACAGATATTCATAGCAGCATTATTCACAATAGCCAAAATGTGGAAGCAACCCAAGTGTCCATCAGCAGATGAATGGTGTTTCAGTCTGCTACGCTGTCGAAAGCAATATACCAGAAATGGGTTGGCTTTTACAGTGAGGATTTATTGGCTTACAAGCTTACAGTTATGAGGCTGAGAAAAATGTCCAATCAAGGTATCATCAGGTGCTTCTTTCTCCCTGAACTCCAGCTGCTGGTGATCCAGGACTCCTCTGTCATATATGGCAAGGCATATGGCAATGTCTACTGGTCTTTCCTCTCTCTTCCGGGTTTTGTTGCTTCAGCTTCTTGCTTCTGTGGCTTTCTCTTTTTCTCTCTGAATAACATTCTCTTATAAAGGACTCCAGTAAGAGGATTAAGAACCACCCTGAGGGAAGTGGATGTGGCTCAAGCGACTGGGCTCCTGTCTAACATATAGGAGGTCCAGGTTTTGATTCCCAGGGCCTCCTGGTGAAGGAAAGTGGCCCACGCAGTGAGCTAGCCCACACGGAGAGCCGGCCTGTGCAGGAATGCTGGCCTGTGCAGGAATGCTGCCCTGTGTGGAGAACTGGTGCAGCAAGATGACGCAACAAAAAGAGACACAGAGGAGAGACAATAAGAGACACAGCAGACCAGGGAGCTGAGGTGGCGCAAGAAATTAAGCGCCTCTCTCCCACTCCAGAAGGTCCCAGGATTGGTCCCAAGTACCGCCTAAAGAGAAGACAAGCAGACACAGAAAAACACACAGCAAATGGATACAGAGAGCAGACATCGGGGATGGGGGGTAGGTAGGAGGGGGAAATAAATAAATAAATCTGGGAAGCGGATGTGGCTCAAGTGATTGGGCTTCCGTCTACCATATGGGAGGTCCAGGGTTCGATTCCTGGGGCCTCCTGGTATAAAGCAAGCTGGCCCGCGCAGTGAGTTACCCCAAGCGGAGAGCTGGTCTACAAGGAGTGCTGGCCCGCACGGAATGCTAGCCCACACAGGACTGCTGGCGCAGCGAAATGATGCAACAAAGAGAGGCACAGAGGGGAGACAGTGAGAGACGCAGCAGACCAGGTTGCTGAGGTGGCGCAAGAGATTGAGCAGCCTCTCTCCACCCTGGAAGGTCCCAGGATCAATTCCCGGTGCCACCTAAAGAGGGGACGAGCAGACACAGAAGAACACACAGAGAACAGACAGCACGCGCAAAACAACGAGGTGGGGGGGGGTGAGAAATAAGTGAATAAATAAATCTTTAAAAAAATAAAATAAAATAAATAAATCCTAAAAAAAAAAAAAAAGACCCACCGTTGGCCATACCTTAACTGAAGAAACCTAATCAAAAGGTCCTACTTACAACAGGTTTATACCAACAGGAATGGATTAGCTCTAAAAACATGATTTTTCTGGGATTCATATACCTTCAAACCATCAAAAATGGATAAACAAAATGTGGTATATACATACAATGGAATATTATTCAGCCCTAAAAAGGAATGAAGTTCTGTATATGCCACTACATGGATGAACCTTGAAGACATCATGTTGAGTAAAATAAGTCAGACATAAAGTGACAAATATTTATGATTCCGTTTATATGGAAAAGCTAGAAAATGCGACTCACAGAGAAACAAAGGAGAGTACAGCTACCAGGGTCAGAGGATGGGGTAAAGGGGAGTTAATGTATAGTGTAGGCATATGGTTTCTGTTTGGGATGATGGGAAATTTCTGGTAATGATAGTGTGAGGGTACTGCAACACTGTGATTAATCTCAGGGAACGATATGTTTGGGAGTAGTCGAGATGAGAAAGTTTATGTTGCATATATATATATATATATATATATAACCACAACTAAAAAGAATGAGCAACTAAAGAGAAAATGACAATTAAATGCAATATATGAACCTGGACTGGATCTAACTTTCAGGAGAAAAGACTCAAAAGGACATTATTGGGACATATGAAAAAATTTTACCAATATTAAATTTCTTGAATTTGATAAACTGTATTTATGGTGCTAAGAAAGGTACATGGAAGTATTATGTGCTCAAGGAACATGATACATACAACCTACTCTCAAATGTTTAGAAAACAGATAACCAGACAGACAGGTAGAGATAGATGATAGTTGATTGATAGATGGACAGATTGATAGATGAATAGATAGAAAATTACAAGGCAAATGTGGCAAAATTCTAAAATTGGTGGATCTGGCAATCTGAGGATAGTATGTTAAAGTTCTTATGGGTTTTGTGTTGTTTGTTTGTTTGTTTTTAAAGGAGGTACTGGGGATGATCCCAGGACCTTGTCCATGGGAAGCAGGAGCTCAACCACAGTGCTACAACCACTCCCCATGTATTGTTTTGCTGCAGGCATTATCTCAATTAATCCTCCCAACAGCCCTGTGATCATTCATTTTATAAATGAAGTTTAATTTCATGGACATGTTTTTGTAGCTCAAGTTTGGAATTATTTCAAAATTAAAAGTTTAAGGGAAAAAAAGAAGTGAACTATCAAGCTACAAAAAGATATGGAGGAACCTTAAGTGAAAATTGCTAACTGAAAGAAACCAATCTTAAAAGGCTATATACTGTATGATTCCAAACATATGACATTCTGGACAAGGCAAAATTATAAAGACAGTAAAAGGGGTGGGGGGAAGGGATGAATAGGTGGAGCACAGAACAGTTTGGTATAATACTGCCAGGGTGGATACATGACATGAGGCATTTGCCAAAACCAGCAGAATCATATAGCACCATGAGTGAACGCTAATGCAAACTATGGTCTTTAGTTAATGATAATATATCAATATTGGTTCATCAGTTGTAACAAATGAACCGCACTAATTCAAGATGTTGACAACAGGAGAAACTGAGAGGAAGAAGAGGTAAATGGGAACTATGTTTTCTGCCCATTTTTTCTATGAACTTAAAGCTGCTCTTAAAGTCTTATTTAAAACAACAACAAACAAATAAACAAAAAACAGATCTAATTTTGTAAGAAACAAAAACAAAACAACAACCCGCAGGCGAAAAGGAATGGTGAATGGTCTTGAGTTGGTAGATGGATGAAAGAAGCTGGGACAGACTCCTGACCCCTAATCTCAGATTCCCTGAAGTATAACAGAAAAAACATAGGTCTTGGAAGCTGAACAATCTGAGTTCAAATACTGTCCCCACCTTGAATAGGGTAGGCTGTGTGACACAAGCAGATACTAAACCTTTCCAAACCTCATTTTTTCCATCTGTAAAATGGGTGCCATGCTACCTATTTTGCAGAATTGTTGTGAGCATCAAATGATAGGTACATAAAATCGCTAGAATAGTTAATAGACCATAGAATACACACACTGTGCAAGAGCTATAATGTAAATGCCACACGACATGGAAATTAGTCAATAACAGTTCATAAAAATAGCTATGAATTGCAGGCTGAGTATGCTGCAGGCATTATCTCAATTAACCCTCCCAACAGCCCTGTTATCATTCATTTTATAAATGAAGTTTAATTTCATGGACATTGCATTTGTTAAGGTAAACTAATCTCTGCAACATTGCATTTGTTAAAGTAAACTCATCTCTGTGATTTCCTAGGCTAGATAAAAGCCATAAAGAAGCACTGTTAAAAACTATATGTGATGCTGGAGTTCGTAGGTGAACTTCCAGAGACTGGAGTCTCTGGCCTACCTATGCGCCAGCTGTGCCTGGAATCTCAGTGGAGCTGCAACTCCTACCCTACAGCTCAATGGACTCATCCAAGTCACCTGGCGAGGAGATGACAATGGGCAACGGCCATCCCAGGGAATGAAGAGGGCCTGCAGCTGCAGGCAAATAATCCCATCCACCGTATCCATGGGATATAAGCCCTTTCTCACTTGGAGGTGGAGTGGGCATCACCATCCCTGTCCCCTCAGGATTGGGGGAAGAGCTATGGACTAGAGTGGACTTAATGGTATTCTGTTGTAGACATATTGTGATTCAAGCAATGGAAGAAATTATAACAGTGAGGTGGAGCTGGTGGCCACTGGACGCTTTCGGGGCAGGGAGAGGAAGAGCATTGAAATACAGAGGCTTTTTTGGAACTTGGGGGTTGTCCTGAGTGGTGCTGCAGCGACGGATGCAGGCCATTTTACATCAGCACACACCATGCAGAACTGTGTGGGAGAGAGTGTGGTCTACGATGTGAACTGTGGTCTATGCTTGGTGGCAAAGCCCCAGGATGTGTATATCCATTGCGGATGATGTGCCACACTGATGAAGGATGTTTGTGTGGGATGTTGTGGGAGGTGTGGGAGGTGGGGAACATGGGAATCCCTGTAATTTCTGTGAAATATCTAGGTAATCTAAGCACCTTTTAAAATATATATATATAAAAAAATAACATTTATGTAAGCAAATACACATATATGCATATATATCTATATATCATTTTACAGATATTGGTATGTATTGTGAAAAAATTTGATTTTTACCCACAATAAAAATAAATACATAAATAAATAAATAAAAGCAGCACTGTGCCAGGCTTGGCCGCCTTCATCTTGGCCCCTCCACCATTAGCGCTGGCTAAGGAGCCACCAAAAACAAGGACCCTTCAACATACTGACAGTCAGGTGATCTGCTTAAGTGCATTTGTGTTTTGTATTCAGCTCAAAGTACAATCTTTCTCTTCCTGAGAATTTATTGTCCATCCCATTTATTGTACAATTACTTCCCTTAGGGCAGTGGTTGGGGGGTGGGCAGGATTTGCCCCTGGATGTCATTTGACAATGTCTGGAGACATTTTGTCACAACTGGGGGTGGGGAATGGTGATACTGGCATCTAGTAGGTAAAAGCCAGGGAATGGCCCTAAGCATCCTATAATGCACAGGACAGTCCCCTTCCACCACACAAAGAATGTCAACAGTGCCAAGGCTGAGAAACTCTGCCTTAGGGGTAGAATCCGCATTTTAGGTTTCTTTGCAATGACCAGGCCCACCTAGAGCCTGGCACAAAGTAAGTGGTCAGTGACTTGTTTTGTGGGAGAACTTTTAACAAGAATCCAGCTTCATTAAGTACAGCTTCCATATTTATAGTGGGAGACAGTATTGGGGGGAAGAATTTCAACCACTGTCACTTTCAGAGCAGGCCAAAATGACACTGGTTCAAGATGAAGAAATACAGTCTGAGCCAAGCAGAAATCAAGTTAGTGCCCCCCTTTTTTTTTCTTTCTTTTTTTTTTTGAGGTACCGGGACCTTGTATGCAGGAGGCCAGTGCTCAACAACTGAGCCACATTGGCTCCCCTGAGTTGGTTCCATCATCTCTTTGCTCATTGATTGCTAGTTGTCTGTTTTGTTTTCTTTAGGAGGCACCGGGAACCGAACCTGGGACCTCCGTGTGGGAGGCGGGTGCTCAACTGCTTGAGCCACATCGCTCCCTAGTGCCTATTCCTTACAGGAAAGTTCTCACTTGGCTCTTTAGTATCTGAACTGTGTACATTTGGGTGCTCTGACCCCGAGCAGAGTCTGCAGGGCCAAGCCTCCTATAGGACAGTTGACCCCAGGTCGAGGCCTGGATCTGCACTCTACACCAGTGGCTTCCCCTGAGGGCTTTGGAAACTTTGTCCTGTCTACTTTTTAAAATCTGGTTCTCCCAACTCCAGTCAAACCCTCCTCATTTCAAGTGATACCAAAGCACAATGAACAAAATATTACTACAATATCCTTAGAGTTGACAAGGGCCATGCCCAGGCATCATCTCATTGGCCTATAGGACACCCTAGAGCAGGGACCCCCCCCACTCACATGGTAGACATGAGGAAAACAAAGCTCAGGATAGAGTGTGTTTCCCAAAGTGACACCACCATAGGGAGAGGCAGGACTCCAAAGCCAAGCTTCTGAAGTCTGCAAGTTCAGGGCTCTTTCAACTCCATCATGCCCCAGAGGAGGCCAGGAGTGCCTGTTTCACAGTCTCCTACTCCCAGGCAGCTGAGAAGAATGGACTTATGGAGACACAGCAGGAGTTAATATGGGTTATGTGGTAGGAGCCTGGGGAGCCCCTGGTATTTGCTGTAGGATGGTAAGTCTGAGGCTGACAGCAACCTCCCAGGAGCAGAGAGATGCTCCTCACAGGTGGAGCAGGGAGAAGCCAGGCAGAGGGCGTGAAGGTCCTGGATTCCTTCCTTTCTTCATGAAATATTTACTGAGTGCTTCTGGGTCAGATGCTGTGGCTACAGAGCGAACAAGGCAGGTAAGATCTCAACCTTCTCAGAACTTAGATTCTAGAATAGGGGTTCTTAACCAGGGGTCCGTGAGCTTGAATTGGGAAAAATCAACTTATTATCTTTATTTTCTCTGACCTGTAACTGAAATCTAGCATTTCCTTCACTATGAATGTATGTAATATATAAAGTACAGTAGTATTCATTTCACCTGACTGCCAAAGGGGTCCGTGGAACAAAAAAGGTTAAGAACCCCTGTTCTAGAAGGAGAGATGGTAACAAGTAAGCAAAAACAGATGGATAGCTAAATAACTACATAGCTAGATAGATAGTCATGTTAAGTGCCAGAAGAGAAATAAACAAGGAAGTGCAATAAGAAAATTCCAGGTTGCAGGGGAGGCACTGTTTAGACAAAAGATCAGGGAAATGCTTTCTGAGGAAGTGATGTTCAAACTGGGACCTCAAAGAGAAGAAGAAAACAGCTGCGTATAGAGTGGTGGGGGAACATGCGAGGCAGGGCAGGCAAGGGTCCGGAGTTGGGAACCTAAGGAAGGGGTGGAGGCCACCGGGCCAATGGCGAGAGGGAGGAGCGTTGGCACACCATGTGCTCTGGGGGCCTCACTCAGGCCTTGAATTCTATTCTAAGAGCAACAGGGAGTCAGCACTGGCAAGCTTTATGCAACATTAAGACTTTTTCCTTTTTGAAATATCATTTGGCCGCGGTGAGAACAGACTAGAGGAGACCAATAAGGAAAGCAGGATACCTGCCAGGAAGCCTTTGGGTAGGCATGAGATGCAGGCTCCTGGCGTTGGCAGGGCAGCCGAGACAGACTTGCTGACGGATGGCTTGTGGAGAGCGGAACGCAGGCTCGCGGCAAGGCTTCTGAACTGAGGCCATCACCAGGAGGTACCATTTACAGAGATGGGAAATGCAAAAGGGAGGTCTGAGGGAAAGGAAGGGCCCGCATTCCAACTTTCTACACTAACCTCAGCCTTTAAATCACTTCTAAGAAATATTTATTGACCAAATACAACTTCAAGGCACTGCCCACTAAGACTCACCTTTTAAGAAATGTAAGCTATATAAAGTGTGTGGAGGGAGGGATTACAAAACAGTAAGTGTAATCTGATTGCATTTGAGTTTGGTGTTTGTTTTTTTTTAAAAGACAGAATATAAATATATAAATGGTACTTAGGGAGGGGCTTGGATTTTCCACTTTATACTTTTATAGCTTTTTTAATGAAAAAAGTCACTCCTTTGGAATCAGGCTTTGTATTTCCAAAAGCCCCTCTGAAAACGCACCGCACACCACTCCCTGGAAGCCATAACCTATTAGGACATCCGAAGGGAGCAGAGCTGGGAGGGAAAGGGACACAAGCCAAGTCAATTATATGCCCTGAGCGCTTTCCAGGCAGCTCTCACCTGAGTCCTCCACTAATGCACAGAGATTCCAGTCTGCCTTTTCTTCTTGTTTCATCAGTTCCCATTTTTCTATTCTCCCACGCTCACTTTTGTAAAGGTATTTTTAAAGTCAGACAGTGAGGGTCCTTGTTCCTACTCAGCTCCCAGCTGGCCCCATTTGCTTTGTCCATCATGATGAGTGCAGCAATCAATCACCTCCTCCAGGAGGCCTTCCGCGATCACCCCAAGCTGTTAAAACTTCTTTTCTGGTCCCCTCCATGCCATAAGCATATCTTGATTGCAGCTTTTATCCCACTATATTGTGATTTTTAAAAATATACCCATTTATTCCCTTTGACTGATAGCTGAGAGGGGACACCTCTTATGCTTTTTTTGTCCACCCCATGCCTTTTTGACACCCTTCTTATGTCGGCAGAATTTCCCTTCCGATGATTCCATACACCTTTAAAACGCTAGAAACTTGCTTTCCAAACTTCCTTTGCAGCTAGATTTTAGGCATGTGTCCTGGGCTCTGCCAGAAACGAGAGGCATGAAGGAGTGGTTGCCGTATAGAAGCCATTTGGCAAAGGCAACTACAGAAATCCAACTTTCAGAAGCAGCAGTATTCGCAGAGAATCTTAGAGTACTGTCTTGTGCTCAACGTCAAGCATTGGTGCCTGTGCCCAGAGATGGCTGTAGAAGGGTCTTCATGGAGGAGCAGTGCATGGCCTGAGTTGGCTGTATTATCTCCAAGCCAGTTCTGGCTCCACCTGAGCTTCTTTAATAAATTACTTCTCTGCCTATACCAGCAAAAGTGAAGGTATTGTTTGCAACCAAAAATCCTGACTGACAACTGAAGTTCTCAAGGCAGAGACAGTCTCATTCATTTCTTTAGCATTAGTGTCGAGCAAAGTGTCTTGCACATGACAGGTACTCAATAACATATGTTGGATAAATGGAAAAAATGGAGAAACCAGTCTCTAAATGATTAGCCTCTCAAATCCCCTTTCTTTCAGTGATCATTAAAAGGTATTATTTTGGGAAGCGGCTGTGGCTCAATCAGTAGGGCTCCCGTTTACCATACGGGAGGCCCCGGGTTCGGTTCCCGGGGCCTCCTGGTGAAGGCAGGCCCGCCCGCACGGCGTGGTTAGCTGACCCAGCGAGCACAAGCAGCAAGGGGGGGATAAATGAATAAATAAATAAAATCTTTAAAAAAAATAAAATAAAATAAAAGGTATTATTTTCCCATAAGTCTTCTCACTGATTAGAGAAGAAACAAAGGGATGTAGCTTCTCATAGTGATTCTCAAACGATATTCCTTTGGAATACTGGAGAAGTTTCCATTGCTAAAACTGAATAATAATTTTTCCAAATATAGAAAAATTATTTATCATTATAGTACAAAGGATTTTTGTCAGTTTCAAAATTTCACTCAGAAACTTTTTGAAACTCCAATACCTGCTACTGTTAGGTCAGCAAGTATAGCGGATGAAAAAAATAATTGAGCGAGTAAGCAAATATTGCAGCAAAAACTCAAAACCGCCAGTCTGCTTAGTTCAACAATTTTTCCCCTCTGTGCCCATTTTGTTCATGGGGATTTTAGATTGCACAGTTAACGCAGCATCCTATTTTCTGCTAGTAAAGTTCTTCCTAGTTCATATTATGGAATCAAATGATTTAACATTTTATTGAATGGACACCATTGACTTACAAATTCTTGGGCGCCTCAACATTTTTGAGAACTGCAGTTCTAAGATCTTTTCACCTCTGGCTATCCTTCCTTTTAGGCCTCCTGGGCCTAAATCAGAGCCTGCAGACACCTGCAATGGAACCTGAACTGGAGCTTCTGGCTGCCAAACCTTCACCCAGGCCCTTCTGCTGCCTCGATTTTTTCTCCGCAGCAGGGTGGCGCAACAAGTCGTGACGGGGCTCAGGGGCAGGGCCAGCCTCACTTAGGGATGTCCTCTTTGCATCAGTAGCTTCCCGACTCCCCCATCCCCATTAGAAGTCATTCCTTTATACTGCACACTGTCCCCTCCTTCCCATGTTCTTTTAAGGCGCAACCACTGTCGGGAGAAGTGACCTTTAAATTCCATTAATGGGAATGAGTTATACCGAGGAGCTGACAGCACAGCCAGCCGCACCAGGCCCCAGCAGAAGGCCCTGAGGGAAATTCGGAGAGGAAGAGACACACAAAGGGGAGGTGGGAGGGGCTGAGACAAACTGGCTACCTCCAAATTGTCTTTGGGCCTTGTGCTGGCTCCAGGCGTCTCATGAGGGAGCATTTCAAAAGGGGCTCTCTGGGTGGCTAAGTCCCTGGGTGGGGTAGGGGGGGACCCTCCTGCACAGTTCCCAGCCCAGAGGCCCAACAGTGGCTGGTGCACATGGGGCAAATAGGAATGGGGGGCCTCCCACCCCACACTCCTGCTTTAACTGGGCCTCTAGAAGGGGCAGGTGGGGGACTGGAAGGCAGTGGTTTTCTTTCAGCGCAGCCACGTGGTGTCTGTCTCTCCTTGTTGTCAGTGGAGATGGAGAAGAAGGGACAAACTGACAATGACTTTAGGAGGAGAATGAGCAGAATTTGATATGAGTGGGGATTAGGGAGCAGCAAGGACTACTCAGGTTCTAGTTTAAATGTCCAGTAGATGGTGGGGCCGTTCTCTGGTAGCTTCTTAAGGAATTAAGTTTAGAGATGACTGGAGCTTTTTTTTCTTTTTCTTTTTTAAAGGTTATTTATTTACTTTATCCATTTTAAATCCCCCCTTCCCCATTTGCTGTTTTGTGTCCATTTGCTGGGCAGTTCTCTGTGTCTGTTTCCTGCCATCTCTTCTCATCCTCCTCCTCCAGTCTTCACCAGGATTCAATCCTGGAGACCTCTGATGTAGGAGAGAGGTGTTCTGCCACCTGCGCCACCTCAGTTCCTGGTTTTCGGAGCTTTTGGAGCATCTTGTCTTGACTCGCCCCTCCGTCTCTCTCCTGTTACGTCATCATCTTGCTCCATGGCTCCCGAGGCCTGGCGGGCTCACCTGGCACAGAGCCTGGCAGCCCATGCGCCTTCTATATATATATTTTTTTATTTTACCAGGAGGTCCCGGGGATGGAACCCAGGTCCCTCCATATGGCAGATGGACGCCCAACCATTTGAGCCACATCCGCCCCCATGACTGGAGCTTTTATCATGAGGATTATCATGTTTTGTTTTGTTTATAATTGTGCTATTAACTATAATCCATGTTTTAACTTAGGGTCCACTGTTCGTATTGTGCAGTTCCATGCGATTATCACGTGTCAATATTTCTATTTATGTGGCTTTCACTGACAAGACTGTATACTCCTTGAGGACAGAGGCAGCATTTCAGACATTTCTGCATACTCCACAGCCGGTCAAGCGTTTGGAGAATCCATTCATCACTTAGGCAACAAACATTAATTGTGGTCCCACCCTAGGGCCAAGATGGACTCAAGTACTGCACTAGTCCTAGCACTGCAAAGGTAACACACAGCCAGCACACAATACATGCCTATTGGGTAAATATTTTAAAGGATGGTTAAATGTGGATAATCATTCAGTAACAGTAAATTAACACCTGATTCCTTCCAAACAGCGTAAAGTATATCTTCTTCAAGAGAGAGCAAAGGTGTGCTCCTTTTATTTATCACTCTATTCAAAATGAGTGTGAGAGGGGAAACCAGATTTAGAAAAAGATGTACCAAATCCATATACAGGCAGTCCCCAATCTAATGTGCGATCATGGGTTTGGGATAAGAATGAAGAATTAAAAAAGCACAGAAGAATGACCTTCACAATATGCCCTGCAGAACTCATCCAGGGCTGGGAGAAAACAGCAGGACCCAGTAAGCTTGCTGAAGTGAAGTCAAGGTCTTTGTTGCAAACAAGAAAATAAGTAGATGAAGGAGGCAAACCTTTTATGATTTTTATTTATTATTGATGGTATGAGAAGCTCCCATTAATCCAAAAATGACAAAATAAGATGTGTACATAACACACATGGCACAAAATCTGGTATCAGGTGAGCATTCAACAAATTATAATTCCTGTTGCTGCTGTTCTTAGAGATTGATAGCAAGGGATTATCTGATTAAGTGATTTTTCAAAGAAACAACATTTAGACAACCAATTATCAAACAGTCAATGATGACACTGAACATACTTTAAGATCTTGCTCGACTTCTAATATGTTAGGGATAACATCAATTGCCTTTGAATCTTAATGACCATAAAATATTTCCTGATTATTTTTCACTCTTGGATGTACACAAGGTGAATTAATGGAGATGCTGGGGGGACCACAGAATCACTGACCAGGAAGAACAGTCTGGATAGAACAGCTACAACTCTTCCCAAATACGTCAGTCATGCTTATTTATCTCCAGGGAAGAGCCAAGCTCATCTTGAAGAGATCCTATGAAGTCTTCTTTACTAGAGGTCTGAGAGGAGCAGATGGAAAACAGGTATCTAAGAGTCCTGCCCAAAACTGGATGTTGACTTTTCTCTCCTCACTCTACCCACACAGGGACCGGCCAGGTTTCACAGAACCAGTAGTTTTTTAAAAAATTTATTAGAAATAAAGTAAAATAGGGAAGCGGATGTGGCTCAATCGATAGGGCTCCCGTTTACCATATGGGAGGTCCCGGGTTCAATTCCCGGGGCCTCCTGGTGAAGGCAAGCCCGCCCACATGGCACGCGGTGAGCTGATGCAGCAGGACAACCCAACAAAGGGAGACAAGCAGACCCAGAAAAACGCACAGCAAATGGACACAGCGAGCACAAGCAGCAAGGGGGGATAAATAAATAAATAAATAAATAAATAAATAAATAAATAAACAAACAAACTCTTTAAAAAAAAAAAAAAAGAAAGTAAAATAAAATATGTCTATTTCTCCACAGTTGTCTCTAAGGATTTTATAAGTCAAAATAGATTAATCCAAATATAGCAATATAGGGATCAAAGGAGTTCTACTAAATCCAACCTTTCTCGGTTTTGAGCTCCACATAGGGGGACATAAGCACCCCATAAAACACTAATCCTCCAGAGGCAAGAAGGAACAAAGCCTTTCCTTGGGAAGTTTGAGTTTGAAATATAGGGACATTTAATTACCCACTCCAGTTCCCATAAGACATCAAAAGCTTCTTCTTTCCCCTTGGTCATACTATTTCTCTCTTTGGAGTCTTTCAACTATCCATTCTTCATCTACCAGAAAACTGACTTAAGCATCGTAAGACTGATAATTCAAACAATAGGTGACAATCAGGTCCTGGAAGCCTGGACACATGGAATGCAAGGACATGCCATTAGGAGTCGCTCAAGCAGTGGCACAGGCCACCCAACAACCACAGCCAGGCCCTGACAGCAGGAGGTACCTGACCAGCAGTCTGCTGGCCTTGGCTAGCCACCCTTGCTCCCTGCCTAGCCTATGGGCATGAACCCATTTCCACTGTCAGTGCTTGTTAGCAGGGAAATACAGATTCAATGTAGTCAAATCCTCTTCTCCACAAATGATGCTTGCCTGAAGCCACTATCCGTCAGAGAAAACACCAACTTCCTTACTGGGTGCCCGAAAGAAGCATACCAAGACCAGACCTTGACTCAAATGATTTAATAGCCTAATAATGAATAATTAATATGCAGATAATTAGCAAGGCAGTATCTAATGGTGGAAACTCACTACACGGGCTAAGTTTAGAGAAATCCAAAAGCTAGGGTGGTCCAGCAAAGCTTTGAAAAGAACACAGGCCTGGAATGTAAGGCAGGTTGCAGGCAATCACTGAGAAGGAAATGAGCACTGCAAACAGGGGGTGTGGGAAAGCACACGGCAAGTTTAGGGGCCAATGAATATATCTGTCTGCCTTCTGGTAAAATCATGGCAAGACCCAGGTATAGAATCAATCTAAATGGCCTAAGTATTGCTATGTCCAAGACAGACATGACCAATACACCATGGTGCAAAGTCTTGCTATGGCCTCAGAATCCTTCTCAACAATATACTCCAAGTAATCACACTCAAGATGAAAAGCATTTCGCTCTCCTGAGAGAGAATGGGGTAAGCCTAGGCTGAGCCAGGAATTCTGAGGCTGGATATGTCCAGATCCCTGAGCCAGAACTGTTTCCTAGATATAAGTAACAAAGAGAGTTAGTATCAGTTATATCCCATCCCAGTGTCACAAGGGGGTCTGATCTCGTAGGGCAATAGGGCTGAGACTTTGCAACCCACAGAGGTCCTCTGAGCATGATTTCCCTTGATGTGACCACAGGCTCCAAATCTTTCCTCAGTTCTGCCAAAGGGGCCCTGTAGTCACTTATCCCCCAAAGAGGGCCATCTTCACTTCCTTCCCTTCCTGTACACACATGCCACTTCCCTAGTGAGAAGTAAATCTTTTTGTCAAGTAAATCCTCTTGAATCTAAACTGTACTGTGACTGCTCAGTCAATGGAATATGGCAGAAGTGATCCTTTAAGAGGATTAAGTTTCCTCTTCTTCTCTCTTGGGAACTCTGAGCTACCAGGTTAAGAAACCTGGTGACCCCACCAAAGAGACCACATGGAGAGACCAGATGGGCAGGGAGAGGCCCTGTGACTACAGGGAGAAAGGGGGACAGACCCAGCTTCCCGCCGAACCCAGCCTTCCAAATGTTCCCCGCCATGGTCTCTGATGTGAGAGTAAAGACTCCCTGGACCCTCTCGGCCAGCCCAGCCACAGCTGAATACCACTAAGGGATCTGAGCCAATGCTACATTGAACAGAAAAGAAACCAGCCCATTTCTGCCCAAACTCCTAGCCCAAAGAATCAGAGCAATAAAGTGATTATTCTCTTAAGCCACTGTTTGGAATAGATTGCAAGGAGTAGATTGCAATGCAAAACATAACCAGAGTGGGCCCCGTTCCACAGGCAATTGCAAGTACTTCTTGGGGATCTGGATTCTTGGGCTGAACCCTGTAAGTCCCCTGGGTCTTACCATATCCAAGAGAAGTCAGGAATCTGCACTCTGGGCCAGGACGCCACACTTCTGGTCACCCACAGCCTTGGCCTCAGCTCACTACCAACTCTTCTCCTTGAAGTCAACATGTACAATTTCTCAAGAACCCAAGTTAATCACTGACAATAAGACTCAAAGGTTCCAAGTGTTGTCTATTTGTTGTTGTTTTTTTCTTAAGGGATACAAAGGGCAAACCTCTTCTGAGACTGGTGACTTTCAGAGCTGCAGCCAGTGCCTTGGCTATGGAGAACATGTTGGCTCAGATCCACATTAAAAACCCTGTGAATCTGTTGTAGACCAACTCACTCTGCTCCAGCAACCTCGGAATACTTCGAAGCATCATTCACAATCTCCGACGGTGTGTACGGATCAACCTTCTTCATAGCTACAGGGTAATTGCAGGTCAGCTTGCACTCGGCCTGCCAAAGTGAGGTGTGGACGCTGTGGCTCACAGGGTCCAACAGGCTCATTTTGTACATGAGGACACTGAGGCTTGGAGATTAAATGTGGCTTGTTAAGAGTCAAGGAGGACGTCAGCAAAGCCTGCAGCCAGGCACCAGCTCTCCTGAGTCACTGTCCAGGAGCAATCCACTACCTTCCTGTACTGACTGGCTTTGGGAAGAGGTGATGGCCCCAGGGAAAGGCCTCCTCTGCATCTGCTCTGGTTTATAGGGTGGCCTCCTCACCACTCTCCTTTTAAGGTTCCCCTGGCTTAAGGCATGTGTACAGTCAAGTACAGGCTTGCTTCAACTCTGGGATCTCTCTCCAAGAGCTCAGTGGAAAGCTCACCATAGGCAAGGGCAAAAAGACACCTTCCCCTCCCCCCTCCTTTTTTTTTTTTTTTACCGGGAGGACCCAGGGATCGAACCCGGGTCCCTCCATATGGGAGACGGACATCCAACCATTTGAGCCACATCCATTCCCCTTCCCCTCTTTTTAACTCTCTTTCCCACCCTCCAACATACTTACACACGCAGTACCTTGGGGCACAGTACATTTGGGGGCTTAGGAGTGTGCACATGTACCCTTTGCACTTCAATGAAGTCAGATGCATATTCTGGTGCAAAACCACAAGGGATGAGCCTTGCTGGTTCCTGCTTTAGCAAAGAGGATGGTCCAGATTCCTGCACTGATGCCCACCTACCTACAAACATCCTGTATAGACTCTGGCACCTGGAAATGCCTTTGGCTGCCATGACCCCTGCTTGGGGATGAAGGCTTAAAGGCATCTCAGCAACTCAGAGAGACTCAGCAGATCAGAAGAGCTTCTCAAACAACAGTCATCATCACGAGACATCATTGGAAATTGTTGTAACATGTATTTTTTATTAACAACAACTTCCCACGTTCCAGACACTGTGCTGAGTGATTTGCATATATATATGGGTTATCTCATTTCATCCCTATAATGACATGATGAGGTAAGCGCTCATCTCTCTCATCTCTACTCTTTAGAGATGAGGAAACTGAAGCCCAAAGAAGTTGAGAAACAAGCTCAAGGTGAACAGCAAGTACGCTGCAGAGTTGGAGAAGTCCAGCCACTCCAAAATCCAAGCTCTTAACCCTGACACTGCACTGATTTATATAGTTATCTCCATATATGGTTCATTAATGTAGTTCCTTTCAAACATATAAAACTATTGTCCATATGGTCCAGTCTCAGACAGAATGGTATCGTGATCACAGAAATACAGTCCAGCAACCAAAAGTTAAGCTCAAATACTTAAATTTCTTTACCTGCATTTTTCAAGCACTGTGAAGAAGTTTCATGGACCACGGCTATGCTTCTTAAAATCTCCTCTGTCTCTCTAAACCACTTCCTTCGCATGCTGTTACTACACTTCTCTGTTCAACATTCGACCCGAACCTCCTCCCCAACACAGAAAAAAGAGCCAAGGGGTGGCAGCTGTCCCCTTGTACACATTCTCCAAAAGAGGCTCCTTTACAACCAGCTTGTAAGGTACTATTTTGACATGACTTCTCTTTCGGCTTTGGAGGAAACTTTGTGGAAAGCGAGGCGACAGAGCACAGCGGGAGGGAGATGTCTTTCTTCAACACGTGAATTTTATCACTCAAGGGCCTAGGAGTTGCCCTGCACAGGTCTGCCTCCTCCAGAGAGAAGACCTGTCCATGACTAACCCTGGCCTTAGGCTTCTCACAAAAACCTAAAAAGAACCATTTGGACAAGGCAGGGCCCTCCTCAGTGAGGAAGAAGAAACTCAGCCAACATCCTCCTGGGGAGGCATAGCAAGTGGGAGAAAGGCTGGGAACACTTCCTCTTAATTAAATTTCTGTTTTGTCATATTCACATTCTGGATTGTTTGTTTTAATTATCTTATTTTTCCCCCTCCCAGACACAAAGTCTTTAGTGAGAATAGTGCGAAAAGCTCGGGAGTGTGCGAGACCCACAGTAGCGTGTCATAGATTTTGTACACAGGCTTCCTTAAGAAGGAAGATAAAAACACCAAGGGAAAGAAGGACTGTCATCCACTTAACAGCAGAAGTTAAGGAATGGTTTCCCATGTAAAGATTATTTTTTTCAAATGGCTAAAAACTTTCTTTAAAAACAAAAAAGTGGGAGAGCAGATGTGGCTCAAGCAACTGAGTGCCTGACTCCCACATGGGAGGTCCCAGGTTTGGTTCCCGGTGCCTCCTAAAGAAGATGAGCAGACAATGAGCAGACAGATGAGGGAGTCATGGCGGGGAGGTGGGGGGAGTTAAAAAAAAAAAAGTTAGCTGAATTTTTCTAGGTCTTACTACTGCCTAAAGCTCATGATTTTTCAAAAGATGGAATTGAATTAATACCTACAGCTTCTTGGAAGATATCTTGTATTCCCCATCATATTATTATCATTTAAAAATAACAGGTGGAAATTACCCAGGCCATCATCACGACACAAGTTAGAAAATGAAGACCGGGAGTGGAAGAGGAGAACTGAGGGCTTTCCTTAATGTCTGATCAGACACCTGAGCTGTAGGTGACCCACACTTGACCTTGGCCCTACAGTAGGTTGAAAGCATAGACCCAGGCCCACCACACTGCACATCATGTAGTCCCACCCCAGTTGTTCAGTGCACATGCTATACACGACAGCTCAACTTTACAAATAATGATTTTCACACATAGCATTTGCATTGATGACAAAGCAAAGGCACCAATTTTTTGCCTTAAAAATAGCTTTGGGTCAATCTAAATTGGTTGAGAAAGAATAAGCATAACCTAAACCCAGACGCCAGATAAAGAAAAACAAATGCCCAGCCTCCTGCCATGGGGCCCTTCCCTAAGGACCACTGACATTTGGGACCAGATGCTGTATGTGAGGGGTATGCAGTGACTGCTGTTGGCCCCTACCATTTATCCCTATAGGTACAACTTTAATTTATAATTGTGGTTTAATTTTATCTGTGCTCAGAGCCGGGCAGGGAAGAGCCAAGGGGGTCCAGAGGTTTAGATAAATAGGCTGCAAAAGATACCGTGAAAAATGCCAGTCCAAAATTGAAGGGAGTGGATGCAATTGTTTCAAACTACAGGAGCAAGTGATTCCCTACCCCTGCACCCTGGTATTGCAAACTGCTCTGAGAGTGGACACGGCTCTGAGCTGCTGCTGCGATGAGGATGAGGGTGAGGGTGAGGGTGAGACAGGATTGATGGCGAGTCAGGACTTCTAAATGAACAACTCTGTGATGCTTTAGGCTGCCGGGACTAAAGTGCACTTTTGCAGTAGTCTCTAAGTGAAGGTAAGCCTGCCTTTCTACAGAGGGTTACAAAAGAAACGATGGGATTGCTCTGCTTCCAAATAATCTGCTTTCTGCCCTCTCTCTTACAGCTTGCTATCATGCCCTCTGCCCACCCCTGCACCACCGACCACCCCTTCAAACTACTGCCCAGGGCTTTCCTGCTCCTTGGAGTAGAACCCTCACATCTCCCAGACAAACCTGGCACCCGCTGCTCGCTAAGCCTCTTCTTTATCTACAAACCGAGGTCGTTTCTGAACAGGATGCCCTACGCACTTCTGTCTACAAGGAAGCTGAGCGCGCTACCCGCACCTGACCACTAGCAACGTGGACAGGCCCTCCTTCCCGTCATTCCTTCCACAAGTATCTGCTGAACACCTAGTATATGCCAGTCACTAGCCCACTTGTGTGGGATCCATCAGCGAACAAATCAAGCAGACAACCCTTCCTTCATGAGGCCTACGCCCTTCCTGTCTTCTTTTTCCCTAACCATATTTTCCTTTTGCCGTGATTTCCTCCATTTTTGAAATATTTATTGTTCTGTGTTACTTTCAGTTATATTGTATTTGTATATATAGCCAATCGTATTATACTGTATAAATCTTAATCTTGTACTGCATATTTTTGGGGAAGGGTCCACTTGCTTTTAATAATAAGTAGGTAGGGCCATGCTGAGGCAGGTTAGTATAGGAAACAGGGAAGGCGACTGAGACCCTGCAGAAAACACGGCAGACAATATGGCTGGCAGAACCCATGGCCCTGAGACCCCACCTGGAAATCTCCTGAGGGGAAGGCTGCAGGAATGATTCCCTCAGACCCTGATACCATTTGGAACTCTTTTCGGGGTTGAGAAGCCCCAGAGAACCCCAAACAGTCCTCCTCATTGGGCCTCTGAGACCTAATAGGCAGGGATCATAAGGCAACCCATCAGCACAGCAAACAGCTGGGACCCCTCCCCAATATTATGAAGGGGTCTAACCTGGGGCCCCACGCATGTGACTCATCCTATAGCACACCCACAGTCCATGTCTAGGACTGTGTACTCTTTTCTTGTTTCTTAGTAAACTCTTTACTCCCTTGCCTACTCTATGGCGTGGTCCTTAAATTCTTTTATGCGACATAAGCCAAGAACCTAGAAACCCAGAACCCAGAGCCTTCTGCCAACAATGCTAAGCAACAAACTAGATATGTATAAAGCATAGAGCACTTGGTAGTGGTTCAATACATGGTTGTTTTCTATCTTCCCAAAATTCTTTTTTTTTTTTTTTTAAGAGGGTGAAGGTACCTGGGATTGAACCCAGGACCTCATACATGGGAAGGAGGAGCTCAACCACTGAGCTACATCTGCAACCCCCAGATATTCTTTAAGATGAATCTCAAGTCCCATCTCTCCAGAAGACTTCAATGGTACCAGGAAATACATGAATTTTCTTTTATTTTTATCTTTCCTTAGCACATATTCATCCACCATATAATTTGATGTCTTGCTATGACCTTTCATATAGTCTCTCTTTCCTGTGCGTACATCAGGCTTCCTTGGGGGTAGACTGTAAGCCTCTGGAGGGAATGGAACACATCTAGATTTACATAAGGATGAAGCAGTGGGTGGGCATCCCTTCTCCAGGTCTTACCCTCTAATTTATCTTTTAAATTCGGCCTTCTTTACAAAACAATACAAGGTTCCTTAATTGAAGTGAGGGAAGTTCTTCTGCATTTAAAAGGCAATTTGAATTTGATTTACATTTTTAGAACAAGAGGCAAGAAGGGAAGGGGGAAACTATTCCGATGCTTCAAACAAATGAAACATTTTGCATATTTAAGAATAAAAGGGCTCTCTCTGCCTAGGGAAGCCCGCACCAAGTCTGGGTGTGTATTTCTGTCTTTCTTTCCCATTTCTCAGCAAGCTCGGTTCTTTCCCCCATTTCCAAATAAATTCTTTTTACTGGCCTAACTTTAAAAAAAAAGAATAAAGGACAAGAGTATTTCAGTATTTTCTATAATAGGGAAAGTCTGCAGTTAAATATTTGAGACTAAGAGGACTGGCTGAATTGTGATGCATCCTTTAGAAGGATGCGTTCATAAAAAAAAAAAAAAAACATTCTGAGGGCTCTTTAATGAAATGGGAAGACGCTCACAATATGCTGTTCTAATGGGCCGGGGGGTGGGTAGCAATATACAAAAGTACGGGTAGAGTATGAACCCAATTTTGTAAATGTTCTATTTATATATACACAAACATTTTAAAAATAAATGCCTTGGAAATGGACAGAACCTACCTGAGTGGTGAAATTATTGATGAATTTACTTTGCTTTCATGCGTGTCTTTCTTTTAAATTCGGGGGGAAACACACGTTGTGTTGAAAAAGAACTTCCAGGCATCACTTTAGCAAGGCTGCAAGCTATGCCTGCCTGTGGGGCCAGGCCATCCTCACTGGTGAAGGCTTCCTCTAAGCAATCAGGGCTGCGTTTCTTTTAGGATACCCTGTAATTCAGACTTTCCACAAAATCCAAGGGGCTCCCTTCACAATCAAGGCAAGAGCATCTCTGGAGTAAACACGCGTGCAGTCCTTCCAGTGCTCTTCCCACGTGTGGGTGGGGCCAAGGAGCCCAGCTGGTGGCCAGCGGTCATTTCCGAAAGAGAGCAGGAGGGCTGTGGGGCAGACAGCCTGGGGGGGGGGGGGGCGCAGGCTCTCCTTCCTGAGCTCCTCTCCCTCCCCAGGAGACTGGGAAGGGAATTCTAAGCTGCTCTGAAGTTCCCATCCGCCCCACTCCTCCAGCCGGCATGCATGCCGATATTTTTAACAAGGCACAAGACTTGCAATTCTATTAAAAACACATGTCTCTCGTCTCAAAACATGGTTCGCAACAGCCGCTGATAGTCAGTAAACACACCATCAACCAGGGGAGCAAACTTAATTCAACTCGAATTCTGAATACTATATTTTTTACAAAGAAACACAGGTTTCTTCTGGCTGGAATCAGTTTAGAGATGATCCCTAGGGCCTCCTCGGTGTATCTCCTGGTACAACTGCCCAACCTACTTGAAAACACCAGCTTTCCTAATGTTGCCATTTCTCAAAGAGCGGAGAGAACATCGTGGGCCAGAATTTTAGAAAGTGTGTGTGGGGGGGGGGGGCGGAGACAAGAAGAGGCGGCCCAGTGGAGTCAGCGTTGAAGGGGGCTCTGCCCTAGATCTCTCCTCGTCGGCCTACTCGTGTCCGTGGGAAGTCCACGTGTGGACTTGCTTCCACACCTTTAAACAAGGGAAGATCTGGGCCTGCTGAACTCAGCGGTCCACTCAGTGGTGAAGAACTTGGATCCTCCTTTGAATCCATTTCCCCACTTGACGGCCACAGTAGCTGAACTTCTCTAAGATTTGGTTTCTTCCTGTATATAATAGGGATTGAAAATGATACTTCCCTCATAGGATTGTTTGACCATTTATATGAACCAAAAGTGCCATCGGCAGAAGGCTTGACACAGTACTCCATAACTCCTCTCCTCCCCTCCCAGTAATGCTGAGAAAGTAAAGAGGAAAACCAAATGAGCCAAGGGGGAGTGGGGTGCTGATAGCCAGAAAATAACCGAGAATTCACTGAGAATTCACTGCCGATCTAAGAGGTGGAGTTTGTGTAGGAACATCGCTGCTAAGAAGTCACTTCTAAGCACACAAATTACCAGGCCTGTAAATGCTTCCTCCTCAAATCCTGATGCTTGGGGTGGAGGGGAGAGAAGGCAGGGAACCTCCAGATGAGAGATTTTAGACTCCAGGAAAGGAAACAGAAAAGCTTTATTTATCTGGACTCCCCAGCTTGCTAATTAACTTACGGACTGGAAACTATTCTCGTGTGTCAGCGCCTGCACATCTTCTCATTATTAGAAAAACATCTGCTCATTATCCCCATGGTTTCCGAGTGTGAGAGAGCACGAGAGTTGGTTCCCAGATGCAAATGTGTGACATCAAAGCTGGCACAGGCACTGTGACTGTAGAACTTGAGCTTCGGGGAGATTAGAACAGGTTCTGAGCGTTCTAAATAAAACAGGCAGAAGGCTTTCACCTTGACGCTTCGGTAGGGATTGTTAGCAGAAGGACACCTATTTGTAGATCCAGAGGCCTGCCGTCTAATCGGTCAGGAAGAGCACTTTCCGGGCTTTTTTCCCTTTTCCATAGAAAAGCCAGGTGTCAGTCCCATATTTATGGGCTACTTACTGCGTGTTCATAGAACAGCTCGTCCCCAGGACTGGGGACTCAGGCCTCAGGTGGCAGACGTCTCTGGCACCTAGAAGAGCATCTGCCCCCCCGGAACACACCTAGAGGCAGCCCGTGCATCACATCACGTGGGCACAGGCTGGGACCCGTGGAAGACAAGAGCTCAGCCTTGCAACATGCCTCGCTCCTCACACCGCGGCAGGAGCCTCTCCCTCTTGCCCACCAAATCAAGGCAAACCAGACAGCCCTGTCTACCAGAGTCTGGAGGTTCCAGGGACACAAGACTTTCAGTACTAAAGCTGGGACAGTCCTGGGCAGACCCTACAATGTCCCCTCCTCTTCTCCTTTCTCCCCCCTGGCCAGAAACTGGCTTCACCCTTCCCCTAACTGGGAAACTAATCTTTAAGAGTATAAGCGCTTTTGCCTCGGTTTTCTCATATACAAAAGAGAAAGACTATGAAACTCTCCCTTCCGGTGATGCTGGGGAGAGTAGCAGGACCTTGCTAGTCTGTGCCTGGATAAAGTGCATGGAGGGGTGAGGAAGGGACCCCCCATATTAAAGGGCTGACGGGCGGAGGCTGTGGGCAGAGGGGGCAGGCACAAAGAAGGAAACACGGGGGTGGAGGGGGTGATCAAAGCCAGGTCCTCAAATTCTACATTTACAGCCATGTAGCTCATAGGCATCTACCAGACCAAACTCCTTTCCAAACACCCTCCTTGCCCCCACGTCTTTCTCCTATCTCCTGAAAGGCCCCACTTTCCACCCCCATCAGGAGCCAGAACTCCACATGGCTTTATTTTTGCTTTCTCCCTCTCCTTCTCCCTGGGAGCCTAACTTAACTTCTCTTTCTGTGCAGTATTCTTCCGAACTTTCTCGCATGCCTGGTCCCTTCCAATCCATTCCTGCTGCCTCCCAAGCCAAAACACTTCTTCCTGAGTTATCGCAACAACCTCCTGCTTCTGGTCGGCCCCACTCCAGGCCAGCCTCTACCCAGAGGCCAGAGAGCCGAGCTGACCTGGACACTGTCCAGGGTTTGAAGTCCTCCGGTGGTCACCCAAGCTTTTGAGATTACATCCAAACTTCTTAGTTTACCACCCAACAGCCTTTCAGATCTAGCAATTCTGGCCTCTCCAAAGTGTTTTTACTACTCACTTCCCACCCTCCCTCAATTTTAGGCACAATGAACCACATGTAGTTTCCTGGGCACTTCATGCTGTTTCTTGCCTCAAAATTCAGCTCAAATATTGCTTCCTCCAGAAAGCCACCCCTGACTGCCTCTCTCCCCACTCTGCCCCAGCTTTTTATGGCTGCCTTGGATTGAGCTTCTCTGGTCCTCTCCATCACTGCACTTACCACAATAAGAGGCTATGGCTATTTACTTGTCTTTCTCCTCTACCAGAGTATAAACCTGCTGCGGGCAGGGATTTCATTTTCTTTGACTTCCTATCCCTAATGGTAGCTCAGTGCTTAGAGCATCTTAGGTACTTAAAAATATTTGTCAAATGAATAAATGAAAACAAGCAGCTTTGTCCATACATAAAAATACCATCCCAAATTGCTGTTCAGGAGGCAGATCTTCTCTATGGCTGAGAGAACAAAAAATACCCAGAGCAAAGAGAAATCCTCCTCTGCCATCGGGGTCCGCTACTGTGATGGGGAGGGGGAGGGGGAGGGGTCTGGGATAATGAACTGGCAACGGCGGAAGGCAGATCATCCAGGGCTCCAATCCGACTCCGCAGGTACTTTGTTCTGTGACCCTGAACCACCTGCTTAACCTCCCTCTGGCTCAGTTTCCTCATTTATGATAAGGGAATAATAATAACTTACATCGTTGTGAAGAGTAAATGAAATTACATATATAAAACTGTTGGTACTTAACGGTGGCTGGTGCCCACCCAGCCCCCTTCCTTTCATTATTGCCAAAACAGAGTCAGCCTAGTAAAATCTGTGTTCACAACAGACACAAGCAGCTGCTGCTGGGTGAGACTCAAGCCAATGAAAACTGGAAGGAGGCAAAGACTCCCTCCCTGAACTGTAAACCTGGAGGCACTGGGTCACTGCTCGGCACATCCTGACATGACTCAAAGGGCTCCTTGACTTGGAACACAGGAATCTCGGGGGCCTCCTGACACCAGCACCTTCTGGTTCAATGCCGGAGGATTAGAGTGGGCAAGAGAGCAGGCAGTGGGCTTCTCTCCACCTTCCCCACTTTGAAGATGGCCATTTCTGTCAAGAGACGGAAGAAAATCTGAAAGAAAACTCAACGAATTGTTAACAGTGGTTACCTCTGGGGGCAAGATTACAGGAAATTTTTTAAAAATCATTTTCTCTATATTATTTACTTTTTCCCATACTTTCTACAGAGAACGTGTATTGCTTTTACTGTTTGAAAACATTTACAATACCCATGAGTTTCCCTGACCTGGCTCAGGTCCAGAGCAGGCCTGCCCCCAGGCAAGCTGTGCCCCTGTGAGCCCAATCAGGTTGTAACATCCAGCCCTGTTCTGGAATTCTCTGACAGAGGAAGTTCAGAACTCTGTGGCCTGGAGTTCAGGGATGCTGTGAAGACCTGGAGCCTTCAAACCATCTGTCACTATAGCCTTTGAGAAGTATGCAGGATGCAGACCTGCCCCCAAAGATAGGATAAAGGCTCATCCAGGGTCCCTATCCCGGGTCAATGCTCACAGGTAGGCGAAGTTCAGAGCCTGGGATGGATAAGGAGGAGTGAGAAAGGGGCTGAGGCTAAGAGGCTTCATTCTATGGCCATAGGAAAGGTTTCTAGGGACATTCAATCACTTGTTGAAAGAAAGAAGTGAGAAAACGGTTGCACCTTGCCAAAGCCCCTCAAGTTTCTTGTGACGGTCTTTTGGGCTTAATTAGGAAGAGGTATGGAAGAACTCTTCCCCTGGGTAAAGCCCCCTTTCCTGCACGTGGGTGTTATCCATTCATTGATTCACTGAGTACCTCTATGCACCAGACATTGCATCTATGGGTGCAGTGTGATAAACCAAGGCCATCCTCCCACCCTCCCCCTTACCCCGCTACTCCAGAGGAAATCTTAAGGAACAACAGTGGTTGGGCATTTCATTTGCTTAGTGGGTTTACAAGTAGAGCAGTGTGCTGAAATGCTGGGTCTTTTTAAGAGGCTGCACATAGGAAGAGAAGGATAAAGAGAGAGAAGACAGCTGGCAGCAGAGAGGAATTTGGGGCAAGAGAATCAAAAGATGTCTAAGGTAGGATTTCAAAGACATTATGCTGCCTGTATTTTAATACAGCCTTCTCTTCTATCTTCCCCGTGAACTGCCCGGTTTAACACACACCCTTTGCCAAGTGCTTTGGGACTAAGCAGGGCAGGGGCATGAGCCAAAGAAGTGTCCTCCAGGTGGGAGGCAGGTAAGAGCACAGGCTGTCCCATACGAGCCAGTCACATCCCTGTTACATACAAATAAAAAGGTGCTATCCCTATTCCCAAGAGCTTATGGTCCAATCAGGGAGACGCCCTGCAACTAAATGAGCTTCTAAGGTGATGTGGCTAAAGAAGGGCATAACCAAGAGCTTCAGGGGCCCCCAAAACTCAATAATCAAGATAAATAATGTTTTAAATAATCAAGATAAATATTTTAATGCAGCATTTTACAAAATCAAAACTAATGCCAAAATGCATGATGAACAAATATCAACTTTTTACATAAAGCCAGGATCCATGAACAGGGTGAGGATTAGGGTGAGGCGAATGAGGCCGTGTACAAGGGCAGTGCTGGATCCCATCTTTATTTAAAATGTTATATTTTACTCACCATATATTTTTTTTCATTTTGTGTTTTAAAAAAATATCACATTAAAATCTCATTTGTCTCCTTTACTGAGTTTTTCGGCACCCCCTTACATTGCATACCCCAGGAAAGTGCCTCACTTGCTCCACCCTAGTCCTGGGTCTGAGGTGCTCGCAGGAAGGGGAGACAAGTTAGACATAACAGACATATACAGAACACTGCATCCAAACTCAGCGGGTTACACATTCTTCTCAAGTGCCCATGGATCTTTCTCCAGGATAGATCACATGTTGGGTCACAATACAGCTCTCAATAAATATAAAAAGATTGAAATTGTACAAAGTACCTTCTCAGATCATAATGGAATAAAACTAGAAATCAATAACAGACAGGAAAAAAGTAAATTTGCAAATGTGTGGAGACTGAACAACAGACTCCTAAATATTCAGTGGGTCAAAGAAGAAATTGCAAGTGACATCAGTAAATATATTGAGACAAATGAAAATGAGAACACAACATATCAAAACTTATGGGATACAGCAAAGGCAGTCTTGAGAGGGAAATTTATAGCCCTAAATGCCTATATTAAGAAACAAGAGAGAGCTAAACTCAAGATTTAACTGAACAACTTGAGAAACTAGAAAAAGAACAGCAAACCAATCCCAAAGCAAAAAGAAGGAAGGAAATAATAAAGATTAGAGCTGAAATAAATGAAAATGAGAACAGAAAAGCAATAGAGAAAATCAACAAAACCAAAAGCTGGTTCTTTGAGAAGATCAATAAAATTGACAAACCCCTCGCTAGACTAACAAAGAAAAAAAGAGAGAAGATGCAAATAAATACAATCAGAAATGAAAGGGGGGAAATTACAAATGACCTCACATAAATAAAAATAATAATAAGAGGATATTATGAGAAACTATATGCCAACAAACTAGACAACCTGGATGAAATTGACAAATTTCTAGAAACTCATAACGAACCTACACTGACACAACAAGAAATACAAGAACTTAACAAACCAATCACAATTAAGGAGATTGAATCCGTCATCAAAAATCTCACAGCACAGAAAAGTCCAGGACCAGATGGCTTCACAGGTGAATTCTACCAAGCATTTCAAAAAGAATTAACACCAATCCTGTTTAAACTCTTCCAAAAAATTGAAGAGAAGGGAAAATTACCCAACACATTCTATGAAGCCAACATCACCCTAATACCAAAGCCAGATAAAGATTCTACAAGAAAAGAAAATTATAGACCAATCTCTCTCATGAACATAGAGGCAAAAATTCTCAACATAATACTTGCGAATAGAATCCAACAGCATATCAAAAGACTTACACATCACAACCAAGTGGGATTTATTCCTGGTATGCAAGGCTGGTTCAACATAAGAAAATCAATCAATGTAATACACCACACTAACAAATTGAAGGAAAAAAAACACATGATCATCTCAATAGATGCAGAAAGGCATTCGACAAAATCCAACATCCTTTTTTGATAAAAATACTTCAAAAGATAGGAATAAAAGGAAAATTCCTCAATATGATAAAAGGCATATATGAAAAACCCACAGCCAACATCATACTCAATGGGGAAAGGTTGAAAGCTTTCCCCCTAAATCAGGAACAAGACAAGGATGCCCACTGTCACCATTGTTATTCAACATTGTACTAGAAGTTCTAGCGAGGGCAATTAGACAAGACAAAAAAATTAAAGGTGTCCAAATAGGAAAAGAGGACGTAAAACTCTCACTGTTTGTGGATGACATGATCCTGTATTTAGAAAATCCTGAAGTATCCACAACAAAGCTACTTGAACTAATAAATGAGTTCAGCAAAGTGGCAGGATATAAGATCAACACGCAAAAATCAGTAATGTTTTTGTACACTAGTACTGAACAATCTGAGGAGGAAATCAGGAGGAAAATTCCATTTTCAATAGCAACAAAAAGACTCAAATACCTAGGAGTTAATTTAACCAAAGAAGTACAGGACCTATATACAGAAAACGACAAAACAATGCTAAAAGAAATTTAAAAAGACCTAAACAAATGGAAAGACATTCCGTGTTCATGGATTGGAAGAAGAAATATCGTGAAGATGTCAATCTTGCCCAAACTGATTTATAGATTCAGTGCAATACCAATCAAAATCCCAACAGCTTACTTTACAGAATTAGAGAAGGCAATTACCAAATTCATCTGGAAGGGTAAGTGTACCCGAATAGCTAAAAGTATTCTAAAAAAGAAGAGCAATGTGGGAGGAATTTCACTGCCTAACCTTGAAACATATTACAAAGCTACAGTGGTCAAAACAGCATGGTACTGGCATAAAGATAGACATATCGATCAGTGGTATAGAATTGAGAATCCAGAAATAAACCCTCACCTATACAGTCAACTGGTTTTTGACAAACCTACCAAGCCCACGCTGATGGGAAAAAACAGTCTCTTCAACAAATGGTGTTGGGAGAACTGGATATCTATAACCAAAAGAATGAAAGAGGACCCCTATCTCACCCCCTATACAAGAATCAACTCAAAATAGATCAAATATCTAAATATAAAAGCCAGGACCATAAAACTACTAGAAGAAAATGTAAGGAAACATCTTCAAGACCTTGTAGTAGGTGGTGGTTTCTTGGACCTCACACCTAAAGCACGTGCAACAAAAGAAAAAGTAGATAAATGGGACCTCCTCAAAATTAAACACTTTTGCACCTCACAGGACTTTGTCAGAAGGGTGAAAAGGCAGCCAATCAATGGGAAAAAATATTTGGAAATCACATATCTGATAAGAGTTTAATATCTAGGATATATAAAGAGATGTTACAACTCAACAATAAAAAGACAAACGACCCAATTAAAAAATGGGCCAAAGACTTGAATAGACATTTCTCTGAAGAAGAAATTCAAATGGCAAAAAAACACATGATGAAATGCTCAACATCACTCATGATTAGGGAAATGCAAATCAAAACTACAATGAGATATCATTTCACACCTATCAGAATGGCCACTATTAAAAAGACAGAGAACTACAAGTGTTGGAGAGGATGTGGAGAGATAGGAACACTTCTTCACTGTTGGTGGGAAGGATGGTACAACCACTATGGAGGACTGTTTGGCAGTTCCTAAAGAAGTTGAATATAGACTTGCCACATGACCCTGCAATACCACTACTGGTTATATACCCAGAAGAACTGAGAGCAATGACACGAACAGACATCTGCACACCGATGTTCATAGCCACATTATTCACCATTGCCAAAAGGTGGAAACAACCCAGGTGTCCATCAACAGATGAATGGATAAACAAACTGTGGTCTATTCACATGGTGGAATATTATGCAGCTGTAAGAAGAAATGAAGTCATAAAGCATATGGCAACATGGATGAACCTGGAGGACATTATGTTGAGTGAAGCAAGCCAGACACAAAAGGACAAATACTGTATGAATGCATTATTATGAACCAAATATATTGTGTAATATATTGTTTGATTCAAAAAAAAAAAAAAAATTTACATGTATCCATTACATTAAATTGAGAAATGTATATATTTATTCATCTATGTTTACTTTTTAGTTTTTAATTGTTTATGTTTTCAATTATTAAATTGAAAATAAAGTTAAATATATATATATATATATATATATATCACATTAAAATCTCATTTTTCTCCTTTACTGAGTTTTTTGGCACCCCCTTACATTGCATACCCCAGGAAAGTGCCTCACTTGCTCCACTCTAGTCCTGGGTCTGAGGTGCTCACAGGAAGGGGGGACCAAACTAGGTCTGAGTGGCCAAAAGATGCTTTGCTGAGGACCCACCAGTCAAGGTGGACTTAAAGGATAAATGGAATCCGCCATATGCAAAAAAAAAGGCAATCTGGAATGAGGGAACAGCCTGTGCAAGGCAGGGAACAGCATGGCATGCTTGAGGAAAGGGCAACCAGCAGCGTATGACTGGAATGCTCAGTCTCATATCTTCTCTGAGGCCGGTTCCTCACAGGTAAAACAGCAGGTTGAACCAGGTAACCACTAATTCATCCAGAATTTATGGAGTATCTCCTACATGCCAGTTCATATAGATTCAAAAGAAATCTGGGA
>JAKSZT010010858.1:506863-575775 GCA_026826555.1 Tolypeutes matacus
AGTATCTCCTACATGCCAGTTCATATAGATTCAAAAGAAATCTGGGAGTGGATGTGGCTCAGGCAGTTGGGCGCCCACCACCCACATGGGAGGTCCCGGGTTCAGTTCCCGATGCCTCCAAAAGAAGACAAACTACAAGCAGACAACGAGCAGGCATCAAGCAAAAACAAAGGGCAGACAACAAGCAATAACAACAAGCAGACAATGAGCATAAACAACAAGCAAACAGATGAGGAAGCCATCTCGGGGAGAAAAAAAAAAAGAATCTGAAGAATTAAAAAAAAAAAAAAATCCATGGAATTACACTACACAAGCAGTGAACCCTATATTGAACCATGGACTATAGTTCATAGTACAATTATAAACATGGCCTGTCATCAATTCTAATGAATGCTCCGTGCCAATGCAAGGTGTTAATAAGAGGGTGGTATATGGAAATATTGTATTTTACAGATGACTGTTCTGTAAACTCACAACTTCTATAACAAAAGGGAAAAAAAAAAGAATCTAAGAAAATCCAAAAGATATATAATCCCTTCCTCCAAGGAGCTCATGTCAAGCCAAGACACAGTATGGCTGGAGACAGTGCCATGGTCCTTTTTAGCTCTTAACATTCTCCAAGTATTGCTTTGTTGACAGTTTAAATGCTTCCATAATTACAAAAGCATTATCTAGAAGTTGCCCACTTGTATCATTTTCTTTAAAAGCAATTTTCAAACACATGCAGTTCCGTAGTGATGATCGGTTTCAAAAAGGGCTTTCATAGACTACAATGTGAACTATGGCCCATGCTCAGTGGCAAAGCCCCAGGATGTGTTTATCAATTGCAACAAATGTGCCACACTAATGAAGGATGTTGTTTATGTGGGAGGGTGTGGGAGGTGTGGGGAGTGGGGCATATGGGAATCCCTTATTCTTTTATGTAACATTTATGTAATCTAAGTATCTTAAAAAAAAATTTTTTTTTTAAAAAAAGGGGCTTTGGGAAGCGGCTGTGGCTCAATCAGTAGGGCTCCCGTTTACCATATGGGAGGCCCCGGGTTCGGTTCCCAGGGCCTCCTGGTGAAGGCAGGCCCGCCCGCACGGCGTGGTTAGCTGACCCAGCGAGCACAAGCAGCAAGGGGGGGATAAATGAATAAATAAATAAAATCTTAAAAAAAAAGGGGGCTTTCACAGATGAATTCTGTTCGTACCTCTCATTAACCTGGGGAACAGGCTGGAGTCAACTCTCTTATCCCTCATTTTCCAAAGAACCTGAGACTCAGAGTGTTTAAGCAACTTTGTTAGAGTTGTCTGGCCATAAGGCGCAGAACTGGGACTAGAATCCTGGTCTCCTAAGTCATGGACAGAAGCTGACAGTCTCTCGATTTGTGTATGAGACAAACACAAATGAGCCAGCAAACTGGAGAGCAATTTCCCTCCAGCTCCATCCAAACGTTCCCTAAGAGAGCAGCTCCTGGATTCAAGCTGATCCCTGGAAGCCACGAGTGCACATGGCTCTGAGCTGAGGGTGGCAGGAGACTGCCCAGTCCCAAGTCTTCTTCAGTGAAGGAGACAGAAAAGAAAGATGCACTTGCCCTGCTGCCCCCCACCCCCACTCCAAATTCCATCACCGGCTCAGAGCATCCTGAGGGTCAGGCTCCATAGCCCATCATTAAGGTCACAGCAGGCCCATCATGCCACATCTTCTCCAGCCAAGATCTCCCTCTGCACGCCAAGGTCCTTGCCAGATCCAAAAGCTGTCTCTTCCTACCATGAAGTTACAAAACAAGCAAGCCGCCAAGCAGCAGCATTCGGGGCTGGCGGGTATGCCGACTCCTCCAACCTAGACACAGGCGGTGTATCCTCCGGAAGGCCTGGGCAGCAGGACAACGAGTTTGATGCAATCACCAGATCATGCACAACACTACAGCTCTTCTCAGGTGCTGGCAATGGGCCCTGGCCTGACCTGGGTGGAGAAAGTGGGCCTTTTGGAAACGTCATCATGCTAGAGCCCTCAGAGTCAGAAATTTCCTTATGAGGGAGGCAGGCAACTGGCCTGCAGAACAGCTGGCATAATGCCTTTGTGGCCTGGCTGATGCGAGCTGGCCCAGGAGCCTCATGGATGTGGTGTCAGAGAGAAGGAAGCCAGAGGATTGTCCATAGTGCAAGTGAAGGGTAGGAAGCCAAGTTCTGGCCAGAGCCTATCCCTCTGTGGTACCCGTTAGCACTCCCTACAAGTTCCTAGACTTGTCTGTACTTCTTTACTGCCTTGTACTGTCACTGTCATCATCGTCATCATCATCACCCCAGGTATCATCATCACCATCATCATCCCAATCATCATCATCACCCCAGGTAGCATTTACTGAGGATAGTGGGCTGGATGGTGGGTCCCCAAAAGATATGCCCACTTCCTAATCCCTGAACCTGTGAATGTTACCTTATTTTGGGGAAAAAAAAAAAAAAGGTGGGGGTGGGCTCTGCAGATGTGATTAAATTCAGGATCTTGAGAGGGAAAGATTATCCTAGATAATCTGGGTGGGTCCTAAATGCAACCACATATATCCTTATAGGAGATGGGCAGGAGATGAGACCAAGACACTGTTAAGTAAATAAAATGGCTACCTGCACTGAGCATTGCCAAGAGGGACACCCTTTCTGAAAAGGTCTTCTTTTCTAGAAGACATAAACAATTGACCTGCAGAGGCTTTCAGAGAAAATGTAACACACCCTACAGAACTGCAGATAAGCAGCACGTGGTGATAAACCAGTAGCTCTAGCTTATCAGAATGGACAAGCATACCATACGAATCAATGCACTGCTCCCCACTTTGTAAGCCTCTCCCCCATGTAAAATGGAAATTAAACACCAGCCAGTCAGAACATTTCCTCACTTGCTTCGGTATTTGCCCTATATAAGCTCCCTCGGTGGAGCTCCCTTACACTTTCTGAATGGGATGCTGCCCGATTCATAATCACTCAATAAAGCCGTGAGATCCAAAATTGCATGAAAAGTTTTTTTTTAACAACACACAGAGGAGAAGACACAGAGAACAAGAGAAGGCCATGTGACCATGGAGGCAGAGACTGAAGCCTTGTGGCCACAAACCAAGGCATGCCTACAGCCACCAAAAGCTTGAAGAAACAAAGAACGAATTCTCCCCTACAGCCTTCAGGAGCGTGGCCCCGCCATCTTGATTCCAGGCTTCCGACCTCCAGATGTGTGAGAGAATAAGTCTCTCTTGTTTCTAGCCACCCAGTTTGTGTAATTTGTTACGGCAGCCCCAGGAAACTAATACTCTCAGCACCACCACCACCCTCATTCGCGCAGGCAGCATTTACTGAGCATATACCAGGCACCAGGCATTGCACAAGCTTGTCAACAACTCTGTGAGTTACTTCCATTTAACAGATAGGGAGACTGCAGCTTAGTGAGGTTTAGGAACTTGCCAGGGTAGTTTTGGACCCAGCTGAAACATAATCTGTATGTACTACTCTGACTAGAGGCCATAAACACATAAGAGTTGAAGTCATTTTCAGCCTCAAATGATATATTTTTTTAAAGATTTATTTTGTTTGTGCTCGCTGTCTGCTCTCAGTTCATCTTCTTTTTTTAGGAGGCACCGGGAACTGAACCAGGGACCTTCCATGTGGGAAGGAGGCAACCAATCACTTGAGCCACCTCTGCTCCCTGCTTGTTGTGCCTCTCATTGTGTTTCCTCTCTGCATCTCTATGACATCATCTCGCTGTGTCACCTTGTTGCATCAGCTCATCACACCAGCCTGTCACACCAGCTCACTGTCTTGCTAGTCTTCTTTAGGAGGCACTGGGAACCAAAACCAGGACCTCCCATGTAGTAGGGGGGCGCCCAACTGCTCGAGCCACATCCGCTTCCCTCAAATGATATTTTTAACAGACTTATCTATGAGGCTCAACTCTTCCTACAAGTCTGGGGATGACCTAACTGTGGGGACAGATGGAAACACGTTTCAAATTACTTGAGTGGTATTCTGATGAGATTGCCAGCACCTAAATAGCTCGTAAGGAAGGAATTTGAAGCTGAGACCCCTTCAGGAGACATCCTAACACTTATTACTGGAACAGGAAAATAGCACAGTCCTTTGGCCCTCTTTTTGAATGGAGATTATGATGAACTGGACACTCACAGGGGAGTATCATAACCTTTCCATAAGCTTCCCTGGCTCAAGAGCAGTGCCCCAGAGAAAAGATTCTGGAGACTTCACTGAGAACAAAGAGGAGAATCTCAGAGGTCAGGGTTAGCTCTGCCCTAGAATCTAAGAATCCAATCAAGGATACACTCTTCCTACCGCGACAGGCTCAGCACAACCCAGTCAGAAGGGGTGGGGACTAAATTTAACGCTAATATTGTTGTCTTATTAGATACACCATTACACCCATGAAAGATTGGCTGGCTGGCCTGACCACAGTTTCACTTGATCAGCAATGAAGCAATACACCTTTTGGCAGGACAGGGCTGCATCTGGCCAAGTACATCCTGAAGCCCACAGGTGCTGGGCCATTCAGCTCCCAGGCCCTGGCCAGCCCCCAGATACAGAACAATGTCCCTGGCACTTTCAGTGGTGCTGCTTGGGTAACTGAAATGCTAATTACCCCTGGGGAGGCCCCATAAACTCCACAGAAACTGCTGAAAGAATAGTTTTGCCCTGCTGTGACCTGGCTAGCTACACCCTGCTCAGCTCAGAGGAAATCTAATTCCCTCAAGTAGAGCATATATTAAAGAGACATTGCCTACCCTGTAGTCATTCAGTCTTCATTGAGGGGAAAAGAGAGGGGCCCTGGGAGCTAATCAATACCTCTGGAGCAGTTCTCGGCTTTCAGGAGCAAGAAGACAACCTGCTGAGCATGCCCTCAGCCTGCCAAGGCTCAGCCTCCATCTAGCACCAGCCTTAGTTCCTTGGTAGGGAAAAGTGAGCAAGAGGTCCATCACCCACAAACTTGGGAGGGACTCAGGGGGAGGAGGTGGGTTAAGATGAATTCTTCTATTAGCAAACCTAAGGTTCTGGTACGCTCTATTAGAGACTCTTTAAGGTTGTAACTAGAGACTCCCAAACCCTGGTACCCTGGAGGTCAACTAATTCAATGGACACCAATCCAAGAGTAGAGCTTATCTCTTGACTGTCCCCCAGGGGACTTGTTTAGTCTCATCAGGGCATCTGCTTACCAAGGTCCCAGTTACTATCTGCAACTTCCAAATCTAAAAAACTTTGACAACTGAATTGTTTTGTAAGGCATTTGGCAGCAAAACATTCCCAATTTGAACTGCCTTGAGGCCATCTGTAGTCTTCATTTATCATCCACTTGTACATATTCCTGTATTTGCTGCCCAGAAATATTAATTCATTTGATTGCGAGGTGTTACTCCAGATCCCACTGGAAGTGTAATACAATGCAGCATATGCAGCATGTGACCTTTCTGAAAAGCCAAAAAGCCTGCATTCTAAAACACATCTGGCCCTGAAGGTTTCTGATAAGGAACTGTGTGCCTGTAGGTCCCAGGTTGACTATGCTACTATGTTTTTCTGCCAGACTCGTTCTGTCACCTACTGGAAGACTTTACTGATGAACCCCATCTTGCTGTGAATGCACCTATACCCTGATCCTCACGTGAAACTTGGTGACTTAGTTCAGACTTGCTGATGAACTTGTTTTGTATATGTGAGTATGAGTCTGTCGCTGTTTTTATGTCTCACCCCAAATGGATTCAATTCCCTCTGGGGTCTAATAGCTTGACTTGAGTCCCCTTAAGCCTCACTGCACATGCCCCAGAACCCCACTCTTTCTTAGTGTTCAGGCCCTGTTAGGTAAAATAAAGCGGCAAGGGCCTGTCCAGACAAAAACAACTGACGTGCGGGAACTACAGACTGCAGCTAAGCAATACCTGGTAATAAAACTAGTTTCAGTCCAGCAGAGACAGCTTATCAGAATGGACAAGCATGTCATTCTAACCAACGTCTATCTGATCCCCACTTTGTAAGACCCCCGCCCATGTAAAATGGAAACATAACATCAGCCAATCAGTTCATTTCCTCACTTGCTTCCTTGCTCACCCTATTTGAGCTTCCCCTTTCCAATCCCTCTGTGGAGATACTTTCTACTTTCTGAATGGGATCTTGTCCTATTCATAAATTGTTCAATAAAGCTGTGAGCTTCTAAGTTGCAAGAAGTTTTTCTTTTATCAGCCCTTTACTGCACTTCTTCCCAAAGGCTAAAAAAAAAAAAATAAGAAAATTCACTATAGAGGCAGATTACAAAGTTATTATATGAGGATTGTTAGTTTAAGACACATGAAAAATAACTGTCTGAAAAATATAATGAAAACCTGGGGAGAGGATATGACTCAAGCAGTTGGGTGCCCACCTCCCACATGGGAGGTCCCAGGTTCAGTTCGGTGCCTCCCAAAGAAGACGAGCAGACAACGAGTGGACACAACAGGCTGATACAATGAGCGGACACGAGCGGACAAATGAGAAAGACATCTGTGAGGGAGGAATATACCTATATAAATATATATATATATATAATGAAATCTTAAATCCCTATTTTCAAGAGCAGCTCAAAACCACTTTTCAAGAGAAGCTTAAAACCACTGACATCCAACGTGGACACCCCAGGAGGGCACTCTGCCTGGGCTCTGTCCAAATGGCCTAAAGGAGCACAGCACTTTGCCTGGGAACGTACAGTCCCTCTCCATGACGTTGGAGATGAAGCTGGGCCTCGAGCCTGCACCTGCATATTCCTACAGCTTCTCAGAGTCCTGCGGACAATGAGGGAGAAGACAAACTATGCAGGAAACATTCTTTTTTTTTTTTTAATTTAAAAAAAAAAAAAAAACACTGATAAAAACCTTTCTTTTTAGCATGACAATAGTCTTGTAGCTATATTTTTAAAAGTCTATCTTTTAGAAATGTATACTGAAACATTTACAGATGAAATAACATGATGTTTGGTATTTGTTTGAAAATAAAAAGAGGGTGTGGGTGTGGATGAGGCAGGGTGATGGTGACAGAGAATGTCTGATAGCTACTGCCTCTGATGGTTCATTCTATTCTCACCACTTTTCTCTATGTTCTAAATCCCCACATTACAGAGTTTTAAAAAAATATATTGAGGAACTGAGGGAAAACTTAAGAGAAAGACCTAGCATTGCTTTGAGATAAAAAGGTTCAATGATTTTTCCCCCTCTGAATTAATCTATAATTTCAATAGGAACCCAATTAAAATACCAACAAGGATTAGTTTTAGAAAGTTCCTCTGGAAAAATAAACATAGAGCAACAGCCAGGAAAATTATGAAAGAGAAGGGGATGGAGGTGGGGGTCAGGGAGAAGGACAAAGTCTAGTCCTACAGCTGTTTAAAATATATTATGAACCTAAAATAATTAAAGTGATTTTATCATGGAGAACAAACAGGGCAATGGGCCAAAAGAGAATTCCAGAAATGGGCTCAAGCACCGACTATGTGCAAGATGTTGAATAATCAGTACCAAACAACACTGACAAAATTCTAGCCCTTAACCATAAGAAAACAAATAGGAAATCCATATAGTAAACAGTGTTGCAGAGAAAATAAAGCAAGAAATGATACAGAGAGTGACGATAGCAGGGACGCTAGCTTAAGATCTGTGGGGCAAGCCCCTCTGAGGAGGTGACGACTGAGTTCAGATCTGAGTGATAGGAAGGACCAGGAGAAAGTTGGGATCTAGGGAAGAGGATTCCAAGCAAAGGGAAAAGCAAGAGCAAAGATCCTGGGGTTGAAATGACCTTTGCTCACTCAAAAAAAGAGAAAGTCTTGGGCAACAGAAGAGACCAGAAAGATAGGCAGGAGCCAGATTGTATAAACCTTCCAAAGACTGGTAAGGAATCTGGGTTTTCGAGGTGGTAGCCATTAGTGGGTTTTATAGAGCATTTTTAAAAGATTACTCTGGCTACTAGGTAGAAAGAAGACTCTACAGAAACAAGAATGGAAACCACAATTCCAGTTTGTCCTAATAAGAGGTGATGCTGGCATAAAAGTAGGTGGAAGGCAGGGAAATGGTGACAAGTAGTTTGATTTGGGATGTAATTTTGATATAGTGTCAGTTTGTTGATATGTTAGAAGTGGAGGAGGAGAAAAACAAAGGAATCAAGGATGATGCTTAGTGGTCTTACTAACTGGATAGATGCCTGTGCCATTGATGGAGAAAGGGAAGACAGGTAGGAACAGGTTTGGCAGGGGGGGGGGTGTCTTAAATCAAGGACTCTATTATCCTATCTGTCATTTGAGATGCCTATCAGACATCCAAGGTCTTGGCAAGGGGATGGCTACATGAGGATGGAGCTCAGCCTTGGAAATGTACATTTGGGAGTCATCAGCACAAAGACGCAATGAGAACATCATTTCAGATGTATAGGGAAGTAGAGATTGTTTGGTAAACAGTGTTGGGGCAATTGGCTATGGATTTGGCTGGGGGGGGGAACTATTCCAAACTTAATCCTTAGACCAAACTAATTTCCAAATGGATCAAAAATTTAAAAAACAAAAACTGGTGAAGGTACACAGAAAACGGCCATTCCACACTTTTGTTTGGGGTATAAAAAGCCATGCAAACTTTCGTAGGAACAGTTTGGCATTGTTTATCAAATTTGAAATGCATGTTTATTTTGCTCCAGTGATCCTATTATTTGTATTAATTTACCCAACAGATAGACAAGGAAAAGCTTGCCAGGATATATGTATAAGGATGACCCTGCAGATTCATTGCAGTAAAAATTTAGAAACAAGCAAAGTGTGCATCACCAGGGGACAGATTAAATAAATTATATGTCCATAAGATGGACTATTTGGCAGATGATACATGATACATGTGTGAATATGGAACTATCTCCAAGGCACATTAAGTGAAAAAACGCAGAGAACAGAACCTTTTATCAGCCCTTTGTGTAAATGTGTATATGCCTATGTATAAAGACTTTCAGTTTCCATTTTTTATCATTCTGCACTGTTTTGAGTTTTATAACCATGTAGTTATTTTCCACTTAAAAAAATATCAGTAGGGATTATCTGAGCCATGATAATTTTTGTTTTCTTCTTTGCATATTTTTAAACACAAAAGCAACCTATTAAATGTTACTAGGGAAAACAAAACTTCAAATATGGTCTAACATTCTACCCCCTAAGACTGTGGACAAATCACTTTAAATCTGAATGATACTCTTAGGCCTTCTTTGCTAATTCTTCTTCTTTTAAACATTCTGATCTCACTGAGATTTTGTACCTTCAGGCTTTGTTGGAAGTAGCCTGTCCCCAAAACTAAGATGTAAAAGTTGCAGGGGAGCAACAGAGCTGCCAAGGAGGAAGTTTACTGAACAAAACTTAAGGGTTGAAGGCAGATTGCTGGCAAATTCCAGATGGAAGGGGTCAGGCGGGAGATCACCTCAAAGAGATAAGGTCAAAGCATCAATCAGGCCCACAGAAAGATAAATGACTCCCATCTGATGTGGCCTGGAGACGGTCCCTGGGATTCCGGCAGCTGGCATGCACATTCACGCAAGATCCAAGAGGGAGCTTTAAGTCTTTCTATCTCTGCTCCCGGACGGAAAGTCAGAGGGGAAAGCAGAGACAAAGAGGACACGAAAAGAATTAGGCAGCTTATGGTGGAAATGGCGTGCCTTGGCTTTTGTGAAAATTCACCTGAAATCTCAAAATATCTGGACTCACATACACACACATACACGACTGAAGATTCAGAATGCACTATTTATATTTAACCTTAGGGGAGAAAAAAAAACAAACAGAATTCAATTAAGTGACTACTAAGAATTTTAAATGGGGAAGGAAGTTACCTAATTAGCCCTTATTTTTGCATTTCTTTAACCTTTACAATTATTTACATAAAAAGTTAATAGTATCAGTTAGTGCGAGGCTTATTCGTTGTAATAAGGCTTTCTACTTAATAGGAAGCAAGCGCATACCATTCGTTCCACGTCTCCCAATTAAGCACCTTTATGGAAAGCCAAGCTGCGTGAAATGCAAACCTAAGACTAAGAGAGCGCTGTTCTCCTGAGGGCAGTTTGCCCTAACTGTGGACTTGGTACCTTGGAAGAAAGAAATTAAAGAGCATTGGCTTTGCACAGCCAGACTTAAAAATGACCACAGACATCAGAACATCCAGTCAAATGCTGATCTCCCTTTCAGTGCCAAGTCTAACCTAAATCCTTCCCGCTAAACTTTAGTTTTCCCCCTTCCTCTTTGGCCCTACAGGAAATGCAGACCATCATTTTTTACCCGACTCTCACCTCCTCTAGTTTAACCAGTCCGAGTTGCTTTAAACTTACTTCTTGGGCCTAAATTTTCCAATCGTATAATTATTCCATGGGTCATAGGGAAAAGAAAGAATGTGACGTTCCAAAAAAAATTATACCCTTCTTTTGGCCCTATAACCTGCATTTTGTGCTCCTGGTAAAGCAATCTAAACTATGCCATTACAATATATTTAGTTGGGTAAGCACCTCTCCACATTCTTTCTTTTAAATTTTACTATTCCCTTCTTTTCAGAAACTGTGGCTCAAGGGAGTTAGGTTTTTATTTATTTATTTATTTTTTAAAGATTTTATTTATTTATTCATTCATCTCCCCCCCTCCCCCCCCCCGCTGCCTGCGCTCACCGGGTCAGCCAACCACGCCGTGCGGGCAGGCCTGCCCTCACCAGGAGGTCCCGGGAACCGAACCCGGGCAAACGGGAGCCCCACTGATTGAGCCACAGCCGCTTCCCGGGAGTTAGGTTTTTAACCTGAAGTTTCTATATCCACAAAAAGCATGTGTCCTGAAAGCAAGAGAGTAGAGAAGAGCTTCAGGGAGAGGCTGGAGGTGGTGATTTGACTAGTTACCAAACAGGCAGGAGATGAGGGGCTCCAGGCTAAGGTTACGGCGACAGAGAGGGCTGTCCAAAAGCCAAATAACTCAAGACAGGGACTCGGGTAGGCGGATGTGGCTCAAGCAGCTGGGTACACGCCTATCACATAGGAAGTCCTGGGTTCGGTTCCTGGTGCCTCCTAAAGAAGAAGAGCAAGACAGCTAGCTGACACGACGGGTTGATGCAACAAGATGACGCAGCAAAGAGACACAGTGAGGAAACACAATGAGAGACACAACAAAGCAGGGAGCAGAGATGGCTCAAGTGATTGGGTGCCTCCCTCCCACATGGGAGGTCCCAGGTTCAGTTCCCAGTGCCTCCTAAAAAAGAAGACAACAGAGAGCAGACAGTGAGTACAAACAATGAGGGGAGTTGGGAAATAAATAAATCTTTAAAAAAAAAAAGAGAGAGGGACTCGGTGTTGAATGAAGTCAAAACGATCAAGAAAGGAGATACATACTGCTCGATTCAGACAGTTGCTAAAATCAGCTTATAAATGTCTTAAAACTATATCTAATCTAACTTTTTAAAAGCGAACTTCTTATTACAATGACTAACTTTGAAAAAGTTTATAGTTTTGAAACTCTTCCACATAGCTATTTGTGATTCCCTTAAAAATCCAATATGGAAGGAAAGACAGATGTGGATGGATGGACAGATGGATAATACATGTAAACATACAGCATATATTTTATATGTGTGTATATAGTGTTATATGTATGTATATATATGTGTGTGTATATAATGAGGAACGTGAAGTTCAGAGAGTTTAAGTTTTTTTTAGGAGGTACCAGGGAATGAATCCAGGACCTTGTCCATGGGAAGCAGGCACTCAATGACTGAGCTACACCTACTCCCCAATGAGAGTTGTTTTGTTGTTGTTGTTTATTCATTTCTTTGTTTTTTGGAGGTACTGGGGATTGAATCCAGGACCTTGTAAATGGGAAGCAGGCGTTAAACCACTTGAGCTACATCTGCTCCCCAGTTTAAGTTTCTTGAGATCATAAAACTAATAAATAATAGTCCCTGGATTCAAACTCAAGTCAGACAGAAAACCCATGATATCAATAATGAGTCAACAGCTTCTGTTGTTCACAATCTAAGATGATGCATGACACTTAAGTTTTGGTTATTATTAGAGAGGAAAAATGTATTCTCTATTAAGAGAACTCCACAATCAATGCTATTCACTCTGTCTTACTTTTATAATGCCCAGATAAGATATTCTGATACTAAGCAGAGATGTTACTAAATGCACTGCGCTGTCCTGGACGATCCCGGAACAGATAAAGAACACTGGTGAAATGAGAATAAAGTGTGGAGTTTCCTTCACAGGCCTGACCTGTGTTGGCTTCTTAGTTTTGACAAAGGCACCATGATCATACAAAACAATGACTGGAGAAAGTAGACGAGGGGCAGATGGGAAGGCTTGTTTTCTTTGCAACTCTCCTCTAAAGCTAAAATTACTCCAAAATTTAAAAGTCCATTAAAATAAAACAGATGTTATAAATATTGATAAACCAACCAGCAATCTTAAGCCTTTAATGTTTATCCTATGTCAAAGGAAGTAAAACAGAAGTAATTTTTCACCCAAGTGGCAGCTCCATAATAAGGAGCATGTAGTGAAAATTTGGCAATGGTCTCCATTCATGGAATAAGCAAAACCATTAACATTTTTGGTGGTAATTATTGTACAGATGTTGACCTTGAGGGCAATAAGGCTGGAGGATTACAGAGGAGTTGAGAGCTGGCCAAGCCCCAAAACGGGCAGCATCAACAGCCAAGTATGGCCTGAGAAGCCAAGGCCAGCTAGAAAGCACCGGCTAGAACACTTACTAAGGCACATCTCTGCAAACTGCAGGGGACGAGCTGCCAGCCCAGGCTAAGGCTCCCTGCACCCACAGCAGGAGGCAGGGACAAACCCAGCAAGGCCTGGCGCCTGGTCAGGGATTTCAAGGGCAAGCTGGCATCGTTTCCAGAGAGCAGCCAAGTAACAGAGCTCACATGTCCAGATGAGAAGGCTGGCAGGCTGGGACTGCAGAGCCACAGGCTTGTTCCTGGCTGCCTGTAAGTGTTCGCCACCAGGGTTTGGCCACAGAAGCAGGAGCAAGGCAACATGCAGGTTGATTCCAGCCTTTCCCGGCGGCACGGAAAGACTTATCCTTCCTGAGGTCACCATGAATGCAGAATATTTTTAAAATTTGGCTTCAATATGCAAATCTCAGGAGGCTGAATCTCAGCAGCCAACCCACTCTGGATTCCCATTAGCAGAGATTTTGTTTGGACCAGCACCATTTTGATTTCCTCTCTAATCAGATGGATGGATGGAAACTTACCTTCTGCAACATCTGCAAAGAAAAGGTTTGTCATCTTCCCAATCCCTGCTCTACCCCTTCCATCTGACAAGAGTTCTTGCAGCAGAGAAACTGGAGTCACCTCAGTCTTGTCCCTGGGGGCTGGGCAGGCTGTCTTTGGTGACCAGCAGTCAGCTCAGGGCCTTTCTCTCCCCAGCCCCACCCTCTCCTCAGCTTTTCAGTGACTCCTACTCCACCTGTGAATGAATGAGAACTTACCAAGTCTTCTTGATATCATTTCATGAGCTCAAAGCATATCATAAGCATAAAATAATGCTAAGTCTTATATCTAAGCAAGATGCTGTGAAACTCTTTGAAATTTGTCATTTTGGGGATGATGGTTTTTGCGGATTTTGTAAAATTCTACAAAAATCCCCATTCTTTTTTGAGTTTAAGGGATTCCACAGAGCTCCTGAAGGCGAGTTTAATAACCCTTGATTTTCACAGTCTTAGTATGACAAGATTTAAGAGACTTAATCAGATGGGATACCTTCATATCTGATATTCATTTCTGAGAGGAAGTAGATTAAAAAGGGATATGTAGACATAAACACATGACTCTCCAAAATGTACAGCCCTTTAGCTGGAGGTTAGAAATGCCTGCTTCCTCATCTGTAAAAAGGTACTATTTCATAATGTGGTCTTTAGAGTAACTTAAATGAGCTACTATTTCGAAGACACACACAACAATGCCTGGCACGTAGTAAACACTGCCTAAGGGCTTGTTACATAAAAGAACAATAAAATATAAGCACAAGTATCCTTTCAGACCATATCCCTCCACAAGACACCAGAGGCAAACCTCAGTGTCATTCTCCCGTGGGGAGAGTCCCTGCCTCCAGACAGCCCCTGCCTCAACCCGCTTTGAAAAATCTGTTTGAGAGGAAAAACTTTTGGAAACATAAGCTGCTGGAAATGTCTTTAAACATAAGCTGCTTTGCAAAAGTGAACAAATATTTTTGCTTTCCTGGGCCAGTTCACCATGGATACTTCCATCAACTGCAAGAAAAAGAAGAGACACCTGTAAAAGTTATTTTATTTTATTTATTTTTTTTTTTTTATTTTTTTTTTTTAAAGATTTTATTTATTTATTCATTTATCCCCCCCTTGCTGCTTGTGCTCGCTGGGCCAGCCAACCACACCGTGCGGGCAGGCCCGCCTCCACCAGGAGGCCCCGGGAACCGAACCCGGGGCCTCCCACATGGCAAACGGGAGCCCTACTGATTGAGCCACAGCCGCTTCCCTAAAAGTTATTTTAAATAGGAAGATAACTCTCTGCTAAGTAGATCTCACACACAAAACAAAAGAGAGCCCTTCTCCTTGGTCAGTTTTAGGAGGCCGTCTCTGTAGCCAGAGACCACCACCTACCCAAACTCCTCCCAACCCCCCAGTTCCTGCCCCAAACAATCTGGCAAGGAAAATGTTCTTGAGATCACTTAAAAAAAAAAAAAACCTAATGAGGCAGGACCCTATCTAAGTCTCCCTTGGACATAATTTAAAAGCAAAATTAAGAAAAATGATTTATAACTTCCAGACTATAGGGGGTGCTGAGCAGTGATTTACTACCCAGATCCCCCTTCAGGACTGAAGCACTGATGCCCCAGCAGCTGCCAAGGAACTGCCCTCTGCAGCTGCTTCCCATACAGTGGCATTGAGGCCCAGCCCCCATATCACAACAGCTTTTAAGGGCTTGCCCTAACTCAGAGCTCCGAGTGGGGTTGGCTGAGACTGCATGACAGCCCAGCTTCTCCCTCTGCCCAAGCCTGCTTCCCATCCTTCCTCACAGTAGTCAGATCATGAGATTACCCCTCAGGAGCCTCCCCTACGATTTTCTCCACTCAGAGCCTGCTTCCCAGGAAATCCAACCTGCAACACACAACACGGACTTGGGGGATGCCCATTGACCATCTCCACTCCTCGTCTTTTTTAAGCAGCTTTATTCATACAACATACAATCCATTCCATGTGTACCATCAATTCCATGTGTACAATCAATGTATAATCACAGAGCTGTGCTTTCTTCACCACAATCAATTTTAGAACATTTTCATTGCTCCAAAAGGATAAACCTCATACCCCTTTACCTGCCTTATTATTGACACTAGGCATTGGTGTGATATCTGTTAAAATTAATGGAAGAACATTAAAAAATTACTGTTGACTATGGCCCATAATTTGCATTTGATGTATTTTTTCCCATATACAACCCTATTATTAACACCTTGTAATAGTGAGATCCATTTGTTCTAGTTCGTGGAAGAACATTCTTATATTTGCGCTATTAACAACCTTCATCGTCCACAGCAGGGTTCACCATATTACAAAGTCCCATGTTTCATCTTCTAGCTTTGCTTCTAGGAACTTACGTGACCCTAAACTTCCCCTTTTCAACCACAATCACACACACGATTCAGCGCTTTTAAATATATACTCACGATAATATGTGACCGTTACCTCTATCCATGTACAATCATTCGTATTAAAAATTCTGCACAAATTAAGTATCGTTTCTCCATCCTCTACCCTCTCAGTCTATCTTCTGGTAACCTATATTCTAGATATTAACTCCATGAGTTTATACTTTTTAAAAAATAACTAGGTATAATCAACATACAATAAACTGCATATAGTTAAAGCATACAATTTGCTAAGTTTCAACACATGTACACATCGTGAAACCATCACCTCAATTAAAACAATGGACAGATCCATTAGCCCCCAAAGTTTCCTCACGCCCCTTTGTAATCCTGTCCTCTCTGCCTTCCCCAATTCCACAAGCAACACTCATCTGCTTTCTTCCCCTAAAGATTAGTTTGTATTTTCTAGAATTTTATATAAATGCATTCATAGAGGATATGCTAGTTTTTGTCTAGCTTCTTTCACTTGGTATAACTATTCTGAAAGCCAACCATGTGGTTCTGTGTATTAGTAGATCATTTCTTTTTATTGCTGACGAGTATTCCAGCGTATGGATTTACCTCTCCAGTGGTTTTCTTCCTGGAGCTCCCCAGAAGTCTAACCCACAAACTGTGGGAACAGACCATGATGACCAGCTGCCAATTCCATCTGCCCAGCTTATCCTGGGCTTCACAGTAACAGCTCTTCCTAGCACATGAAGCTTACAAAGCTTTCAGCTATGCAACTCAGCTGCATGATGCTTCCCAGCCACTTGCCCTTTTGGTTTGATGGTCTTTCCCCCAAGCAGAGCACTGCTCCTAGGTAAACTCGTTCTTTTTTGCATGCAGGGCAGACCACAGGCAAGCTTGGAAGGCAACCAGTGAGGAGCTATTAGGCAGATAATCCTTACTGAGGGGATAAGAAGGTCCAGAACAATTGAGTGACTCTTTTAAGTCACAAGGCAGGGGTTGGAAAAGGATCCAAGTTGCATTCCAGGTGTGGTTGAAAACAATCCTCACAGTCGAACCTTTTTTCTACCTCCACTGGGGAAGTAGCATGGCTTGGAGGAATCACTTGAAATTGTTCTTGTATTTCCTTTCCCCTCACCTTCATCTAAGGTACTCCCTGTGCTCCCACAGCCTCAGTCCTTTGGCCTTCAAGGCCATCCTCCACCTCCACGCTAACCTCTCCAACCCCTCTCGTCAACGGGTCCCTCCGTCTGGACTGAAAAGACCTCCTTGAGGACTGTCAGGACAAGATTATTCTGTTATTCCTGTTTTGTCTTTTCAAGTAGGTTAAGAGTTATGAGTGCTTTAAGCACAGGGATCTTACTGTACACATTTTGTTTCACCCTCTGCACTTACCTGTGTGGAGTTACAGTGAGTGATTAATAAGCCCTTGTTAGACAGATAAATGATCGAATAAGCCTGAGTGAATGAATGAACCTTAAGGCTGAAGGTCACTCATAATTCAGCCCAACATTTGTTCAAGAGTAAGCTCAGAGTATAAAATAGGGCATCTTTTCCTGGGATGAGATGATAACAACTAGAGTACTTTTAAGATATCAATGGGGCCACAATTAGTCCTTCACCAAGGGCAAGACCTTAGTGAAATGGGCATCCATATTGGGACAAATTCTCTTTAGGCTTTTTGTTTTTTTGGAACCTTTATAAATTCCATGTACATTGCCTGGTAGGACATCTGGCTCAAGCTGCTGTCGTTACTATTATTATTATTATTATTATTATTATTATTATTATTATTATTTCTTTTGATGTGACTGGGGAGCCAATGTGGGCAGGGGGCCTGAGAAGAGCTGAGCTGGTCAGTCTAGGCCGGTCCTGCTAAAGGCGTTCTGACATCTCTCTACGTGGGGCAGGGCACAATCGGCCAGCCTTTCCTCTCCATCAGAGCGGTAAGGGCCGAGACTCAGGTACAGACTCAAGAAATAGGGAAACCGCCATTAGCCCCCTGGCCTTGGCTCAGTGCTCTGCTCCCCTGTCAGCCTAGACACCAAGAGCTGCACACCGGGATTTGGAGCAAAGCTGCCAGAAATGAATGGTGCTCATTTGCCAGGCAGAGTCCTCTGTGCATAGGTTTCTTTCTTTCAGGAGGCTTGGCTGGAAGGAGACAAGATCTGGAGGTTTCTGGATGTTCTGACCAAATAGTATCTCAATCTCTACAGGGGAAAGGTCTCAGCGACCCTTAGCTTCCTGTCACCTTCTTTCTGTTCTCTCTCCTCAGATGCCACCTGGTTCTCACAGAGACGGCCGTGTTGCACCGCACAGTGATTTGGTGCATTCTCTGCATGTGGGGTCCCAAAGCCCCAAGTTTAGCTCCTCCACCCTGACCAGCTCTGTGTCACAGGACAATGTTCCCTTCCCCCTCTCTGCACTCATTTGTAATATTGACGCAACAATAATGCCGCCAACCTCGAAGGTTGTTGCATTGATTAAATGAAATCACGGAAATGAAGTTCACAGTACAGTGCCCTCAACAAATAGCAGCCATTAATGTTTAATGATGATGATTCCCAAATGTCTCATCTGTCCCTAGAGTCGGTCCCTCTCCAACCTCCACGTTTTTATAAAAGGCCCCATCTCTGCTCTCGGGTCCCTCAGAATCACAGAGGCAAGCCAGCCAGCCACAAAGTTCTCGCCTCTTCCTTTGCCTCCCCCTCCACAGCCCTGACCCTCGTCCAGACCATCATCCTCTCTCACCTTCACTTTCAGTATTGCCCAATTCAGGGGTTTTTATACATCTGTAATTCACAGGCCAGTAAAAAGTTTACAAATTATTTTTTGGAACCAAAGTATTTCTAACTTTTCTTTTTTTGCCAATGAAGATAGTAAATATATAAACAGCATTAAACCCTAATTTAATTCAGGACAAAACAGTCCAACCTCTTCCAATTAGACCAACACTGTTCTTTAATGCGAATAAGCGTGACTTTAAGAGCAACTCATTGTATTGACCTCATTTTCCTCATTTCTCACCAGACTGATGGAAACTTCACCCCGTCCTTTCACAGACAGCACATGGGAGCCAGTTGGTCTAAGTCATCTTCCCCACTAATCTCTCTTCTCTATCTTCCCCACACTCACCTTACGTCTGCCACCTTCCTGCTAGAACCACATCCTGTTGTACTGGGCAGGGCTGGCCTAATATCACAAGCTCACCATGCTCTGACCCCAGCCAGAGGGAGCCTCCAGCGCAGGAGCTTGCCTGTTTAGAGAGTTCAGAACGTCCTCTGACCTCTAAACGTGGTTACATGCAATGGGAGGATTTCAGCCTCCAGCTGCCACTGCCACCACAGCCATCCCCATGCCCTCCATCACCCGCACCCCCCACCCTGTCCTCAAGCCCTACAGAACCCAGTGGCCATGGGTAGAGCTGCTCTGGAAAAGCGCTGGCACTCCCTCCTGAGATGTCCCTTGGAGACCTCGGCCACCCCACCTTTAGAGACCAGGAGGTAGCTCCCACTGCCCTCCTTCCTCTCCCCACACTAGCAATGCCTTCTGTGCACATCTTTCTTTTTCCCACACAATCTCAAAGCTTCTCACTAAGGCATGAAAAAAAGGTCTAAGAATTTTCACTGTTACCAGCAACAATAGGAAACAGACAATGGCTAAAAATAACGACGCGCACAAAAGTGACAGCATTTCTACAAGTCAACGAACAGTTTCATAAGCAGGACATTTTCTGGGACTTCATGGTATGTGAAGGAAGCTGCCCCCACCCCTTCACCCAGCCCCATCTTCCTGAAATCCTCCTTGGTTCATAATTGCAGCTTTATCCCTGGTTCTTGAGAACCATTCCCCAAACCCTAGCCCCAGAGACTATCTCCTCTAAGCCTAGAATTTTAGATTGTCAACTCCTAGGCTTCTTACCTTCCGCAAGCAAGGCTCCCTTCCCCTTATTTTCTCATTTTAAAACTCACAGAAAAATAAATAAATAAAAGACTCAAAAGTGCAAAGCGGGCTTTTTGGGTACTGAGAGGACCCTAGTGAGATCCATGTACACATCAAAGGAACACTTGGATTTGCTGTCACTCACAGAGGAAGGCTAAACTCCCTGGACAAAGCAGGACAGGAAGCCGGGGGTGGGGAGGGAGGCTGGAGGCAGAGTTGAGGGGGAGGGAAAAGCAGGCAGCCACAAATCTAACTGACCTGGGGGAAGAAGGAGGGAACTACAGTTACCGTGCTTGCAGGGACACTCTTGAGCCTTGGGGTCCAGCTGAGCTCTCCGCTCCCTGGAGTGTGGGCTACAGCTCCCCAGTGTGGTCCACCAATCGGAAGCATCAGCATTGCGGGGAAGGTCACCAGGAATGCAGACACTGGCCCCTCCCCAGACCTACTGAATTAGAATCTGCACTTTAACCGGCTCCCCAGGTGATTCATGGACGCGTTCAAGAATGAGAAGCAGTGTTCTGAAACATGGGTCAGTGGTTCTCAAGCCAGGGGACCCCCATGGGTCATTTGGCAATGTCTGAAGACATTTTTGGTTGCCACGGGTGGGAAGTGCTACGGGTGGGTAGAGGCCCTATTTGCGCTTAACATTCTACAATACACAGGGCAGTCCCCCACCCCCAACAAAGGGTTATAGGGCCCCAAATATCAATAGTGCTGAGGTTGAAAAACCCTGTTCTAGGTGAAGCCATCCAGGAGAAAATTGGAAGAGAGAGCCTAGACCCTTATAACCAACCACAGGGGTGGTCTGCAGATCAGTGTGTCCAGAGGGACTCTGTTAAATGCAGCATCTCTGACCTAACCCCACAACCACAGAATCAGAATCCCTCGGGGTGGGGCCCAGGAATTTAGGTTTAACAAGGTTTCCAGGTGGTCTGCATACACGCTTTCGCGTCTCAAATTTGAGACTGAAAAGTGTGGGCCATGGCTGTCTGCACTCGGGATGGCTGTCAGTAAACCCAGCTGCAGCAAGCTCAGCCACTTGCCCAAGATTTCATGTCAGCAGCGACTGCAATCTGGATTTGAAAAAGGGCTGGCTCTGGTGGAGGTGGAGGGCAGTTGGGGCTGGCACTGCCAACTTCAAGGACAATGGCTTTGAGGTGCCGGCTGCTGCTGTGAGTGCAGCGAGCCAGGCTGGTGGTCCTGATGCTGACCCCAGGGCATGACAGCGCACAGGCAAAGAAGAATTGAAAGCTCCCAGACGACAAAGACAAAGCAACATTTGATCCAGCATCACATGCATGCCCCAGCTAGCGGTGAGCACAAGGCATAGATGCTGGTGGCAGGGAACTATCCTCAGTAAGGTCTGAGTCCTGCAAGGTCACCTTCTCTGGAATGCCTTCCCTAATTTCCCTGGCGGAAGTCATCATCTCTTCTTGTTGCTCTCTATTTGTTGTGTTCACCTTCCCACTGTCATACTATATTGTGAATTCTGTTAATCCCCCTGCCCCACTGAGTTCCCAGAAGACAAGAATTGCAATGCAGATGTGGTTGAATCCCCAGGCCCATCCTCCCAGTATTATCACCTACAGACAGTTCCCAAACTTGCCTAAGGCTTTTTTCTGTCTCTCAACCAGCAACCAATTATGGTATGGTACTAGCACATAATATTAGGTCATGTTTTTAACTGGTTTTTGAGACTCCTTGTTTTTTTTTTAATGGCTTGCAATGATGTTTTACCATGTGAAGAATCAAAGATTGTGACTATAATAATGCTGTGGGTATTTTCAAAAAATATTTCTTTTTTTTTTAATGTGTACTCTGACACATTACCTGACGTAGCCCTGTATTATCCTCCTGAATATGGTCGGTTTTTAATTTTTCTTATGTTTCCAAATATTTCAGGTATTTGCAAAATGTTAAGAATTGCCAGAAAAATGAATATATGTATGTGTGTGTGTAACCCTAATATTGCTGTACTTAAAACTTTAGGTAATATTTTTAGTCATTTTGCTAGAATTTTTATCTTTTTGGCCTTTGGCTTTAACATGCCTTTTGAATCACACTTTAAGGGATTTTGATGTTTCACCTCACTTTTTTAAGAAAATGCCTAGACAAAATAAAACCTTTTCAGTTTAAAAAAGAAGGGGGGGTGGGAGCTGGTGGGCCCCCTCGGCGGGGGCGGTTCTGAGGTGCTCTACACAATCGTCTGAGGTGCACAGAGCTGGCAGAGCAGTAACCTCATCAGCATGCTCTTCATCGGCTTCCCCCTACTCCTCTCTCACCTGCTGTGGTGGTTGAACTGTCTGTCACCCAGCTTGGACAGTTCAACCACCACATTGTAAATAGGATCTCTTCAAGATGTTACTTCAGTTAAGGTGTAATCCCATAACTGGAGTCCCTTATAAGAAAAGTGACGAGAGAGAAGACAGGGCAAGCAGCCAGAAGCTGGAAGTGATGGAACGGGGTGGGGGGATGCCTCCATGTTACATTACCATGTGATGGAAAAGCCAAGGAACCCCAAAGATTGCCGGCCAGCCAGAAGACCCTGGCTGGGAGAAAGCAAGCCTTTTTGCCTCCCAGATGAATTTTCTGTACCCAAATCCTTGTCTCAGAGTCTGTTTTGGGGGGAACCCAAACCAAGTATTTTGCTCACTACTGAATCTCCAGTATTTAGCCACCTCCTTGACATAGCTGGTGCTCATGGGTTATTTATGGAAATTAAATTAAAGCCTTGGTATACCTTGAAAATCCAAAAATGACAGCAACCACAAAACTAGCCGGATTCCCACTGATGTAAAGTAGAAAAGTGTATCTACATTTCTTCTCCTTGAGTTTTGGTCAAAACACTCTAAAAATAATAGTCTCCCAACTATGGTAACAAATTAATTTCTAATAATCTTGTAGAGAAAGAGAAGAGTTCAATGAGTTCTACTCTAGCCCTGGTAGAACAGGGCTCAAATTCCTAGCCTGTGTACCTACTGACCTCCCTAAGCCTCAGTTTCGTCCCTTGTAAAAGGAAGATCACATACCTGCTTGCAGGGCTTTGGGAAGGATTTAATGAGATAATCCAGGTAAAGGAATTAGTATAGTATGACCCAGAGGAAACCCTCGGTCAATGTTCTCAACTTAATATTGTATTGCCCATTTCAGATGTTCTCCACATTTATTCAGGTGATAGGTGGTAGTTCAGGGCCAGGTATGTGACAGGCACTCAACAAGTACTTAGTAGTTACTGTATAAATGAAGGAAGTGATAACGCAAGAGTAGACTGAAAAAGCCTGCCAAATATGTCTTCTCAAGGCTCCGATAACATTTTCCTGTCCATTAATCCTACCTCAGTTACTAAAAAGTCATGTGAATGTAGGTAACCTTTCTGAAGTCCTAAAGGCCCGATGTGTAAAACTGGATTAGAACAAGTTCACTTCTAAGGCCTCTTCCTGGCCTTCACTTGGAGATGAAACCACTCAGGAATGAGTGGCAAGAGCCAACCACGGCCAGTGTTGCTATGGAGTTTCTTGCCTCTGCGCGGCTGACCCTCTGGGCTGCACAATTCTTTGTTGTGGGGATCCATCTTGTGCCAGGTAGGATGTTTAGCAGCATCCCTGGCCTCTACCCACTAGCTGCCAGTAGCGGCCCCCATCCCCACCCCACCCCCAACTGCAACAACCAAAAATGTCTCCAGGCTTTGCCAAAGGTCACCTGGGGGCAAAACGGCCCCTGGTGGAGAACCACTGCCGCAGAGGCTTCACTCGGTGAATCACAGACCAGCACGGGCCCTCTGGTCCAGCCCCAGCCCCTCAGCGGTCATCCCTGCTCCACCACAGGGCAGTATCTGCCTTGGTTGGTTTATTTCTATTTTCATTTAAAAAAAACAGGATGCTATTTTACCTGTTTCCCCTCTTATCTTTCAAACTCTATTGTACTTCATTAAAAAGCGGGCCCTTTGGAAATAACCAAGCCTTCATGGCAGATTTTGAATTATTTTGTTTTCCCTAGTCTATCATTAGCCGAATTTGCCTGCAGATAAGATTGATGTTTTTAAAGCTTATGTACTTGCAACCCCAGAAAACAATCCCCTCCTGGGTCATTACTATCCGTTTATGACATTAGGAACAGCAGGAAACCTAAACTCCAAAACCCAAATGATCTTGACATGCAAATGTGTCATAAAAACCCAACAAAGGCAGAAGATTTCAAAGGATTTATTAGCAACAGAGTTGCTGTTAACTAGACAGATCTGAGACATTTTCTAAGCAATGGTCAAAGTTGCTCTAAACTGAGACAATTAGACCCAAATTTCTCTGCTGAATGTCAGAACACTCTCACAACTCAGAGCCCTTCCTGGCTGTGGGCAGCACCATGGTTTCAAGGAATAGAAAGAGGTTATTTTATGTTCTGGCAACTTCCAAATGGCTTTTTCCAAAACAGGAGCAACAAGGTTGTTTGCATGCATACATTCTTTCCTTTTCATAAACACCAAAAAGTAAATTCCTATAAAGGTTGAAAACCAGACCTACATAGCTGCATTTATTAAACTAGAGCAATGAAAAAAGTCATTTAGTTAGGAAACTCTGCTCTCTCCACAGACTTGCCTTCTACCTTCCTGAACAGGCATCGGCGACTTTTCTAAAGTACCATCACCCCCACTGCCTTCTTCTGGTAATCTGGAGATGGTCAGGGATGATGAACTGGCTTTCCCCATGTGGGCCAGCCATGGGGCAGGACTGCTTCAGTCGGTGAAGACACATGCTCCAGCCACTGCACTAGCCCTTCCGGTTTTCCTTCCTCAGGACCCTTGCACTTGCTGTGCCTTCTGGGTGGGCTGCCCTTCCCTCAGATCTGTACCTGGCCAACTCCTCGTGGCTCAGGCCTCTGCACAAATGTCACTTCCTCAAAGAAGCCCCCCGATCGATCATGCTATCTAACAAAGGGCCCCTCCCCCATTCTATAAACCCTTAACCTGCTTCACTTTTCATCAAGTAGTTATACTGCATGTTCATTAGTTAACTTGTTTCATCTTTCCACCTGCGCTGAACGGTTAGCGCGCTCCGTTGGGGCAGAGGCTTTAGGTGTCTGCTCATCCCTAGTGCCTAGAAGGTGCCAGGCTGATTGCAGGAGCTCTACAAATAGGAATGAACTGAGTGTCTGGGTCTGGGTAAGAAATTACAAGCAACAGAGCAGACGACCTGGGAGGACCAGCTTCTGCAGGTTCGTGGCTGCTGCTAGCTGGGAACCACTCAAGGGGATATCAAAGATTACCCCTACCTAGGAGGCTTTGCCTTCTGCAACTATGGCTATCTCACATCAAAACTCTTCTCCCATAACATATAAGCCCAGCCGGGGCTTCCAACAACCAAACCTTCAGCCCAGAGTGAGGAAGGAAGAACAGAGAAATGGACATCACTCCATAGAAAGCCAGTGGGGCCAACAGTCCCTGTCCTACACCATCCTGCCAAGTTTTTTTTTTTTTTTTCCCTGAGCACCAGCTCACAGATCTATTTTTAGGAAACTCTAATGGTAACCTAAACAGTAAAAGCAGCCACCGCCTAATAAATGCAGGATCAGCAGGCCCCCTGCATGTATGAACTTGTCAAAATAATCTCAAAAGGCAGTTTTCCTTGAGATCATTAAAAATAATTAGTAAGAAAATATTTTTTAATAAGGAGATAAATTCAGCTTCAGAAGAAATGCACTCATGTCTTATATCCAAAAATGAAAAACTCATGTTCCTTTATAAGATCCTGGGCCTGTTGGAACAGGAAGATTGCTAAAGTTCTGGAGGATTCTATACTCGCTCCGGCTTCAGCTACAAGACTGAGGTTGGCTGGATAACCATCTCCTTCCCATCTTAGTCAAAGAGGATACTCTCCCCAGGGAAAGCTTCTGCCCCAATTTGAGTGTCTAACATTCCTGCCTACTCCTGAAACAGCCTTCAGGAAATGCTCCCATTTATTCTCCAAAACTGAACCCTCCAAAACAAGTCCTGAAACCCACAGCTAGAAGCCTAGGTACCTGCATCGCAATGGCCCCTTGCTGCCTCTCTGCCTGCACAGGGCTAGAGCTCTCACCTCCAAGCAACTCCCCTGTCATCTTACACCTTCCCGACTGCTCTCTTCTCCCTAAATGTTGCTGGACCCCCTGAAGTTAACTCCATGTTTAACTCTCATTTGATTAGCAGAAGAGCCCTTCCTGTGGGATCTCAAATCCCAATAAATAAAAATCTCCTGACTTCACCTTCCTGTAAGGCCAGAACACACACAAGCAAACTAGATCTGTGGGCCCAAGAAAGGTTCCTAGGGGGGAAACACCTTCCAAGTTTCTATCTGATGTCATATTGAGATAACCAGGGGAAGGGTAGGGTGAGGTGGAAGAAAAGTTCTGGAGAGCAAAGAGCATGTGCAGTGGCATGAAGGGCATAAGGACACAGGGGGAATCACATGTCAAAATCAAGATCAGGAGGAGGATCGGGGAAGGACGGTGCTTAAACACAAAGCACCCAGGTTTTATGTGCCTATGTAGTAATATGCGCGTCCCCCAACAAGCACTTATCAGACTATAGCAGAGACAGCCAGTTGGACACCAGAATTCCATATTCACCTTCTAGAGTGTGGACTCACCATGGGCTACATATCCTAGTCCACTTTGCATCTGGGCAGGATGACATGATTAGTTCTCAGCAATGAAATGTGAGAGGAAGTGATGTGTGCCACTTCCAAGCCAAGGCATTCCAGAAATGGACGTGCTTTCTCCCCACTGGCCCTTTCCCTTCCCACCAGCTGGCCACAGCCCTAAATAGCAGTGAGGCAAGATTGCAAAAACCTGGGTCCCTGCGTCACCATGTGGAGGACAGCCACCTCCTGCACCAGGCTGTTATACAAGAAAGAGAGGTAAGCTACTAAAACTTGGAGGTTGATTGTCACAGCAGCTAAAATTACCCTAATATACAGACTAGGTAATAGTTACTTAATCACAGGTAAGCTTCTCTAGATAGTAGCCATCTCCCACACCTCATAAAAGATAGATATTAAATATCTGTTGATGAAAACAGTCCATCTGATTAGAAGGAGGGCATACCCAGAGTCCCTCAATTCCCAAGGAGCAGACATCTCACTTTGCCGTAAGGCCAGCACACACACACACACACACACACACACAAGCACAAATACATGCACACACACCCCTAAGCTTCTGCACCAAAGCGGCAAACGGGCAGTTCGTGGCAAAACCTGCTCTGGTTGTCTTGTGATTCATACAACAGGAGAACCCATCCTAGGAACAACCTTCTCAAGGTTCTGTTCCCCAGCATGGGTATCACACAGCCAAATACCGCAAAAGAAAATTGGAATAGGAAAGAAAAAGTCATCAAGAAAAATAGTCCTGATTTCTCATGATCTCACCCATGAGTCAGATTTGCGTTTAGGATAACTAACCAAATAGACCAGAACAGTCTGTCTGCAAGATGTTGGTCTGCCAATTTCAACAGCACAGAGAAGGCACACTTTTCAAATTGGCTTAAAAGGACAAATGTAGTGCACTTGTTTGTTTTTCCTTTTAAAAAAAAATACCAAGGTGAAATGGCCTTCTGTTTAAAAATAGCTCTCTTGAAAAATAAACTATAATTTTCTTTTAAACACTGATTGCCAAGTACCTGCATCTTGCCATTTTTGGCACTGAGGAAAAGCTTTGCTGTGTGACCCTCAGAAATGTCTCCCTTCTCTGGGCCAAGATTTGTTCATTTATAAAACATGAGATTAGAATAGAGGATCTCTAAAGCTATCCAACAATCAGGAGAAGAAATAATTATGTCAGTGGGAAGGGAAACCAAATTTTTCATGCCTTACCAAGTATTTTAATATTCATGGAATTTATTTCTAACAGAAATAGGGTGCTTTTTACGGAGAGCTTAATTTAGAGGAATTTATTGATTTAGGACAGAACATGAGGTCCAAGGCGCTGCCAACATGTGAGTGGGTCGTTAGTAGCGAGGTAGGAAAGGGGCGATCCATTCTCAAACAACAGGCAGTATGCGGATTTTTGAGCTGCTGCTCAATATCAGGTTAGAGCTAAAAAAAGACTTTAAGAATCACTAAATGGAATCACTTCATTCTAAGTGTAAGGAAACTAGAACCTAAAAAGGCTACCTACCTTGCCTAAAGGCCCAAAGCTAGATAATGGCAGGCTCTGGATTTGAACACAGCTTGTTGGCTGCAGGTCCATTACCTTTTTCACACCACACTACTTCCCTCTCCTACTTTGTACATTTTGCAATGACAAAATTTACATTTTTTTCCACTGAACTATTCTGAAAACAAAAGGACTGATGGAGGAGCTGGTTATTTTTATCTATCTTTAGGTTTGGGAGTTATTGCTGGATTTCAGTTACTCAAGCCTTGCCTAAACCTCAAGCCCACAGACTAAGAAAGCTCTGTGAGTAGTCAAACAATAAAGTTGGGATCAGATGAAAGAAGGAAAAGTAATCATATCTTATGGTTGTATAATAGGGTAAGTTTTCCCTAGAGTTTTAGGAACGGCAGCTAACAAGTGCTATAAAAATAACCACTGACAGATTATCTGCAAGTAGAGTCTCTACAGCTTGGATTTCAGATCCTTGATTCAACTATCCCCCCGACCCCTTTCTGCTACCAGGTTACTGTGCTGGACTGACTGCTTTCCCATTCTGATGCTTCTCTGTGCTTTTAATCAGACCTCTAATTCCTTGCAAGGCCTGATACTATAGGCAAGAATTGAAAATAAGGCAAATGACTTGCTTATATAAACCTTTCTATACCTCAAGCCAATTTCTCCCAAATTTATGGCATCTCCCTTTCTTCCAAGTTTGTAAAAGAAAACCCAGGACTCCCCCCTCAGCATCCGTCACACAGCAGGCTGCTATTTTAGCACAGCCCAGAACCTCTGAAGCTAGGACCTGCATTTAATTAAAAGCTGTTCAAAGTAAATGAAAGAGTTAACTCTTTCTCATTCATTTCTTTCCAAGCCTCTGGGAACTGAGAATGAAGCTTATGAAGAAAATTGCATTTGATTATTAGGATTACTTGTTGTCATAGAAATGGAGGGGGAAAGTAATATGCTGATAAATATGGGACATATTTAAGAACTTAAATCCTGAATTAATTTATTTAAGCTCTGAATCAAGAATTGCTCCTTTCTCTAATCCTTGAAGCAGGTCTGTACCAATGAGGACACACAGCTGACTACACTCTATTGAGTTAAAGTCTGTCTCAGGTGCTGGAATGGAAGGCTGGGGCTTCCCAAAACTGTGGGCTTTGGAGATACCAGGTCTGAGTATAAAGGCATTGACTACCCAGCTAGATCAATGTAAGAAAATTACCTGACCCTCTGAGCTTCCGGTTCCTCATCCATGAAATGGAGCTCATACTCTATTATGAAGCTTAAATGGGATGATGTGCACCAAATACATATGAAGGGCTTATTCACTGTTGAATTAAATCTCGGAGTTGGTGGGGACACTAGAAGCCACCCAGCCCAATCTTGCAACATTTGTCCTCCAGCCTCTGCTTGATGCCTCTAGTGAAGGGAAACTCCCAGCCTCACGAGGCAGTTCGTAACACTTTGAGAGAGGCATAATGGTTAGAAAAATTTTCCCAAGAGGTTACATCTCTTTCCCTTAATTTTAATGCTTTGGCCTTTGTTCTGGCTTCTGGACTAGAAATGAGAATCAGTCTTGCCACCCTGCACAAGAAAGTCATTGATGTACTTTATTTGTTCAACCAATGGATAATCATTGCAAACCTTCCATGTAGAGGTAAACAGAAGCATAGAGGCGAGGGGTGAGTCCAGGTTTCTCATTTAGGTGGCTGATTGAGTGGGAATGCCATTGGTCAAAATGGGAAACAGGAGGGGGGGGTAAGGGTCATTGGGAACCATAAATGGAAAGGAGCTCAGCGAGAAGATTAAAACTAGGTATTATTTAAAGAGGTAGGAAGAAATCCAGGAGAGAAGTGGTATCTGAGAAGACAGCAAAATAGTGCTTCGTAGAGGAGGAACTGGCCAGCAGCGTCAACTGAAATAAGTATTGAAAAGATTCCACTGGATTTAGACGTAGAGGCCCACTGGTGACTATGCAAGGCAGTCAATGGAGTGTTAAGAGCAGAAACCAGAGTGCACAGTCCGTTGAGGAATTAATGAGAGATTAAAGAAGTAAAGACTGCCAATAGAGACTGATTTTTTCAAGTAATTTGGTTGCTAAGGATATAAGAGCAAGGGGACCTTAATTAAAGAGGGGGGTTTGAAAATGATTATAGAGGAAGAGGTTAAAGACTAAGGAGGAAGAGTACACTGATCAAGTCTGATTGTTAAAGAAGTGAAAGGAGATGGTCTCCTGAGCTCAGGAGGGAATCTGATAAAAGGAGGGTAATTTTCTCAGAGGCAGGAGGGAAAGACTGCAGGCTGGATATAGAAATAAATAAGTCTGTGAGAAAGCAAGCTTTGAAGGAGTTTCCACTGACATTCTCTCAGTGAAGAAAACATGAGGGTTCCTTGCTGAAAGGAAGGAAGAAGGTGGTGGGGTGGGAATTTGAGGAGAGTGGGGAAGACTTAGAGTAGCCACTGGGGGGAATGACAGGGGAGGGCGACTGGGGATCTGTGGAGAGACTGTCTACCAGCCTATGGGTCTGATGAGTTTATTCTGCAATTGCACCAATCCAAATAGTTGGGTGATTTTTTTTCTTTCATAGATTTGCTTAGCAGCCAAGACATAGTGGAAGAAACTACAGATGGTTGAACTTATTTGGGGTTGGGATTTTGTAGGGTGGGGACAGCAAAAAGGAAAGGAGATAAGGGAGGTCAGAGTATTGGCAAAGGAGCAGAGAAAGTGATGGTCCATGGAGTATGGACTGGAAAGGGAAGGACCTGGAAGACAGCGGTCATCTTTCTTGCAAATCTCTCCCGATCTTGGATGGTTGCCTCTAGATATATGTCATTCATGCTGTGTTGCCCAGAGTGGCACACAATAGTATAGACGTGTGAGACTAGTGCAGAGGGCTAACACTATTTATCTGTTTAAAGAGTTACATCACAGTGTTGCTTTTCATCGATTAAATAGTCAAATGAAATGCTTAAATCTTTTACATAAATGCTGCTGTTAAAATAAATTCCTGAGAGTGACAGAGTTAGACTCAATCATGGCTTCCCTACACATGGCTCATCTGTCCCTTCTATTTAACCTATACTTGGTGGTAGAGTTTATAGGTATACGTCCAAGAGACTGTAATCTTTGGGCTGCCCATATGCTAGCTGGAGTTGCAACACCTACTCTCCAGGTCATTGGATTCACCCAGGACAACTAACAAGGAGGTGAGGATTAACAACCACCATACCAAGGAAACAAGAGAGCCTACAACTGCAAGCAAGAGAGTCCCATCCATTGGCTGTATGGGATTGAAGCCCCCTCCCAATTAGAGGTAGAGTAGACATCACCATCCCAGAATCCTCAGGATTGGGGAATGAACTATGAACTACAGTGGACTTATTGGTATTCTACTATAGACATATTGTGATTCTAGCAATGGAAGAAATTACAACACTGATGTAGAGGCAGTGGCCACTGGAGGCTCTGGGGGTAGGGAGAGGGAAAAACAGTTGTAATACGGGGGCTTTTTCGGGACTTGGGAATCGTCCTGAATGACACTGCAATGAGAGATATAGGCTGTTTTATATCATCCCATAACACGCAAAACTGTGTGGGAGAGAGTGTAGACTACAATGTGAACTGTGGTCCATGCTCAGTGGCAAAGCCCCAGGATGCATTTATCAATTGCAGTGAATGTGCCACACTAATGAAGGATGTTTATGTGGGAGGGTGTGGGAGGTGTGGGGAGTGGGGCATATGGGAATCCCTATATTTTTTGTGTAACCTTTATGTAATCTAAGTATCTTTTAAAAAATAAAAAAATTAATTCCTGACCATCCTGTAAAATGCAGTTGTTGTTTTTTCAGCCATGGGTGTAGGACCTTAATTTAAGCCCTTTTATGGACTCTTGCAAGACTTGGCCTCTGCTGTAAAGTCTACTTAGATTCTGGTGTGAAATGAGGTCACTATGCTGCCCAGATCTGGGTCATAAGCAAATGGGATACATATGCCATCCAGGTCTTTACTCAGGTTGTGGGAAAAAGCACTGAGCAGGAGCAGAAGGGACCCAATGGCAGGACTGTGCCTGATGCTCACTACCAGAGCCTCTCTCTAGATGGATACCAACCCTCAACCCCTTCTGTCACCGTGTGCTGGCCCTGTCCAGACCTCATTTCTATATCTTGTCCACAAAGATATCATCAAAGAGCATCAAAACACCTGAAAAGTCCAGGTATGCTATGGCAACAGCTTTCCCATGACAGCTGGTAACCTTATCCCTACCGGATAAAAACACAGTGCACTTTTCTTTGCTGGGCCGTATATACCTACAACCAGATGGAAATCAGTTTATGACATTTTACGGCTTTATAACATTTCCTGTCTCACCATGACATCACTTTTCCCCAAGCCAAAGGCTTCAAAAGGCCACAAAGGTGCTAGGAACTTAATTTCTCAATCTGTCTTTTAGTCCAGTTTACCTGGTTATCTGGTCGCCCAGCTGTTGAAATGAAGGATGTTAACTCAATAGTGAGACTATAAGAGAAGCCACCACTTCAGACAAAGAGTGGAGAGGCGTTCCTATAAACCAGGGCCTTGCTTTGTCTCAGAGTTTCCTCACAGCAGCCCTAAGAGATAATCTGGATTTAATTTCCTTAAATCTGATATTGAAAATAAAGCCAAGAGTGTGACTGTGCCTGAGCTCTCCAGAGTACCTCATTTTCAAACAGGGTATTGAAATCTTGGGCTTTTACATCTTACAAACAATGTATTCAGATGCCCAAAAAAAAAAAAAAAAAAAAAAATCATGAAATGAGGAGACAGATCAATGATAAGCCAGGGTGTTGATGAAGGGTGTAATCCCTAATTATGCTGAGAGTAACACCCCTACCCCTAGGTAAGGCTCCTTAGAAGCTGCCAATGCATTAAACAAGAAGAGTGTAGCCAATCAATCAATACAGTTTACTGCCTCCTGAAGGGGACATAAGGGGTGAAAGGTGTGGCCCAGGGCCCTCAGAGTTTATGATCTACACGGAAGGGTTAGCCAATCAGAGCAGCAGGTGCTGGGTGCCAAATGAATGTGCCAGGCAGTGTGTGTGGCCATTCTGGGAGAGACTTCCATCCTGAGTAGTGGGAAAAGACTTTGCAAAGGGAGTAAGCCTCCACCTGGGCCTTAAGAGCTGGACGGAATTTAGACAAAGGGCAGGTAGCCATTTTCAGTGGGCAGTGTGGAGTGCATGTGTATAGCCTACTTAGGCAAAAGAAGGTATTATTAGCTGGACCCAAATCCCCTCTCACTTTTCAGATATAAAGAGAAAAGTCTGAAAGCTCAACCATGAAATTAACAAAGAAAACACTTAGTCTGCAAAGTGGTGACTGTGCTTCCCTAACAAAATTCAGCCAAGGTCGTGCAGGGATAAATGTTCATGACATTCTACATTCCCTCTAACAAAATGCTCAGCTCAAGACGATAATTCACTATTATACACAAGCACAAATTCCATTAAAATTATCCGCTGCAACTGGAGTTTGGAGTTTAATGGGTTTTCTAAGAATGCAACAGCATAGGCCACAGAGGTAAAATCCCAAGAAAGAGAAAAACAAGGCAGAATTCAGACCTGGAAGCAGTGGTTTTCAGCCCTGGCTCCACATTAGAATAACCTGGGGAGTGTGTAAAAATGCCAATGCTTGAGCTATACCTCATACCAATTAAATCACAATCTGGGGCATCAGATTGTGTATTTAAATTAAAAATACCAGTGATTCTAATCCATTCACTCAACAAGTATTTTCTGAGTGCCTACAACATGCCAAGCATTGTTCTAAGTGCTGGTGATACAAGAGCAAACAAAATAGAGAGGGGGAAAAAAAAACCTCCTAGATTTTACATTGTAATGGCCTAGATATATCTTTATCAACAAATATGCCAAGAGGGTTCTTAGCTAGTTCCAAGTTCCCAGTAAAAGTGAGGATCAGAAGGCTTGCCAGTTCTTAAAACATTTTTCCATTGTTTCTCCCCTGGCCCAGAAGACAGTTAAACAATATGACAGAATCTAACTCAAGGCAATATGAATTTTATTATTTTTATTCCTCATTCATAGCATACGAAGCGTATCCATCTTTCTAAGTGGTATGTGCGAAATAAATGTTAGTTGAATGAAAAAGCATAAAAAAGCTGATGTGGGCACAGTGAGGACAAAATACATCTTCCTCTAGGAGAGAACTGTCATGTAGAGAGAATAATGCCACTTCCTTCAAATGTTTGCTGAGCTTCCATCGTTTTCTATGGCTTTATGAGAAACTCTCCACCTCCTACCTGCAGGAACACCACTGTTGGCAAAGCTTACATGCTGTGTCAAGAGGACGACGGGCGACCAGCAGTTGAGAAAGAGTTATAAAAATGAGTAAAATCCAATCCCTGCACTGCACAGGTTGCAGCACAGATCTTAATCAATGGAAATCCAGAAATCTACTTCTTGATCCAACAAATGAAAACTGTGTTGGGTGGGAATATTCCACATCAGAACTGCACACACAATTCATTGCAGGTTCCGTTGTGACCGCCCACCTACCCGTTGGCAGGAACAATGAGCAGGCCCTCTTTGGTTTTTGCTAAAAATTAAGGAGACTACCAGTGAGTGAGACTTTACATACACGACCCTCCGGGTGGCATTCTGGTTACCATAGCAAACCCCACTCATGACAGCAAGAGGCAGTACGCTGACATACGAAATGGTCAAGAGTTCTGTCTCCCCGCAGGAAAGCAGCTATGTTTGCCAGATACACTAATCAGCCACCATAGCCCTTTCTATGAAATCCTAACCTACATTTGTGGGTCTTGGCCATTCTCATAATTACCATTTGCCTGAAATGTAAGAGTTTCTTGTTGGATGTTTATTTACCTGGATGCTGATGTAATTCTCAAGATGGAAGTTATTTTTAAAAGGAAGTCCAATAACAGGGAAAGGAACAAATAGCTACTTTCTCATACTCCCTGTCTGTAACCTTGGCAGGGGTTCCTGTAAGGCCCCACACCTGGCAAGAACCCCTCTTGTGGCCTCTTCCATGACTGATCCAAAGCTGGAGGTAGAGAAATGGCCCAGTCAGAAGGAGGTCTTGCTACCAGACAGTCTAAAAAATGGGGTCCAGGTTCTCACCCCAAGGTTCTAGTAATTGGGAAAAGACGTGGAGGTAGAAAAGAACAAGCTACAGAAAAGTGCTGGTGTGTCAGGGAAACCAGCAAGATGAAGACCTCAGGGCTTCTTCTGAATGTAAATAAATCCTACCTTGGCACGTAAGAAGTCAAACTGGTCACCTCTGCCTTTCCTTTAAGGGTTCAAGGAAGAGGGTTTGAGCCATCAAATCTCAGGATGGATCAGAAGAAGTCTTGAGCCTTAAAGGCCCAAAGTAGAGAGTACAAGATGAACTTAGCTTTTCAAGTTTAAGTCCCAAGGCCAACTTTTCAGAGAAATAGTATATTTGTAGTCTATGTATATTTTTTCCCTGTGTCATAAGAATCTGTACCCTAGGTTTATGAGAAGGAAAATTAATTAGAAAACTCAGAGCTCTATAGGGACTTCAGTTCCTGCTTTTCTAGAGATTGTATATGGAATGGTATTTAAAAACATGGGCTGAGGAGTCAGAGAACTCTGGATTCAAATCTTTGCTCTCAATAGATGTGTAACCTCAGGCAAGTAACTTAACCTTTCTGAGCGTGGGTTTGCTCATCTGAAAAAATAAGGATAAATGGGATCAGTCCCTAGAATTTAGTGTTCAATTGAGTCATCAGATATCTACTAAGTGCCCACTGCATGCCAGGTACTGGAGATATGGTGCCAAGACAAGGTCCCTGCTTTGATTGAGCTCACAGTCCAACAAGTGAGTCAGACAATAAACAAACAAATCAAAGACTTCATTCCACATGATTTTTCTGTAAACCTACAACTTCTCTAATAATAATAATAATAAAGATTTTATTATAAACAGAACAGGGGTAATAGGATAGACAGCACCTGGGGGCAGCCATTTTAGATGATCTGGGTCTCAAGAAGGACTGTGAAGGTCTGGGGAAGAAGCTTCCAGTTAGAGGAAAGGTACTGCTGCAGGACAGGGCTTGATGTGTTTTAAAACGGAAAGAAGGGCAGTGTGTCTGGGCACAGAGATGAGGACAATGAGTGGTAAGAGAGGAAGTTATCAGAGAGGCAGATCGGAGGAAGGGCCTGGACCACATTCAAATCCCCAGTTTTAAAACTGGGGAGTGACATGACTTGATTTGTGTTTTTAAAGGGTCCCTCTGGCTGCCACAAGGAGAAAGGGCCAGGGGTCAAGAGCTCCCTCAGGAGGCCCAGTTAGGAGACTACTGTAGTGGTGGACCAGAACAAGATGGCGGTGACCTGAATGAGGCTGGCGGCCTGGAGGTATCCAGAAGGGATCTTGCAGGAAGGACCAACAGGACTTACCCAGAGATTTGGCTTAGGGATATGCAGAAATGAGAAGAATAAAGGGTAGTTTCTAGGTTTTTGGAATAAGCCTTTCAGTGGATGGTGGTGCCATTTACTGAGGTGGTAGGTGGGGGAGGGAAGAACAAGCCTGAAGGAGAAAGATCATGTTAGGTTTGAGATGCTGTGACAGTTTAAAGCTTTCTGTGGATCCCAGAAGAGATCATGTGCTTGGAGCTAATCCATTCCTGTGGGGGTGGGACCCTTTGACTGGATTGGATTCAGTTGGAGGCCTTCAGTGATTGTAGTACTTCAGTGAGGCGTGACTCAGGGTGGGTCTCGGCCCTTTGCTGAAGTCTTATATACTAACGGGAGACTCATGAAGAGACACATGGAAAAAGAGAGCTGCCATTTTTCCCTGCCATGTGAGAGAGGACCCCTACAGCTGCAGAAAGAGAAACCCCAAAAGGCTGAGAGAGAGGTTGAAACTGAAAAGACCAGCCATATGCCTGACTGGCCCCAGCTGAGCTCAGGGGGAAAGTGAGCCTGGAGTAAGAAGGCAGAGACGGGCTGCCATTTTGCCTTGCCACGCGGCAGGAGTCCAGGATCGCCAGCTGCCGACCTTTGGTGAGATAGCATCTCCAAAGATGCTTTGATTTGGACATTTTCACAGCCTCAGAACTGTAAAGTTCTACCCTAATAAATTCCCATTATAAAAGCCAACCCATTTCTGGTATTTTTGCCTTAGCAGCCCTTAGCAAATTAAAACAGATACCTATTACATACCCATATGAGACATCAAGTAGGCTGTGGGGCACAGGAGTCTGAAGCAGGGTGGAGAGGACAGAGCTAGAGAAAGAAATTTGGGAGACAAATTCATATGGATGGTAGGTAAAGCCTTGAAGCAGATGAGATTTCCTAGGCAGAGGAGAATAGCTAGAGAAGATGTCCTGGGGCACACGTCATAAAACAATGAATATTAGTTGTTATTATTCTCAGTACACTAGGAAGGAGAATATTGGTCAAGTGCTGTTTACCAGTATCTTTGTATCCATCTATCTACCCACCCATCCTTCCATCCATTCATTCCATAAACAATCATTGAACCCATTTACTGAGAGGCAGTACAGAGCAGTGGTCAAGAAGGCCAGCTCTGGACCAGACTGCCTGTTTCTGCCACTCCCAGCTGGGTAACACTGGAGAATTTATCTTAACCACATTGCACCTGCACATCCCCATGTGCAAAAGGGGGTGTATTGGGTTGAATGTGTCCCCCAAGAAGATGTGTTCATGTCCCAGAACCTGTGAAAATGACCTTTTCAGATGTAATTAAGTTAAGGATCTCAAGATGAGTTATCCAGGCAGGCTACATGCTATTTGACAAGTGTCCTTATAAGAGACACACAAAGGAAGGACATACAGACAGAAGAGGAGAAGACACAGACACAGTGGAGAAGGCAATGTGAGGACAGAGATCAGAGTGACGCAGCCACAAGGAATGTCAACAGCCACCGGAGACTGGAAGAAGCAAAGGAGAATTCCCCCCTAAAGCAGAGGTTCTTAACCTTTTTTGTTCCACGGACCCCTTTGCCAGTCAGGTGAAAACCACGGACCCCTTACTACTCCACACTGTTTTGTGTATTATTTAATAAATATATCACACCTGTACCAACATGTCCCCACAAGAATGTATTTTTTTTATTATTTCAATTCAAGCTTGCGAACCCCTTGTTGAGAACTCCTGCCCTAAAGCCTACAGAGGGGTGCACCTTGATTTTGGCCTTTGCCTTCCAGAACTGTGAAAGAATAAATTTCTGGGTTTTTTAAGCCCCCAAGTTTTTAGTAATTCGTTATAGCAGGCCTAGGAAACTAAGACAGGGTTTTAACAGTAGGCACTTCATCAGGTTGTTATGAGGATTAAATGAATACAAGTAAAGTTTCCAGAACAGTGGCTATCAAATAGTGAACACTTAAACAATTTTATTTTTTACTGATGTACCAGATACTGCACTCAGTCTTGAAGATTAGAGATCCTGAAGATAAAGCTAGAACCCAGGAAGCTGAGCAAGTGAAGGCCCAAAGCACGGGAAGGACACTCAGGTGCTATGTGTATTTCCCAGGTGTCAAAAATTGCTGAACTCCGCTCCACAGCGCCACCAATAAAGAAATAAATAAGCCTTGCATCTGCTCAGGTTTTGAAAAATGAGAAAGAGGTCCAGAGAGAGGTTAATGCAATGCTTTCCAGCACCTTCCCCTCCTCCTGCCATCTCACTGCCTGCTCCCTCATGAGAATCCCTGCTGATGAGGACACATGAAGCACATTTTCTGGGGACAGCTGTCTGTTCGTTTGCCTAATGATATTGGGAATAATGGTGACCAGCGCTGGGTAAGGGATGGGAGGGTGGGCAGTGGAAAATTGTGGAGGAAAGCTATGCCAATTCTGCACGCTGAGTGATTTTGTAATTATATTTTCATGGCTGCTTTAGCCTTGGAAGTTAATTTTCTTCACCAGAAGGCCCATATAGCACAATCTAGTTTTACCCAAATCTCTATAAAATGCACTGTGCCAAAAGGAGGGAGGGGGAATCTAACTGAAGCACAGCTGAAATCAGACTGTTTATAAGCATCCACTGGCCAACACTCAAAAATGTAAAGAGTTTACTGACATCTTGCTTTATTAAACCTGGCTCCATTCTCATGTTCATGTAGAAAAGGAAATGTGCAGTCTTGAAGAGAATTTGTGATTACATTTGATCACCTGCATGCAACTCTAAGTTGTGCCAAGAACCACTGGGCATGCACGGTGTGGAGGGGTCAGATTATTGAAGACACTTCTGGTGGCTGACACTCTTGGAGGGTGAGGGCAATTACCAGCTTTTCGAACCCGAGATAATCTGGCTTCACCTGAAATACACTTGTCTCTCTGCTCTCCAAGAGCAGGGTCTTATGGAATATCAGAATTACACTGACATCCTGGCTTGGGTAAAGCGGACAAGCCAGGCTCACAGTGCGTTAACTTCTGAAAAGTGCTGCTCTTTGGCGGAGGGACAAAAGAGTTGATGTTATTCTATCTGCCTTCCAAGTATACCACAATCTCATGATGAACGACTGCAGTCAGACAAGCCTCCAGGAGAGCAAAACTCACTAGCACCCTCCTCTCCTCCTACCACCTTCCCCTGGATGCCCAGAGACCTTCCCTGTCCAGTTCCCCCACACTCTCCTGAGTACACCAGAGTCTGAAATTACCCTCTCACCCACCCTTCCTCCCAGCACTTCCGTTCCTTCAACAGACAGGTCTCAGCCAGGGAACTGTCTTTGGATGTATAAGTATAGCCCCTGCTCCTGGGCAGGGCCTTTTATGTGGCATGAGTGCCAGCTTTGTTTTTGGCAAAGGAGGATGCTCAAATTCTTCTGAGGCCAGGGTGAGAGACGTGTGTTTTACCTCGGATGAGTCCATTGAGATGGCAGAATTAGGAAGCCCGGTGTTTACATGGCCAAGTACTAGAGGTGTCCAGGTGGTAATAAAAATGAGACCAAGAGTGGCTCAGCTCAAATCCACGTCTACTCCTGTTAAAATACCTCAAAAAATTCAGGTGGCGGCATCAGTCTGTTCAGGGCCAAATAAACTATGGAAGCTCCTCCCCGGGATGCTGTTAAAGCACAAAAGATTCCATCTGGAATGAGCTGAATTTACTTCAATCTGAAGGCAGGGGATTGGATTATACTCTTTCAAGGACTTGCAAATCCTTAAATTTGTGATTTTTTATTCTCAGGTGGATACCTAGGCATTTCAGATCACTTCAGATGACAAAGCTCCCCCTATCTCCTTGCTATTATTTTTTTCTGAAGCTTGCAAAGGCAGTGTGTGCAAAATAGTCTTTGCGGTGAAATCAGTACCCCCAACCCTGCTTCTCCAAAATCTCTTCAAGTGTACTAGAGTGTTTTACGAGACACAAAACCACTTTGTACCTTAAAAACAAATAATCCAAGAATAACTGAATTGGCCAGATGTTCAATGCGATCTAGTCTCATTAGATTGCTTCATAAAGAGAGCTAATTCTTAGGTTTCTGATTTTCTGCAAGTTAATAGCCCAGACACTGTTCACTCAGAATGGATTCATGTAGGTGATGCATGCAGCGGGAAGCCAGGACTGCTCCACGGGGACTGTTGCCTGGCCCCATTCGAGAGTGTTGGGTGGAGAGGATGCTAGTGGCATCCAAGAGAGGCCACGGCCAGGGGCAGGTCTCTTCCCGGAGCTGGAGAGACTTAAAAGACAAACGTGTCTTCTCCCCATACTTACTGCCTTAACAAGCCATCTCTCGGCTCAGCCGCCTTATCAGACCACAAAGGGCCTCTTCAACTATTGAATTTTCAAACCGTAAATGCTCCCAGTGTTTTCTTGAACACATTTGTAAATAGAACGCGGAGCTCTTTATAACACAGGCAATTCAAGTCTGAACCAGACGCCCTACCTAGCTTCCAATTCTGCCGCTGCCCAAAACTGTAGAACCCATGGGAAACGTATTCTTTTCCAATTCCATTCTTTTACCATTTCTAAAATACAGAGATTAGGAGACCAAGACTTTTTAATGCCATAAACAGACCTATCGTTTTCTATGCAATTTATACATAATCCCAAAGGATAATGTAATCTAGACAGAGACTGCCCTGACGGAAAATAAATTAAAAATTATTTGAAATTTTCTACACTACTCTTCCCTTAAAAAAATTCTGCACATTTCCCCCAAATTTAATTTCATTTGGCACATATCTACTGAGGGTTGAGTAAATCAGATTAAGTGCTCCTTTTGCTCCTTGCTCCCCTAGTAAGTGATAATGAGTGTTTAATCTTTCCAAGGATAATCACAGAGCCAGTAATAAAGTCAAGAGGGTATGTAGTTTTCATTCTCCCTCACCCACGTGCATTTTGCACAATTGTCATTATAAGACAGTTCCCCAGATCAGGTTGTGACCCTAGTCCAGGTTTTGCTAGAAAGGGCCAAGTGATCTGCTTTTCTGGGCCTCAGCTTCCTCAAATGCACGAATTTGCAAGTGTAAATGCACCAAACCACAGAGGAGAGGAGAGGAGCGGAGAGGAGAGGAGGGAAAGGAAACTCTTGAGGTTCTCCCCGCTTTGAGCCCACTCGTCCTTTGCAAAGGAGAGGGAAGTGAAATGCAGGTGTATCCACTGAAACATGCATCGGGCATCATGACACATTGCTTACGGTGGGAACATGGAGGCTGCACTGTGGAGCAGTCTCCAAAGCTGAGAGCAAGCCTCTATCAGGTCTGCTAAAAAACTCCTGCCTTTTCCATTTGCTGGGCTCTCACTGGCTTTCAGCGAGTATTTATTCATTTCTCAACACACCATCAAAGGACCTACTAGGTACCAAATGGCGCTGTCACTGAGGGGTTTATATACATACCTCGGTACCTCTTTTGAGTCCTTCATATAAAACCCTTAGACATGGATATTGTACTAATTTTACACAGGAGGCTCCAAATCAGATAGGAACTGCTCAGTGAGACGTTCTCAGCACTGCTAGGATGTCCGTCAAAGCCTTTGATCCCAGCTCAGGAATCCTCCCATTTCCTCTCCTCATACCCTGCCAGGTGCTAGTAAACTTGCCCGGCAGCAGCAGAACTTCAGCCTCACCCGGGCCGGCCCCCAGCCTGAGGCAGGGCCCCCCCAGCTCTCAGCGGATACCCACCACCAGTTTTAGTGAGACCTGCTACTTCCCTCCCCCGCCTGCAGGCACACCCTCTGGCGCCTTCCCCCACCTCTGCTCCCCTTCTACCTCCCAGGGAAGGCCTTGCTCCTTCCAGGCACACAAGTCTCTTCTCTCCCTTACCTTGAGTTTACCAAGCATGCTGGGGAGGGGGAATTGGGGAACTTTCTGAATAAACCATCCCTCAAACCGACCACTCCCTCAAGATACTCACAGGATTATTTTTAACTGGATTATTTTAGCTTTTGGCTCCATTGATCTGTTTTAACACACCCCGCACTGCCCTAGCAACCGCTCTCTTCTTCATCCCTCACCTGGCTTCTATGGCCTATCGTGTTCTGACAACTGTTCTCAGGCCTTTTCAAGGGCCTTTTCCCATGATCCTCCTGGGAGGTTGGCCCTTCTCAGCCTCTCCTGCCTCTAACTGTTCACCTGCCTCCCTCAGGGGCTTGCCTGCTCAGCTCTTCCTACCCCATAAACACAACCCTCTGTCCTCAACATCCTACTTGGAACTGCAGGAACACTTTTGAGGGCAGAAGGAAAAGGTTAAAAATTGCTGAGTCTTCAGGTCTGTCCTCATAAAGAGAGTGATACTCTCTTCGGGTTTGGTCCTGACCTTTTTGTGGGTTTGTCTTCTTTGGGATTTTTCCCCTTGTGGTTGGTGCCTGAGGACTCCTTTCCTCAAGGATGTCTCCCTTTTGCCCCCCTCCCTCCAGTCACTTAGGCCCACAGGATCTAGGCAGAGGGAGGAATTGATCACAGCTCTGTGTTATCTTGCCCAGCCCACCAGGCCTGAGGATTCCAAAGTCAGAGTTCAGATGACACTCTAGAGTCAAGCAGGGTGAAGGGAGCTGCTTCTCTCCTGGTCTAACCTCAGGAAGTTGGAGGGTGACTGGTGACCTTATCTGGCCAGGAATAAGATAAGGTCCTAGGGAAACATGCCCAGGGCAACAAGATGAGGTCTGTAGGAGCAGAATAGTGGCCCAAAGAGAGGACTCCCAAGGCTCTCAGGAGAGGGCAGCTGAGAATTCCGAGGAGGCCCTGAAGCTGGACCTTGAAGAATAACTTCATTAGGAAGATCAGGGGAGAAAGGACAGACCAGGACCCCCTACCATCCTCCTCCCAAGGAAAACAGCCTCATACGAGCAGGCAGCAAGGCAGGTCAGGAGGTCTGTAGCTTGTATGTGGATGTGTTGGGGGAAGCAAGGGAGCAGAGCAGGAGAGAAGTCTGGGGAGGCACACTGGTTTCTGGTGTGTTGGTTAAAATTCCAAACTGCTGCCTACTTCTGTCAGCTGTATTCATGGCCATAACCCAGGTGATCTTTGTTTCTTCTCTCGCTCCAAATCCAACTTCAAGTCCATGTCTGAAGAGTCTTTCCTAGCATCCATTGGCTCAGACCTTCATTAACTCTCTTCCCCATCTTATTACAATAACCTTCTTAGTAGACTTCTTATCTTTCATCTCGCCCCAATTTCAATTTTTTCCACAAGAGACCCAATTAACCACCTTAAAGCACATATCTCATCATGACAGGTGCTTGCTCAAAATTGCCAAACACCTCTCTATGATCTGAGAACTAAGTTGCTCCTCTGGCATGGCTCCTATAAAGGCCACATCCGAATTCACAACCTCCTCCCCCAAGCCTTTCAGACCCTCTCAGTGAAAAGTGATTTCTTTCTCCACTGTGCTCCCAAAATGTTTTATTTGGACCATTCCTCAGCTACTTGAGTCTTTCAATCATCCTTTCATTCCTTCATCCAATAAATAATAGGGTGCCTCATGCATGCCAGAGGTACACTGGTTTGCACCGTAGCTCTCAGTACACATATCTCAACTCGCCTGCTAGACTGAAACTTTTGATAGCAAATAGGGAGCCTCTTTCTTCTGTGTGCATCCCTAGGAACCTCCAAGTCCCTGGCACAGCAAACCAGAGGTACTCCAAAAATAAATTGGTTGAAATGAATAGAGAAATCATGTTTCCCTAAATAGTAAACTACCCTAAGAGTGTGCAAAATCAATTTCAACGATACAGATTGAAAGTACAATTCAATATTTTCCCAGGAGCATATTAACTGCATCATAGACTTTACAATTCTGATTCTTCCTCTCCAGCACTTCCCATCCCCCTGCTCCTGCAATCCCCTCTCCCCCACCCCACTCCCACCACATATACTATGTGGGCACTAGTTGAGCAGCAGTCCTTGGCCCATCCTAAAGGAAGAAGGAACTGTTGAAGCCAGAACAACCACCTACAGCTAGGGGTGTGTTCTGAGACATTCTTGTCCGCCCCCACAGGCAGCCCTCCCACACCACACCTGCCAGCCTGTACCTAATTGACCCCCACCCAGCAGTCACAGACAGGAAAAGCTGGCCCAGTAGAAATATCAGGTCCCTAAACCTCAAAAGGCTGAGTGTGGGAGACCCCACTGGGAACGGGGCAGCAGATCCAGGACATCTGTTTCTGCGGCCACACTCGATGGCCACCACCAGTAGCTTCATAGTGATCTGTCAAGGGAATCAGAGCCACCTAAGGGACTCTACCTCTGGTTGACTCCAATGAGAGAGCCTCAGGCCAACTGCAGGGGACAGATGCAGTTCATTCTCCCAACAAACTCCCCTCCCTCCAGTTCCCAATGCAGGTCTGGAGCTCTGGAATGCCCTCTTGCCTGCCATTCCAGTCTCTGCCACCAGCCCACCAGCCCATGCCACACCTCATCCTCTTCACGCTCCTCCAGTGTCCCTTCAAGGTCTCTGCACAGATCAGGGCTGCTGAGAACAGGCTTCTGGCAAACTCCAGCCAGGGCCCCTCCACGCTCCCCTCCTCAATTCAGCCTTGTGCTTTAATGGAATTTCCAAGGAGCAAGGAAGACAATCAGCCCAAAGCCCTAAGAGGAAAACCCTTTGGAGAAAGAGAGAGAAGAGTGATGAGGAGACCAGGTTTTAGGAAGAAATCGACTTCAGAGCAAGAGCAGGATTTCCCCGTAGATATGTTCCCCATTTCCCTGGCAGATGCCAATGAACACCCCAAAGGCGCCCTTGATATTCGCGCACCCGCTGCACTTTGCTGGTCTCTTCCTGGGTCAGGGAGGGGGCGAGAGAGGAAGAGGGGTGGACCGACCCCAAGGCAGCACCTGAGGTCAGAGGCCCAGAACGCGCTCCAGGCAGGGACCCAGGGCGCGCATCCCGGTCCGGGCTCCCGGCCCTGTCTTTGAGTGTCCCCGGCAGTGCGTCTCGGGTGGTCCGCAGGTCGCGGACCCGCTCCGCCCTGCTTTCACCCCCACCCCGGCGGCGCCCTCCCCGCCCCCGGCCGGACGCGAAGGGAGTTTGCGCCGCCCGGCGTGGGACCCCGGGTCGGCGCCCCCACCCACCGCCATGAGCCGGCTGGGATTCCCGCACCCGGATTTGTCACTAAACTTTCCAGGGCACACACAGTCTCCACGGTGCCAAGCCCCCCGCCCCACCACACACACACACACACACCCGCCCATCCCGGGTCCCAAGTCCCTGCAGCAGCGGGACGGTCACTACACCTGCGCCCGGCTCGGCAGAAGCTCCCGATGCTCCTCGAGTCTCTGGTCCCAGGCGCCGCCCGGCTGTCCCCGAGCGGCTGCCACCGCCGGTGCCGCTACCGCGCCTGCGGGGAGCTGCAGCGCCGCGGCTCGCCGGCAGCCGCGGGAGGCGCGATCCCAGGAGCCTTCGGCTCCGCCCGCGGCTCCGCGGGACCCCGCAGTCACCGCCCCACAGCGTCCCCGGCCCCGGGCCCGCACGCACCACCCCTCGCCGGCTTCGGCTCGCTGCGCAGCGCTAGGGATTCACGGTGCCTCCGGGATGGGCGGGGATTCCCTCCTTCTGGTTGATTCGAGGGGCGGGAACTCCCTTCCTGGAGTGACAGGGACTGAGGGCGGGGATTCCCCTGCGGGAATGACAAGGTGGGCGGGGATTCCCCCGAGCGAGCCCCACCGGGGGCCGGGCGTCCCTCCGCGTGAACCCGGAGTTCCCGTGCGCCGGCTTCACAAACCTCGGGATCCTGGGAGATGGGAGCTCAGAATTTCTATAGAGGAAGGGACTTGGGGCGCCATCTAGGTGGAAGACGGTGAGCTAGGGGACTTGAAGTTCCCTTTGCATAGCCCTACATAGCATTTAGAAAAAATGCCAAGTGCCTTGTAAAAAACGGGGTAGAGAGGCCAAAGGAAATGGGAGAAGGAAGGGCTCACCACCCACCCCAAGCCATCATTGGCCTCTAATTCTTGCGGTGCCAAAGTTACTCTGGCACTGGCATGAGAATTTCCAGGGAACCTCTTGAAGCCTCAAAGCTCCTTAATCCCGCAGTTAAGCGCCCCCTCAGGCAGGGAAATACTCAGGTGCAAAGTCTCTTGGCCTTGGGGTGGTGGCTGTGGTCCCTGGGAGCAGCGGCCAAGAGCCCCTGCTGCATAGACTGAGAACCAAGGCTATCTGCCCTTGGGCTTGTGCCAGGTCACTCGGGGAACAGGAGCCTTGGTCTCTTTGGCTCCTTCATTTTCGTGGGTTTTCAGGAAGGCCTTCAAATATTTTTGGTTCTTTTTTTTGTCATCCTTGTCATTCTGCCTACCACAGGGAGAGGATGATAAGAACATAATAGGAGACTGCTCAGCTCTGCAAATTAAGCTCCCTTAAGAGGAGAAAGCTGGTCTTTTTCAATGCTAGCAGATAACAGTAAAAACATATGAAAAAATTACAAAACCTGGGATAATGAATAGTCGAATAATGCTTTTGACATTTTCTGCAGAACAGTAATTGGAAATCTTTGCTTTGAGGGGATGGGGATAGGGCTGGGCAGGGTAAGTCTGCAGCTTTGCTCAGCAAGGTAATAAGCATCCAGTCTCTTACCAAGAGCAGACAGACATAAATCACTTGCACAGATGGAACAGAGATGCCCCACAGTGTCAGAGTCCAGTGAGGTCCCAAGATATCGGGAGATGGTATTTTGGGCAGCGGTTGAGGTGGACAAGTGCTTAAATTCAGCTGTTCTTCAGCTCTTTTAATTACCAGGCCATTGAGATCAACGCCTGCCCAAGACCAAGCTTCAAGGATTACAAGCTGTGCAATCTCAGGCACTCAGAGCTTCTCTTTTCATATCTGTAAATAGAGAGAATCTCTATCGGGCAGGATTGTGGTGAGGATCAGCAATAACATAATTGTTCAACATGGCATTTAGGAGGTGCTTAATGAAATGGTAACGATTATCTAGAGAGGTATCATTAGGATACCATAAAAATCCTTCTAGAATCAAATAGATCTGTTTGTTTCACAGTCCCAGTCTCATCTTCCATTTCTCTCCCCAATCATGTGAGCCAGGGAAGGACAGCCCACATAGTCTAACCTGGCATGTGCCTACCTCCCTGGGCATCCATTAAAAGTTTTGCTGAATAAATGCATATGCAAATGAACTTATCATTCAAACCCTCCTGCTATTTCTTACCCATCCCATCCCCAACCCCTTCATTCCAGCCATGTACTCCTAACCTGCAAATTTTGTTTCTTTTGCCAGAATAACCTTCTCACCCTCCTGTGGCTACTGAAATACTACAGAGTTAAATGTCACCTCTTCTGGGGAGGCTTCTCTGATCACCAACACCCATCTCATTACTCTCTGCAGGCCTAGCACTTTCTGCAAATTGCTAATATAACCCCTGTCAGGTTGTATTGAGTTGTAGCAATTATTGTGATCTTCATTCTGTCCCACACATTTCTAGCTTGTGAGTTCCTGGAGGTAGGACAACTCAGATCTTATTATTTGTGTTCTCAAGGCCAAGCATGGCCTAGTGTCAGCTCCAGTAGTCACTCAATAAATGTTTTTTGAATTATAGTGAAATAGTGTATATATATATATATATATATATATATATATAATTTTATCATCTATCTCCTTCAGGCATATTTCAGCTCATTTGCATAAAATACTTCTAGTTTCAATCACTTGTCATCCAATATTTTCCAGATTTTTTTTGGCAACTTCTTGCTTGCTAATAATAACTCACCTCCTCAGGGGTCAGTCAAATGCATGGAAATTTTGTTTTGCCCTTGCCATCTTGTCAATTTGGAAAGCTCATTACTAAGGGCATTTATTTTCCAGTGTTTGGAGATCAAAAGGAGGTTTCTACCTCCTTGTCAAATATTTTGTCACAGGTTAGTGCTTCCATCTGAGTTGCCATTTTAGTGCATTGCTCTAAATAAATTTGTTTAATTTATTGTTCGTTACATACAGGACAGGGGGGAAGAGGTTGTATACAGAAAACCTAAGCCTTAGAAACATGGGAAGTTGAAAATAATGAACAAAAGAAAAGAATTACCCCTCCCACAATGGCCTTGATGGGAGAAGGCTGGAGCTACTTCCTCCTGCCTGTACCCCAGGCCTGTGGAGGAACCACATTGTCAGGAAGCAAGAGAAGCAGAGATGGGACAGTGGGGTGGGGGTGGGCAGAAGTCACTGTGTGGAATGAGCTGGATTAATCACAGCCTAGGGGATCTCCTGGGGAAGAGGAGCAGCAGGGTGGAGTGATTTCAGATAGAGGTTCACCTGGGAGAATGCTAAGTTGTCCCATGACCAGAGAGAGGAGCAGTGCAGGCAGCCTTCTGGCAGCCTGGAGGAGCCCACCAGCCCTGCAAACCCCTGCCCACTCCCAGCCTGAGTCAGCCCCTCCTTCTACACTGGAGGGCTATGGGAGGTGATCGCACTGCCACAGCTCTTCAGAGGACAAGAGCCCCTGCACAGCAGCTTAGGGAGAACATGCCCAGATTCAATGTAGAGAGCAGACATCCTAATGGCCCATCTGAGTCAATTGCCAAAGGGGTGCCGATGCAAAGTATCAGAAATCTCACCTCGGAAGCCCAGAGCAGCTGCCAGCCCCTGTCAGGACAGGCCATCTTGATGGTTCCCTTGGAGGGGGTGGAGGGAGGTGAGGGGAGAAGCCTAGGTGAGCCTGGGAAGGCTGACAGGGAGCTCCACCACCAGCCCTGAGAGTGTTCCACCCTGAGCCAGCCTTGAAGTAAACCCCAGAGATCCACTCTCCACGTTCTCCCTGGAGCAGGGGAGCAGGAGAAAAAGTAGCTGCAAGAATTTTTTTTTTAAGAGGAAATTCCCTGTGCAACCTCAGGAGAGCCCTGACCCCCCTTCCCTTCCTCCACTTCTTTGAACTCCTGTAGGGGACAGGGTGGGAAGAGGAATTTCTGGGCAGGAAAAGAACTGAGAGAACCAAAACCTCTGTAAGCATCAGGCTTGGGAGGGGGGGGAATTTGGTCTATGACAAGCAGCCCCTCTATTTTTTTGCCCTCCACCTTTCACCCCCTCTTCCAAATAGGACCTACCAGGGGAAACCAAATAAGCTCCCCAAACAATCACTTAAGATGTCCTTAGTTAGCACCGCTCCAGCTTCACTGCCAGCCATCTCCCATGGGAGGAACATACCTGAGCCTTCTGGCTGTTTGCTATGAAGTTTCCCACGGGCCTGTCTACCTGGGGGTCTCTGCCAGCTGACCCTCTTGCTATAGCCAGCTTTGAATAGCCTCTGCTCTTAAAAAAAAAAAATTTTAAGTGTTATCCTAGGCTACATATATCAGTGATAGGTACAATGTAGTATATTTTAGTGAATCCGAGAAGAGTCTCGTGGACAGCAGGGGACTTCTGTTTACCCCTGAGCTTCCCCCCTCGATTCTACTATGAAGATGGATTACTCTTCAGGAAGCTGGAGCTAAAAGTGGACGTTTCATCACCAACTCAAATGAAATCTTGGAAAGACCACTTTCCCTCTTTCCTCCTCCGCTGCTCTTCCAAATGAGTTTCCAGGGAGGAGAAGGAACCTTATTGAACAACTGGCTTAATTCTTTTTCTCCTCCCGTTCTCTGTGGCTTCATTTTATTTTGAAAACAGATTCTTGCTCCCTGTTTGCCCAGCTAATTACCCTCCTATCTTTATTCTGCAAATTCCTATCCTCTAAATCTCCCATTCATGATTTCACATGGAATGAGCCATCCCCTGGCAAAGAGAGGGCTTAAAAAGAACAAATGAGTAACATAGTAAAACATTAATTCAGTGGATCCCAATCTCAGTGGGTTTAAGGATCCCCCAGGAGAATTTGAAAATTCAGATATCCAGCCTCACCTACAATTACCCTCCACTGGGTCTGTGTGATGCACTAGATTTTGCATTTCTAATACTTCAGTGGTTGTAATTTGGGGGGATTTGAGGGGTGGAGGTATAGAGAACTTATTTCTTTGACTCTCAGCCTTCCATTCATACTATGGGTAATTATTTTATTCAATTTTTGGCAGAAAAAAATGAGTTATATGCTAGCAAGTACAGACTATGTGTTGCTTAAATTTCACAATTTGACTAGATGATTTAATAATTATGTCCAGTTAAATATTACCTTACATGCTTAGGGCACCAGCAAAATAAGGCTACTAACAAAGAGAGAGAGACAGAAAGACAGAGAGATTCAGCTTTGACTATTATAACCAGTATTTTGCAATCAGTACATATAGAGAAGCTATTTTAGCTTCACATATGCATAGGTTATATTTCATAGTTGGTCTTTGTCTTTATTTTTTAATTACACAGGAGATAGGGCATCAGGGTCTCTTGTATCATATTGGCACAGTTGTAAAAGACATTTTTCCCCCAGAAGTTGGTGAAGTTGGTAAAGCATGCATCCTGCTTCATCCTTTACTCACATTAGGCTACAAATCAGTCACATCACTGTGTATCCAAATTTGTAGACTACTATAAGCTAAGGTACTTCCTAATTTTCTCATTTTGTGCACAAGTTCTCATTTCCCACTCCTATCTCCCCTGCTGATTATACTGCTTGTTCGGTTCTGCACTACTTATTTAAGGAAAAGCATCATATTAAGTCAATCATATGCTATTTGTATCCCGTCATTTGATACTTCTATTTCCAGATATCTTCATTTAACCATCTCCCAAAAAGAAATTATAAAAATAAATATATTGCTAGTACATCTACTCTGTTTTCTTTTTGTTTTGTTTTTCTAATTTTACTTCCTTACTCCTCATTGTCTCTTTTGTCAATCTTAGCATCTGTTTTTACTGGTACAATTAAAATGAGCATGGAAATAAAAGTCTGCTAAATGATACCCAGTCTAAAAAGCAACAGAGAACAAGTGCTATATTCTGCAGCCAATCGTGATAAAACAGTGAAGTCCAGGGGGAACCTCGGGCAAGTTTCTCTAATATGGTGCGGTGGATTGAATTGTTACCTCACTTTGGACATGTTCTTGGCCTTGGTCCACATTCTGGCAGATGTGGAACCATTGTAAATAAGATCTCTGTAAGATCTTACTTCAGTTAAGGTGTGGCCCCACTGCATCAGGTTAAGCTTTAATCCAGGTTATTGGAATTCTTTATGGGCAGAGAGAAAGTCAGAGAGATAAGCCAGGAGAGGCTGCCACGTCATTGCCATATGACAAAAAAGTCAAGGACCCAAGGATCGCAGGCAGCCAGCCCCAGAACACTATGGTCTTCTGGAAGAAAGCATCACCTTGCCGATGCGTTGATTCTGGACTTCTCTTAAGTCTCAAAACTGTGAGCCAATAAATTACCATTGTTTAAGCCAACTCATTGTGTGGTATTTGCCTTAGCAACCAGGAGCCTAAAACATATGGGGATAATGATACCTGCCTCTAAAGTCTCATTAGGATCTTTTTTTAAAAAGATTTTATTTATTTATTTATTTATCCCCCCCTTACTGCCCGTGCTCACTGGGTCAGCCAACCACGCCCTACGGGCGGGCCTGCCCTCACCAGGAGGCCCCGGGAACCGAACCCGGGGCCTCCCACATGGTAAATGGGAGCCCCACTGACCGAGCCACAGCCGCCCCCCCTCATTAGGATCTTAAGTCCCCAGTGAGATCACAGAAGTGAAAATACTTGGGAAAAAACTTAAAGGTCTCTTCAGATGACAGGAGGTGATAACAATAGTGTTTTGAATGGCTATTTCAATTTGTCATAAAATATACATGAAAAAGATGATTTACATTTCATCTCAATACACAGTAAAAATCACCAAGGGAGGTTGATAAACCAACATTAATGCCATTATTTGCATTATGTATGAATTAGTGGGTCAAATAAAGAAATGCATTTTATATCTCTGCTGCATTCAATACAACCTGTCAATGAAGTCCAAAGAAAGAAGAACCTTCAAAGAAATGCTAAGGAGGACTTGAAGAAACCAAATTTGATGAAAACACAGTCATTGTCTATTTGAAGATATATATATGTAAGCACATGTTAGTTTTGTTTGGTTTTAGCAAACACTGACTGCTTCCTCTCTAATGGCTCATCTGAGTCGATTGCCAAAGGGGTGCCGATGCAAAGTATCAGAAATCTGTTGGCTTTTTTTTTTTTTTTTTTTTTTTTTTTTTAACAATTTTATTTATTTATTCATTTATCCCCCCCTTGCTGCTTGTGCTCGCTGGGTCAGCTAACCACGCCGTGCGGGCGGGCTTGCCTTCACCAGGAGGCCCCGGGAACCGAACCCAGGGCCTCCCATATGGTAAACGGGAGCCCCACTGATTGAGCCACAGCCGCTTCCCTGTTGGCTTTTATAATGGGGATTTATTTGGGGTAAAAGCTTACAGTTCCAAGGCCATGAAATGTCCAAATTGAGGCATCAGTAGAGATGATTTCCCACCAAAGTCAGCTACTATTGATCCCAATGAAGCAGGTTGGCTGCCAATCTCTGTGAGTTTCAGCCTTTTCCTCCTGGCTCACCATCTCCTCTTTAGCTGCTCCATGGGCTCAGGCTCTTGGGGCTCCGTGATTAAGTGATCCTGTAGTCCTCTCTCTCCTGGCATAGGGCTTGTCTCTTAGGGCTTCTGTCCTTGCACCTCAGCTGTGGGCAAAATTGGAGTCTTTTCTTTCACATGGCCGTTCCTTTTTTCGACTGTCTGGCCATGTGAGTCCATTTATTTCAGGCCCAGCAAGGGGGTGGAGACTCAACCTGAGCCATACCTCACTGACATATTCCAATCAAAAGCTCTATAGCAATCTTATCAAGTAATCTAATCAAGGGCCCCTGGACTGAATTTAATGCAATCTAAGGGTGTCACACCCAGAGGAATAGATTAGTTTACAAACATAATATTTCTCTTTGGTGAATTCACAAAATAATTTCAAACTGCCACACCCAGTCAGGCTGCTTCTCGCAAAGAATCCCAGGGATCACGCACAAGGTTGGGCCTGTATTTAAGTCAGGGAGTCCCTCTCATTTCTGGTTTTTAAAATGCCTTTAAAAATGTTTAAATACAAATACTGTATACTCTATTTGTTAAAATTTTTTGAACCATCTTTTCTGCTTTGTTGTGTCCTTATCAACAAAGCAAATAACTAAACTGCTTTTAAATAAATAATTTATCATTGTAATTTAGATAACCAAACCACCAGAAATAAAGAGAAAAGAAACAAAAGAATGAAGGCCAAATATGAGATAGGAAAATCATGGAATTTTACAGCCAAACAGTGACACTTCAAGAATCAAATTGCCCCTCTTGGTTCCCTGACTTGCCTAGAAGAGCTGTGGCTAAAAGACTGCACATACTTTGGAAAGATAATGGAGACAGACCCTGTAGGATCTGGTGGCTTCTCTTTCTGCCCATCATTTTGGTGGTGTGAATTCTGTCTAATGCATTATATACAATGCCTGGTTTTCACAAGCAAGGTGAGGTGTCTCAAGACCATGGGCTCTGGAAATAGAAAGACTGACTTCAAGGACTGAGGACATCCATGTTCTCTTGTCATCGAAGTGTGCACATATATCTCTCTTTCATACTCCAGTAGACAAGATATTCTCCAATGAAGGCAGCAGACTTATAAATGAATTCCTTATGATAAATTCCAAATGTTCCTAAAAGGATCATGTTTTCCTTATTAAAGTCTTTTGAGATGTACATCATCAGTCAGAATGTCATGGAGCTTATCAATATTGTATCTCCAGCATGAATCTGCAAGTAACTGCTTTTAGAGATCAAAAAAGTTCACAGAAATTGTGGTAATGCAGAGTCACTAGCAGAGTTGCCCAAACTTTCCTTTATTGTACATGCATATATATTTTTTCTAACAGGGACTCACAATCTACTCCAAAATGAATCTCCCTCCCTGAATTGTTAATTGAAAAAATTTTATTGAAAACCAGAGTGAATGGTCCCACAGATACTATTTCATATTACAATACTCTGCAGGGCCAAGACTAGGGTGCGGCAAGAGAGGTGCCGAGGGCACAGAATTCAAGGCGGCATTCGCTCCAAGGGTTGTGCAGGTGCCAGGTCACCCATTTGCCTGACCCTCAGAGTGAGGGCCTCCTTACATTTTGTGCTCTAGGCACCTGCCTTGCCTCCTCCTACTCCTGGCCCTGGGTCTCTGACAGAACGGTGGCATGACATCCTGAAAGCTTTGGACACTAAGACAGCAGGAGGAAGTATACCAACAGTGAGTAGCATAGCTCAAGGCTTCACGGCCAGTTTAGGCTCTGCCAATGACTTGGGGTGACCTTGGGCAAGTCAGACCCCCAACACCAAAACCCACAATGCAGAGCTTCAGCTCTCTTCCCTGCCCCTCTCTGCATGCATGCCCACGCACATGCTGCCCAGCACATCTGTCAAGCTTCCTAGATGATTCTGGAAGGTGGAATTGGCACCACACCAGATCCATACTATTTTCCACACCTCAGCTGCATTCTGGTAGGTATAGGTGCTCAGCAATGTCCAAGAGACATTGGAGACATAAATCATAGAGCCTTCATCCACTTTTTCCTTGCTGCATGCCCACTCTAAGCTTTCTTTGGTTATTTACCATTTGCCATGCTTTTGTCCCCATAATATTCTGCCTCAACCCTGATGCAGTTTTTCTCTCCCACACTGCCCCCCAAACCAGTGTGCTAATTAGAACTCCCACTGCATGATCAACAAATATTCCCATTTTCTCAACTTCTTCTCTGAATATTTCTTCCCCACTCCAGACTTTAACTCTCCTCTGAAGACACAGCTTCCCCTGCAGCTCTCTCTAGTGGAGTCTGTTTATTGGGTCAAAACACACATTACCTTATAACTCATGGCCCGGCATTGGTATGAGCACCCCTCGTGCTTTTATTCTATGGCCTATCATTTCCATCAGTTTATATAAGAACTGCTCGTGCCTTGGTTGTACCTACCTGGAAAACTCCAGTCCAAGATGAAACTAGCTCCTCCCTGAGCTTCTTCTGGCAATTGATGCACAGACAGAAAAAAAAAAAAACAAAAAACCTATACTAGATAGATGGTAAATTCCTGGTTGCCGGTCTCAACTGAGCCCTCAACAGTGTGCAGTAACTGCTTCTCTTGGCAACCCACTATTCCATTTATGGCAATAAGTATTCCAAATCTTCTCCATTGTTTTCAAACTTCTTACTTCTCCCATCCCCCTCACTGAGGGTAATCTGCCTTCTAATTCTCAGATAAAAGAAAAGGTATGAGATAGGAGCTCCCTTAACTTCCTACCTCGGGATAAATAGGTCTCTGAATCAGCACCATCTCCCTCTTCCTTCTTGGAGGTGGCATCTCTCCACTTAGATATCCCACAGGCACCTCAAACTATTTAAGCATAAAACTGAATTTATGACCTCTTCCCCAAAACATCTCCTTCTCTATTGTTAGCCATCCCAGCAAAGAAAACCCTAAAATTCCTAGATGCCCAAGCCAAAAGCCTCAGTATCCCTCACTTGCCAGATCCAACAATCAAGTCCTATCAATTCTTTCTCAACACCTGTAGGCTCTACCATTCTGGTTAAAGCTACTTTCATCTCTTGTCTACTCCAGGGCTTGTCAAACTATGGCCCACAGGCCAAATCCAGTTGCTTGTCTGTTTTTATAAATAGAATTTTATTGGCACACAACCACACTTATTTATGGATTATCTGTGGCTGCTTGTGCTACAAGGGCAGAGTTGAGCAGTCGCGACAGAGACTGTATGGTCCACAAGGCTGAAAATACTTATTATCTGATCTTTTACAGAAAAAGATTGCCAGCCTGACCCTTGATCCTGACCCTTCAGTCCTCACCCTATTGTAAGAACCTCCTAAATACACCCTACATGAAGCCTAGTACTCTGTTCTCAGATGCCCTCTTCACGGTACAGCTGATCACTTCTTCAAAACAACGCATTACCATGCTGGGAACTCTTTAAAGCATGAACAGCCGGCCTGAGATAACACTTAGTGCAGCTGGCCTAGACTACTTGGCCCCATACAATCAGCCCTGGTCCACCTCCCACCCTCACCTTGCACCACTCTCTTCCTTGCTCTCCAAACTCAGCAGTGCTTTCTGTCTTTCACTTCCTCCAGTGCATTTTGCTCTCTCATGCCACACAATTCAGAAAACATTTTTTCCCTCTGCCTTGGAGACTCTTTCTCTTCTTCTACCTCTTCTTCATCCAATTCCTAGTAGTTCTTTAGGAATCTGTTTTAACCTTACTTCCTCCAGGAAGCATTCTCTTTTTCCCACATTAGGTTAGCTGCCCCTGTTTTGTGGCAATATTGTACTTTTTAAATAGCACTTATCCCAACTGCTCTTAATTCTTTGTGAAATCATTTGTTTAATGTTTGCTTTTTCATGTAGACTGCAAGCTTCATGACAGAAAAATCTGCATCTGTCTGGGTCAGAAATGTAATCTTCAGTTCCTGACACAGTCTCTGGCACATGATAGGTACTCAGAAAATATTTGTTGAATAAATGGGTGATTACCAGTAATATCATAGGATTGTGCTGAAGATAATGGGAGGTAATCTACACATAACATTTAGTAAATTGTCCAGCTCATGGTAAAAGTTAGATAACATTCATTGCTACTGCTGCTGCTGCTGCTGCTGCTGCTGCTGCTGCTTCTCCTTCTCCTTCTCCTTCTCCTTCTCCTTCTCCTTCTCCTTCTCCTTCTTCTTCCTATTATTATTATTATTATTATTATGCTCTTACCTGAAATTATTTCTGGACTTTTTGATTCAGCAAAAAAAGGAGGGACTGCTAAAAGCATTTTGTTATGCAAATATTCTCGCTGTCCTGATTTTGTGATAATCAGGGTAGGCTAAATATTCACTATATTAGAAACCACACATGTGTCCCCAGACCTAGTTTTTCTCCCTAGGTCTGGTTTTTAGAATGCTGGTGATAAACCAAGCCTGATTTTTTATATGACCATCCTGTATGGGAAAAAACTGTAACTTCGAGTATCTTTGGTCAACCTTAAGAGATATAGCAGGGGGACAGATGTGGCTCAGATGGTTGGGCATCCATCTCCCATATAGAGGGACCTGGGTTCAATCCCTGGGATCTCCCGGTAAAAATTTAAAAGAAGAAAAATATAGAAAGCACGTGGGCCACCAGGCCCTGTGCCTGGGTGCACCACCAGGCCCTGCAAGTGGGTGAGCCGTCAGGCCCCAGTGCGCCGCCAGGCCCCACGAGCCACGCAGCAAGATGATGACGTAACAGGAGAGTGACACAAGGGAGAGCCAAGACGAGACGCACTGAAAAACCAGGAACTAAGGTGGCACAGGTGGTAGGACGCTTGTCTCCCACATTGGAGATTCCGAGAATTGAATCCCAGTGAAGACAGGAGAAGGATGAGATACGGACTATAGTTGGTAGTAATACTTTGACGATGCTCTTTCATGATTTGTTAAAAATTGTTTCACAACAATGCAGGGTGTTTGTGGTGGGGGTGATGTGTGGGAGCCCTGTATGATGTTATACATGTTTGTTTTGTAAGTTCACAATGTTTACTGAACACTTATAGTTTATGTCTGTTCATGTGTGAATGATGTACTTCAATAAATTGTTTTAAATAAATAAATAAAAGCATTTTGTTCTTGTAACAAGTAGCATGACTAGTTCTTCAATTTCTTTCTTCTCTTTGGCTGTCTATAACATATCTGGCTTTTCATAGTGTAGGAACTTTAAAAAGTCAATACATTCACTCCTGGAAGCCCCAAATAATTTGAATGTGTGATTCCTGTCCTGGATAGCCCCTCTTTGCCTTCCAGATCCACACTCCACCATTCTCTGTGCCTCAGGAGGCTGGCTCTATGGACAGCGTAAGTGGTACCTCTTGCCTTCTAGCTTCTGGTTGGGTTTGACGGAGGGTTACCACTGGCTGGAGGTGGAGGGCAGAAGGAAAGTGAGGAGAAGCCATGAATCCACAAGCTCTCCTTCAGGCTGTGGGTTGATGTTGCTCTGCTTCTCTCTAGAGCCATACTCCTGTCAGGGGGCTTCTCCAGGCTTCCACTCTCACTGTGCCCTATAGGTACATCTTCCTCTTGCTCATTCCAACCTGCAGTGGTTACTGCTCCTGGCTGTTGCTAGCCTTGGCGTGCTCATGGTCCCTTTTGGTTTCCCTTTATGGGCCACACCTTTGTCAATTATTCCTGTTTGAGTGTGCTGTTTGTTTTCTTTTTTTTGTTTTCCCCCAGCTATTTTCTGAGAGGACCCTGACTCATACAATTCCATTGCCTAAATAAATATAATGAAAATATTTGAAGAGGTTGTTACCTGCTCCTATAGAACTCTCTGCATCAACTAAGTATGTCTGCAAGTTAGGTTGACGTCATATGCACTCAGGTGCTATTATTCCCACTTCTCAGGCAGACCACAGGAGTCTGGAAGCACTCGAAATAAGTGATGTATTCCAGAGCTTGGCAGTGGCAGAGTCAGAGCTGCCACCTCAGCTCTGAACCTCACACTGACCTTAAGCTTACATTAAACTACATCTCAACTACTCCCCTCCCTGATGACCACCCACCAGAATCTGGAGCGTTAGGATCACAGATAAATCATTCTTGCTAGCAAAGCCCTCCGCAGTGAGTCTAATCCAGGTGAACTCAGAAGCGGGTGGGTGTGCAGCTGGCTCCATGCCCAATTTAGAGCAGGTCCGGGAAGCATTCCCAGATAGTTCCTGGATGCCATTGATTTTTCTAGCTGCATTTCTGGGGGAGGTGGGAAAACACACATAGGTTCCCTAGCTGCACACCCAGGCAAAGAGCACAGTGTCATATCTTTAGAAAATGATAACACACAAACCACAGAAAACCAAAGGACTAGAGAGAGAGAGATCCATCTAGCTAGGGAATTCACTCTTGAGAGCCAAGGAACAGCCTGTGTGGAAGTTCCTCCATCCTCTTTATGAATCAATTGTCCTTAAACAGGACTGCTCAGGGTATGAGCAAAACACAGACACCCCCTCATTCTATTCTTTTTTTTTTTTTCAACTTTATTTTGTACATTTAATATTTGAAAATATAAACAATTAAAAACTAAAAAGTAAACACAGATGAATAAATATATATATTTCTCAATTAAATGTAATGGATACATATAAAAATTTTTTTGAATCAATATGTTACACAATATATTTGGTTCATAGTAACGCATTCATACAGTATTTGTCCTTTTGTGTCTGGCTTGCTTCACTCAACATAATGTCCTCCAGGTTCATCCATGTTGCCAAATGCTTTACGACTTCATTTCTTCTTACAGCTGCATAATATTCCATCATGTGAAGGGACCACAGTTTGTTTATCCATTCACCTGTTGATGGACACCTGGGTTGTTTCCAACTTTCCCTCATTCTATTCTATGTCTCAATTTCCTCTTCTGAAAAATGGAGTTGTTCATTGGCAAATGGGGAGCAATTACCCATTAAGGCAAACAAAAATCTCCATAGGCTTCAATTTAAGGCCTCAAGTACAAAACTAATGTTGATTTCTTTCTTTTGGGCAGGAGGAGGCAGCTCCCAGAAGGAGGCAATAGGCGTGATAGTTAAGAGCATGGATTCTAGAGCCAGCCTACCTGGGTTCAAATCCCAGTGCTGCCACTAATTTGCTGTGTGATCTTGGAAAAGTAACTTAACCTCTCTGTGTCCATTTCCTCATCTGTAAAATGGGAGTAATAATAGTACTGACTTCGTACGACTGCCATGAAGATTTATTATAAACAAAGCACTTTGAACAATGCCTAGTATGTGGTAAAGACTATATAACTGATTGAATAATGTTATTGTTTCAGTAATCATGTGTCTTTGATAGACACATCTTGAGTATTGATCAATTCCATGGCTTTTCATAATTTTTTGCTTCTAGCCCAAATAACTTTTAGGGTAAAATAACTGATCCTAGAGAACTTTTGCTAGCATTGCTGAGTACTAGAGCAAGGGAATTGGGTTTGCATCTTAACTATCATCAGAAAAGAATATATCTGAGATGCTAATAATTGGAAAAGCACATTCTGGTACATGGACTCAGTCTGGCACAATCATCAGTTATGCCTAGAGAATAAGGGGGAGCACCAGGTGGCCTTACCTGAAGGACTGATGCAGGTGATGAGCTGCCTTTCAGGCAGGTGGTCCAACACTGATAACTGAAGGCCTAGTGTGATTCTCCATCCACACTACACAAGGTCTTTCCCCTTAGGCATCTGCCCCAAGAGGCAACACATATTTGCACTTCTCAGCGGCTGGAGCAGTGTGTACTCTTCCCTTTCCTCTCCTGCCTTTGATTTCTCCACTGGCCAGTCCTCTGATGACCGTTCCAGTTTTCCATTTTCTCTGATATGGGAACTAAACCAAAACACGAGTCCTTCAGGTCTGAGGAGGAGCTCAGTTTCCCCAGGTCTCATACCTCCTTTGGGGAAAGTCCTGATTGACTGATATTCTTAATGAAAACCTTTTGGTCCCCCTGAGAATAGTGAAGAATTCATGAAAGTGGCTGTATTAGTCAGGGTTCTCCAGAGAAAGAACTGACAGGAGATATGTATAAAAAGATTTATCATCAGGATAGACTCCTGCAACTGTGGGGATGGGCAGGTCTGAAACCGCAATGAAGGTGAAGCTGAATTCCCCCGCAGAAGTAGGCTAGCAGAAGGAGAGGCAGTAATTCTTCCTTCTGACTTCTGAACCCCTAGTTCAAGCTTTTAAGACCTCCAACTGATTAGATAGATGAGACTCCCCACATTGCCGATGGTAATCCCCTTTGTTGATTGTAGATGCATTCAGTCATAGATGAAACCAACTGATTATGGATGTAAATCCATCCACAATGAACACTCACAGTAACAATCAGGCCAGTATTTAAACCAAACAGAATTATTTTAAAAAATTAAATTAAATAAAAAAAAATTTTTTTTTTGAAAAAAGAAACCAAATTGGACACATTACCCAGACAATTTGACACATGAACTTAACCATCAAAATGGCTGTCCTTTCACACCTCAATAATAATGGCTGATTTTGTTGAGCATTTACTAAATGCTAGGAATTAAAGAAAATCATGGTTGGCAACTTGCATCTGTCTGTGTAGCATATTAAGGCTCTGGAATGCCAACCGCTGCTGATGAGAGTCGAATGGCCCTTCAGTGCCGGAGGTGACCAGGCCCTCGTGGGGGTCGCTGGGCTGTGCTTGCTGAGCCACCAAAGGGGCTTCCATTGGACTCACTGGTTTTTGTTTCTAAGAATATACTTCAGGAGAATAATACCTAATACTTGATATAACATTATCATTTAACTCTCACAGAAATCCTACAAGATAGGCATGACAGTCCCTAGAGCAGCACTGACCTATAGAAATATAATTGTGAAGCATATATGTAATTTAAAGTTCTCTAGTGGCCACATTATAAAAAGTACATAAAAAAACAGGGAAAGCTAATTTTAACAATATATTTTATTGAATCTAATATGTCTTAAAATTATCATTTCAACATGTAATCAATATAAAAGTTATTAATGAGATATTTTACATTTTTTGTTCCTAAACTCTCAAGATCCAAATTCTAACTAATAAATGTAGTAAGAATGAGGGAAATAGAAAATGACATTTGTCAAATAACACTGTAAAAATTCTTGTCAGCAAGATCCACCCATGGATACTAAAATTAGAGGGTGAAGGTTTGAAGGAAAAGAGATATTTTCATATTCTCAAAATATCTCCCAAGATATTTATTAATTACAAAGGGAAAACCAGCAACTTTCAAGCAGAGAAACCCAGCAGATATAATCTTCACCAAATGATCAAAGTTAACATCATCAGTAATATGAAAGATCAATATCACATATCCTGAACATCATGAAGGAGGACACACCTTCACTTCTGAGGGCTTACCAAAAATCCACAACCTCAATCTAATCATGAGCAAATGTCAGAAAAACCCAGATTTAGAGTTTAGAGTCTACAAAATAACTGGCCAGTATCATTCCAAAGTGTTGGGCCATGACAAGGAAAGACTGAGGAGCTGTCACAAAATGGGGGAGACTGTCCTCAGAAACATGACAATTAAAGGCAATGTGGGATCCTGGAACAGAAAAAGACATTGGTGGAAAATGTGGCATAGTTCGAATAAGATTCTTGGGTTAGCTAAAGATTAAGTGCCAACGGTGATTTCCAGGTTTTGATTATTGTACTCTGGTTATGTAAGCTCTCAACATTCGCAAAGCTGGGTGAAGGGTGTACAGGAACACTACTTACTATTTTTGCAATTTTTCTTGAAGTCTAAAAAACTATTTTAAAATAAAGTAAAAAGAACATTGCAATGCAAATACAATACAAACTGGTTACAAAGTCCTTTGGAATTCTTTCAAAAGATACAGGCATCTATGAAGTTGATTAAAATGGTAAAGCATTGCTGGAACTGCATGAAACGTCATTGACAAACTAGGTAAAAGAGTTGATATTTGAAGAAGAGAAAAATCACCAAGGATAATAACAGGATGAGGGTTTCAAAAGACAATGATTTGAAGGTCAAAGAATTATGAGAGCTCCTTGAAAAAATAATGATACTCTAATATGTTTGCAAAGTTTTTTGTTATAAAATCATACATAGACTGTGCCATCACATAATTTCAGTTTAAAAATTATGCCCAAAAATCCACATTAGATTTATTTTTCTTCATTGTCAGAAAGAGCACATAGTTACAATTTTAACAAAGGCTCAACTGAATAAGATACGATTTTATTTTCATAACTTAAAGCTTCATTTTTCATAAAAGCACCCTTGCTTGAAATTTTAATCCATCTTAAGTAGTTTGACTTCAACAGGTCTATTCCCAACCTCAATTATCCTTGAATTATAAGCACTTCCTATTAGCTGGCAGGAGAACCAGGACTCAAACCCAGCTACCCTGCGCGGGAACCCACACTCTTAACCACTGCACTACTCTCACATCCTAAAACACAGTGCCTCTCTTTGTTTCCATCACCTGATCAAACTCCTTCCAAGTCATTAAAGACAAGTTTCTTGCCTTCGGTGAGGAGAAGGCGCCCTGTGATGTTTTCTTCTCTATCACACTCTTCAAATTTGTCGAGGATGAGCTGTAAATAATTGGAAAACAAGGTAGAGAATGGGAATGGGCATGCACTTGAACTTCACCAGGTTTGCTTGTCTGGCATCTGTGAAACATCCACCCTTTGTCTGGCTCATCAATACCCATCAAAATGACAGCTAGCATTCCTTTTTAAATAAACTCACTAAATCCTCACTCAGAAACCAAACCCACAGCCAAAGAAATCATTCAGAGTGCTTCAAGTGTTCAAGAGGATGACCAGTGATAGTGAAAAGAGACTTGAGGTGCCTAGAAAGATGGAAGAAAGCAGCTATAGATAGTCTGAAGGGAACTTCCTATATTTGAAACCATCAGTAACAAACAGTATGGACAATAGACTAATAAATTACAGTGAGGGCTGAGAGGAACGAGCAGAACACGTGGAAGAACTTTGCAGAGGCCATGTCCTAATTAGTATACATGAATAAGCACTAGTTTAGGAACTGAAAGGACACACACACTCAATTGGAACTTAGGTATCAGTGGGGTGGTTACTGAAATGCAGTAAGTGGTAGTTGTACAACATTGTGAATGTACTAAATACTGCTGAATTGTTCACTTTAAGATGGTTAATTTTATGTTATGTGAATGTTACCTAAAAAAAAACTTTAAAAACGCAATATGATTAATTATCAATCCAATTCTGGCCCTGATCACATCTGAGGTTGGAGGTTTGCTCTGGAGATAAGCGCTCAGCCATGGAGAATGAAAAAGGAACATGACAATTTTCTCTACACACACACATGCTGGCACATAGGAACTGGACAGCGTAAGAGTTCATTCAGATTCATCCTTATCCTAGAAATGGCTCTAAAATCCTGGTAGGCCGCTCTCATCCTAACCACAGCTCTACTACTGTAATTACTACGGAGAACAAGGGAGCTGGCAGGGGGTGGCGGGAATTTTCCTGGTCTGGTCCACACAATTCTTGCAGCCCTTCATTAATTCTTCTAAGCTGTTCTGGAATCCGCCTTTTTCTGAGTGTCCTGGCTGCAATTCCTCAGAAAACACCCTGCAGTGGATACTAGGATACACAGCTCACTATGATCCCCCTTAAGGAATGAAGGACTCACTCCCCAGCTATTGGGAAAGCTGCAGCAGCTAGTGCTCTGCTGACAGCCCTCTTTGGGAATTGCCGTAGGTAAAAAGAGCTGCCTTACCCAAGTGCACATTCCTTCCTGAGAAAGAATAACGATGTGGGCCTTTTCCTCAACTCAGGACAATTCTGAAGAGCTATCCTAGCTTCAGAGTGTCCCATGGGGTTGGCTGAGGCTTCTTTGGAGACTGCATCACACACCAAGTTCTCCATCTGCCCATTTGCACTCCCTTCCCCTTCCTTCCCCAGGTGTTGGCTCCAACTGTACTCCCTAATAAACTTACCATATGCAAATCTCCATCTCAGAATGGGGAGCCCAACTCACAATGCCCTCTCTTCTCCATTTTGCCATGTTCCACTGTCTGCCACCAGAATCAACATGGTGAAGCAAGATGGCTGTCAATCTCTGCCAAGGTCTCCAACTTTCTGCAGCTGGAGGCAAACCTGGTATAGGGCTTATGTCTTACTGGGCCTCCTCCCTGGACCTCAGCTCTTTGAGCCTCTTGGAGTCTTATCTCTTTGCAGCTCAAACTGGAGTCTTTTCTCCCTCACATGACAGAATCAAATATGGCAGCTCTCTTTTTCTGTGTCTGTGTCTCTGTTTTTATCAGACCCAGCAAGAGGGTGGAGACGCAACACGAATCATGCCCCACTGACATAATCCAATCAAAAGTAATCTTATCAAGTAATCTAATCAAAGGCCACTCAACTGAATTTATGCAACCAAAGAGTATCACACCACAGGAATTGATTAGTTTAAAAACATAATCTTCCTCCTTTTGGGATTCATAAAGTAATTTCAAACTGCCACACTAAGTGTTTCACAAAATTCAAATGTCCTTGATTTTTATGGGCTATTATAGTAGCTCATAGATGCACCAAGGGCCTTGGCCAAGGATTATGCTTTTTCTAGTAATTAAAATTGTGTTTGTAAAATTCCTACAAACACAGTAGGAAATTTTATTTTATTTTATTATTATTATTTTTTATTTTTTTAAAAAGATTTTATTTATTTATTCATTTATCCCCCCCTTGCTGCTTGTGCTCGCTGGGTCAGCTAACCACGCTGTGCGGGCGGGCTTGCCTTCACCAGGAGGCCCCAGGAACCGAACCCGGAGCCTCCCATATGGTAAACAGGAGCCCTACTGATTGAGCCACAGCCGCTTCCCGGAAATTTTAAAATAAAGTACAACCCACCCTGCCTGCTTCCTGCTTGTTCATTCATCCCAACAGTCCTTCAAAAGGCTTTCCATGCCCATAGAGGAGTTCCACTGGGGCTTTTTTTAAAAAAGGAGAAAAACAAAGTGTAACCTATGCTTGAATTTCTAAATAAAAAATTGTATGCCAAGAATTGTGGTTTGAAGATCTAAGTAGTAATACCTTAATAACTAAAATAATTTTGAAAAAGAGTTATCAATGCTACATCAAAGGGGAGCGTATCATCTTAAAGCTAGAGAAAAACTATCAAAGCAGCTCTCAGTGACTTGGAATCTGGCCTGTTTTTCTGTTTTTCTTCCAGTGTAATTTTTTTGCTTATACAAGGTGAAGCTGGGTTAAAGGAATAGGCATATTTAAGTCTGCTTAGCAGTTAGTGCTCAAGGATTAGGTACCAATAGAGAACAGCAAGTTAAAAAGAGGGAGAATTCTGGATGTTCTCTGCTGTTGAGAGCTCTTTCCCTGGATGAGACATTCCTTGCTGACTTGAGTTGCAGAGCTGGGTGCTACAGACACTCCCATAGCTCCCAGTGTGGGCTTAGGGCCTATAAGACAGAGGAGAAGGACTAACTCCCAAGCCCAGTCACGACACACACATGGTTGGCCACCTATAAATCTAGTACCTTCTGGGCAAGACCTCCCTCTCTCATCTTAATGTAAATATTAAGACCCTTGGGACAAACAAAGCCAAATTTCTGAATGAATGAAAACTTACTCAGTTGAGAGCTTTCATTTTCCACATGGCTGACAGTACTTTGATTAGACAAGTCAAAATCATTTTCATCTGGTTAAATAGAAAACTCTCCTTCCTGCCTGTGTACAAGGAAAAAGAACCCTGTGGGTGCTTCTGAGCTGGCAAAGGCAGTTCTGCCAATAGGGTAACTGTGGCTGAAGACTGTAGTTGTTGCCCGCACTGGTGGCTGAGCTGAGCTGCTGGGCCAGCTCTCTTTTTTTTAATGTGCTGGCAACATTTCAGGGCCTTCATTCAAACACCAGGGGGGGGGCACCTTGTATGTGCCAGGCATCGTGCTAGGAGCAAGGGTGCAGACCAACAGCCCTATGTCCTGATTCTGCTGGAGGGAAGATCCCCAAACACATGAGTGTGACTCCACCAAACTGTGGTGGTGGGGGGTGGGGGGACTTGGGTGCCCTGGTAATCACCGACCAAGTGTAGAAACCAGCCTGTTACCAATGGGCCCTGAGGTTGGATGTCTCCACCAACAAAGACTTTCCTCATTGCTGGAGAACAAGATGATGTTGGAAAGTATCTAGGAGCTCTGAGCTGAGGGGCCTGGGTATGTCCTCAGCTTCACACTGACTATGGGCCATTAGCAAAATCCCTTAATCTCCACGAGTCATAGGCTCTTTTTTAAAAAAGCAAATTAAGGACTTCTGGGAAGATGGCGGACTAGTAAGACACGGGAATCTCTTCTCTAGAAAAATAGCTAGAGGACAGGCTGAAACAACCCCGAAAAAGATCTTCTAGGGTTTAGGACAGCAGGTGAAGGCTGCACATCATCCAGAGGAGAGAGGGACAAAAGAGGGAAATCGAGACTACAGAACCGTGAGTTGGAACCAGCAACTGCTGCTCCTGCTGGCACCCTCCCCCACATTAAAGACTCTTTAGAATTCTCAGGCCTCTGGGCCTGCGACTACAGACAAAGCAGACAAAGGGGGCTCCAGGGACCTACCACCCCAGGAAAGGGGAGAGAGAGGGACACAACATAAGGCTGACTCAGGTTCTGACACACAGATTTGGGCTGCGGTGCCCCACGGGTCCTTCCAGGCCAGGTAGGACCACAAGGTGGTTTGTCCTGGGAGCAGGGCGAAGGACTAGAAAAATCTGTCCCTCGTAATCTCCCTCTCTTCTAGTCTGGACTAATTGTGGAGGACTACACAGGAGGGGGGAGAGAAAGCCTGGGGCTGACTTGGCTTTTGACTCCCAGGTTTGTCTGCCCTGTCCCTAGAGCCCTTCCTGGCCGGGTGGGGCTGTGCCATTGTTTGCCTTGACGCCTGCAAGGGACTAAAGATATACAAACCTCCCAATCTCCTCCTCTACTAACAGGGACTGATGGTTGAGGACTCAGAGGGCAGTGGAAATATTTCCTAGCTGGGAAAAGGGAGGGGGCTGCCAGAGAAGACTGGAGAACTGTATCAGAGAGTTTGAATTACAAGGCTCTTAGCCTCCAGACAGGAAGCTCTATCACATTGATCTGGTCTGTGTCACAACAAATACACTCTGACCAGGCATTGAATTGAGAGCTGCCAAAGAACACCATCTCCTGGCAGACCAAGGAAGTGCACATAAGAAAATTAAAAATAAGTAGGAGAGGCTTTTCCTGGCATCTATAGCCTCCCTGCCCAACACCCTAGGAAGTGACTCTACAACCAATTACTGGGTCCAGTGCCCGATTTTGAGCAACCAGCAGGACTATCCAAAAAATCCAGGTCGAGTCCAAAAATCAAAGAGCTGTGGTAACTCACAGCCTCCTGCCACTAAATCCCTATAAAAGAGAAAGAGATTGAGCATCTGAGTAAACTACATCTTGATCAGATGCCTAAACACCAGCAAAAACTTATGAGCCATACTAAGAAAATAGAAGACATGGCCCAAGAAAAGGAATACATCAAAGTCCCAGAAGCAATGCAGAATTTGAGATAACCAATCAGCGAGATGAGCACAAATTTAGAAAATCAAATTAATGAGTTGAAAGATAATATAGTTAAAGAGATAAATGACATCAAGAAGACATTGAGCAAACGCAAAGTAGAATTTGAAATCCTGACAGAAATGTAACAGAGTTCATGGGAATGAAAGACACAATAGGTGAAGTCAAAAACACATTTGAGGCATACAACAGTAGACTTGAAATGATAGAAGAAAGAATAAGTGATACCGAAGACAGAGCAGCTAAAATTGAAGAGAAAAAAGAATAGAGAGAGAAAAGAAAGGAAAAAAAAATGAGCAGGGGCTCAAAGAGTTGAATGACAACACAAAACGCAACAACATATGTGTCATGTGAGTTCCAGAAGGGGAAGGAAAGGGGAAAGAGGCAGAAAGAGTATTTGAGGAAATGATAGCTGAAAATTTCCCAACTCTTATGAAAGAAACAAACTTACATGTCCAAGAAGCACACCGTACCCCAATAAGAATCAATCCAAATAGACCTATGCCAAGACACATACTACTCAGAGTGTCAAATGTCAAAGATAAAGAGAAAATTCTCAGAGCAGAAAGAGAGAAGCAAAATCATGTACAAAGGACGTCCAGTAAGACTTAGTGCAGATTTCTCTTCAGAAACCATGGAGGCGAGAAGACAGTGGTATGATACAATCAGGAAACTGAAAGAGAAAAACTGC
>JAKSZT010010858.1:575785-658909 GCA_026826555.1 Tolypeutes matacus
AAGGATAACCAAAAGAATAAAAAGAGAGACAAAAACAAGATGACATATGAAAACCAAAGAATAAAATGGAGGAAGTAAATAGTGCATTTAAAGTAATATCATTGAATGTGAATGGATTAAATTCCCCAATCGAAAGATACAGGCTGACAGAATGGATAAGAAAACATGAGCCATCCATATGCTGCTTACAAGAAACTCACCTCAGACCCAGGGATACAAACCGGCTGAAAGTGAAAGGTTGGAAAGAGATACTACATGCGAATAGTAACCAGAAAAGAACAGGGGTAGATATACTAATATCAGACAAAACAGACTTTCAATGCAGAAAAGTTATAAGAGATACAGAAGGCCATTATATATTAATAAAAGGGACGATCCACCAGGAAGATATAACAGTCATAAATATCTAAGCACCTAATCAGGGTGCCCCAAAATACATGAGACAAACTCTGGCAAAACTGAAGGGAGAAAAAGACATTTCTACAATAACCATTGTAGACTTCAACACCCCACTCACATCATTAGATAGAACAACTAGACAGAAGATCAACAAGGAAACAGAGAACCTGAACAACATGATAAACAAGTTAGACCTAATAGACATATACAGAACACTGCATCCAAACTCAGCAGGTTATACATTCTTCATAAGTGCCCATGGATCTTTCTCCAGGATAGATCACAAGTTAGGTCACAATTCAGCTCTCAATAAATATAAAAAGATTGAAATTATGCAAAGCATTTTCTCAGATCATAATGGAATGAAACTAGAAATCAATAATAGGAAAAAAGTAAATTCTCAAATGTGTGGAGACTGAACAACACATTCCTAAATAATTAGTGGGTCAAAGAAGAAATTGCAAGTGAAATCAGTAAATATATTGAGACAAATGAAAATGAGAACACAACGTATCAAAACTTATGGGATACAGCGAAGGCAATCTTGAGAGGGAAATTTATAGTCCTAAATGCCTATATTAAAAAACAAGAAAGAGCTGAACTCAAAGATTCAACTGAACAACTAGAGAAACTAGAAAAAGAACAGCAAACCAATCCCAGAGCAAGCGGAAAGAAAGAAATAATAAAGATTAGAGCAGAAATAAATGAAAATGAGAACAGAAAAACAATAGAGAAAATCAATAAAACCAAAAGCTGGTTCTTTGAGAAGATCAATAAAATTGACAAATCCCTAGCTAGACTAGCAAAGAAAAAAAGAGAGAAGATGCAAATAATTACAATCAGAAATGAAAGGGGGAAAGTTACAAATGACTTCACAGAAATAAAAAGAATCTTAAGAGGATATTATAAGAAACTATATGCCAACAAACTAGACAACCTAGATGAAATGGACAAATTTCTAGAAACACACAACCAACCTACACTGACGCTACAAGAAATACAAGAACTTAAACCAATCACATTTAAGGAGATTGAATACGTCATCAAAAATCTCCTAGCAAAGTACAGGACCAGGTGGCTTCACAGGTGAATTCTACTGAGCATTTCAAAAAGAATTAACACCAATCCTGTTTAAACTCTTCCAAAGAATTGAAGAGGAGGGAAAATTACCCAACACATTTTATGAAGCCAACATCACCCTAATACCAAAACCAGATAAAGATTCTACAAGAAAAGAAAATTACAAGCCAATCTCTCTAATGAACACAGGCGCAAAAATTCTCAACAAAATACTTGCGAATTGAATCCAACAGCATATCAAAAGACTTATACATCATGACCAAGTGGGATTTATTCCTGGTATGCAAGGCTGGTTCAACATAAAGAAATCAATGTAATACACCACATTAACAATTTGAAGGAAAAAAACCACATGATCATCTCAATAGATGCAGAAAAGGCATTTGACAAAATCCAGCATCCTTTTTGATAAAAACACTTCAAAAGAGAGGAATAAAAGGAAAATTCCTCAATATGATAAAAGGCATATATGAAAAACCCACAGCCAACATCATACTCAATGGGGAAAGTTTGAAAGCTTCCCCTCTAAGATCAGGAGCAAGACAAGGATGCCCACTGTCACCATTGTTATTCAAGATTATACTAGAAGTTCTAGCTAGGGTAATTAGACAAGAAAAAAAAAAATTAAAGGCATCCAAATAGGAAAAGAGGACGTAAAACTCTCACTGTTTGCGAATGACATGGTCCTGTACTTAGAGAATACTGAAGTATCCATGACAAAACTACTTGAACTAATAAATGAGTTCAGCAAAGTGGGAGGATACAAGATCAACATGCAAAAATCAGTAATGTTTTTGTACACTAGTACTGAACAACCTGAGGAGGAAATCAGGGGAAAAATTCCATTTTCAACAGCAACAAAAAGACTCAAATACCTAGGAGTTAATTTAACCAAAGAAGCACAGGACTTTTATGCAGAAAACTACAAAACAATACTAAAAGAAATTTAAAAAGACCTAAACAAATGGAAAGACATCCCGTGTTCATGGATTAGAAGAATAAATATTGTGAAGATGTCAATCTTACCCAAACTAATTTATAGCTTCAATGCAATACCAATCAAAATCCCAACAGCTTACTTTACAGAATTAGAGAAGGCAATTACCAAATTCATCTGGAAGGGTAAGTGCACCCAAATAGCCAAAAGCATTCTAAAAAAGAAGAGCGATGTGGGAGGAATTTCACTGCCTGACCTTGAAACATATTATAAAGCTACAGTGGTCAAAACAGCATGGTACTGGCATAAAGACAGACACATCGATCAGTGGAATCAAACTGAAAACCCAGAAACAAACCCTCACCTATACATTCAACTGGTTTTTGACAAACCTACCAAGGCCACACTAACATGAAAAAACAGTCTCTTTAACAAATGGTGTTGGGAGAACTGGATATCTATAACCAAAAGAATGAAAGAGGACCCCTATCTCACCCCCTATACAAGAATCAACTCAAAATCGATCAAAGATCTAATATAAAAGCCAGGACCATAAAATTACTGGAAGAAAATATAGGGAAATATCTTCAAGACCTTGTAGTAGGTGGTGCATTTCTTGGACCTTACACCCAAGTCATGTGCAACAAAAGAAAAAATAGAGAAATGGGACCTCCTCAAAATTAAACCCTTTTGCACCTCACAGGACTTTGTCAAAAGGGTGAAAAGGTAGCCAACTCAATGGGAAAAAATATTTGGAAATCACATATTTGTTAAGGGTTTAATATCCAGGACATATAAAGAGAGGCTACAACTCATTAATAAAAAGACAAACGGCCCAATTAAAAAATGGGCAAAAGACTTGATTAGACATTTCTCCAAAGAAGAAATACAAATGGCAAAAAAACACATGAAGAAATGCTCAACATCACTCATGATTAGGGAAATGCAAATCAAAACTACAATGAGATATCATTTCACACCTATCAGAATGGCCACTATTAAAAAGACAGAGAACTACAAGTGTTGGAGAGGATGTGGAGAGATAGGAACACTTCTTCACTGTTGGTGGGAATGCAGGATGGTACAGCCACTATGGAGGACTGTTTGGCAGTTCCTAAAGAAGTTGAATATAGACTTGCCACATGACCCAGCAATACCACCACTGGGTATATACCTAGAAGAACTGAGAGCAATGACACGAACAGACATCTGCACACCGATGTTCATAGCAACATTATTCACCATTGCCAAAAGTTGGAAACAATCCAGGTGTTCATCAACAGACAGATGGATAAACAAACTGTGGTCTAGTCACACAATGGAATATTATGCAGCTATAAGAAGAAATGAAGTTGTAAAGCATATGACAACATGGATGAACCTGGAGGACAGTATGTTGAGCAAAGCAAGCCAGATATGAAAGGACAAATACTGTATGAATGCATTGCTATGAACCAAATATATTGTGTAACATTGTTTGATTCAAAAACATTTTTTATATATATCCAGTACATTTAATTGAGAAATGTATATATTTATCCATCTGTGTTTACTTTTTAGTTTTTAATTGTTTATATTTTCAATTATTAAATGTACAAAACAAAGTAAAAAAAAAAAGCAAATTAAGAAATACATTTCTGAAAAGCTGAGAACACAAATAAATCATTTAAGGTATACAAGGGGAGACCTATATACCAAGGAATCTCACGGGGTACTTTTGGAAAAGCCTTTTTAGATTTTTCAAAGAGTCAGACTCTTTATCTATCTATCTATCCATATATAAAGGGTAAAAGATACCTGGTGCACCATACTGGGAGATGGTGTGAAAAGGGGTTTTGAAAACTGTAGTCACTATATAGCAATAAAGTTTCACACAAGTGGAGTGGCTGTAGCTCAGAGGTTGAGCGTGCGCTTCACATGTACGATGTCCTGGTTCCCTGGTACCTCCTAAAAAAATAAAACTTTCACATGATATAGAGTCATCACTTGAATAGATCCTGCCAATTACTACAGGTCTGGTCCCTGGACAATCACTTTTCAAAACACTTTCCAAAATAAATCTTACTACTAGGGTTGTGAATATATCTCTCGTTGTTCCTCTCTTAACCCAAGGGGGGCCCATGCTTGCTTTCCCAGATAGCAAGATGAGTGCTTGCCCACATGGTCCATTTTGCCTGATGTAGGCGACACTTGATCTTACAGAATGAGTAAGTCCAGCTTTTTACATTTTTCGCACCAGCCATAATTATATAAAAGATATAAAATTACACACAGAGATACAAAATTACATGTTTTCAGCTCTTCTGCCATTTTATTTTGTTTTAATGCTTGTCTTTAGGTGAAATTTCACACTGTCACATAGCGTGACCTATTTTTGATCTTGGAGGTGGGGGCACAGTTCAAGAGAAAGATGTTTGCATTGTCTAATAACACGATCTACCTGTCATCTAACAACCCACAAGGCACAACTTTAAATACTATAAACAACTTCTTAATAATCATGTCATAATTTATACATCCAAATGAATTTTTTCCTTCCAGAAATATCTGAAGGAAAAAAATTTTAAGTTGTTTTTAAAAGGTTCTGAAGAGTATGCACCCAAGAAGACTATTTTGGAGTTCGTCAATTTGAAAGAATAAACTTGAGTGTCTTAAAATCAGTTACCTTATTTTATCCTTCCACATCATGTACATTCCTTGCTTCTCTTAGTACAGCAAGGTTAATATTAAAAATATTCAACAATTAGTTCAGTGAGGGCACCCACCAATCAGAATAGACCCAGTCAGAATGTAGTGCCAGGGCATGCTGACTGAATATTGAGCAGTGAAATCAATAAACTGATTTGTATGCTTTGTGTAGTCTGGGATATTAAAAACTTAGCACTATGGATGGAGTGCAAGTTCTACCTCTGAGAAATCTTGATCTTAAAATACCTGGTAGAGCCAGACAAACTGGGGCAGAGACAAGACCACTCAGGGAACAAATCATGCCCAGCAAGAGTTCTTGCCATCCAAAGAAAGAAAAGGCCATCAGGGGGCTTAGGATAATCTAAGATATTAAGTTTTTGCTTAGGCTTTTTACTCTAACCATATGGCATTTTGCAGTTACACCTGACAGCACTGCTCTTCACAACTTCAATACAAAGGTAAATGTTCACCTGTGGCCTGGTTTACCTAACAGAAATAAAGTCCCGAAGCAAATCAGCTAAAACCCAGGCTTTGCTTTTATTTTGCTAAGTAATTACATATGTGTAAACTTCATTTAATGAAAGTCTAGCTGCATTTTGTGCTGCTCCAGATCACTGCTCCTCAAAATTAATCAGTCAGCTCCATGTTTGCTATTTTGAAGGACAAGTCTATCAAACATTAGGCTGAGGTTCTCCTTTGCCTTATGCCACTTCACATTGCCTAATAATATCTCCCCCTCTTGCCTGGCCAAAATTATAAGCTTACCTGTTTGGTGTTTCATATCCCAGACATTTCTGTGATTTCAGAATCTCTTTTCTATTTACTACTCAGTTCTTTCTTGGCCTCATTTCAGGTTCTTCCTTCAGCGGGTTTCCGTCTGGAGTAAAAGGTTTAGGGGCCATTTCCACACAGATTAAAACCATAATATTGCAGTCCTGGATTTAACAACACACCAAAACGCTTTTTATCCTTGTTCTTTATCTTTATCATAAAGTTAAAACACATAAAAATAGGACTTATTCTCCACAACCCCCAATCTCCTCCTATGTATATTTACGTCATTCCCTCATATTTGTATCTCTATTATTGCATTTATTGCACTGTATTGTAGTTATTTGTTTGCACATAAATAGGCTTCTCCTTCAAGAATATGAGTTCCTCAAGGGCAAGGCCTGTGTCTTAGTGATTTTTTGTCCCTATCACCTAACACAAGGCTTGGCATGTCATATTTCATACATATAGATAGATGAGTGTGTGTGTGTGTGTGTGTGTGTGTGTGAGAGAGAGAGAGAGAGAGAGAGAGAGAGAGACTCAAATGACTATGGTACTTATTTGTGTAAGGCATTGACAGTGGCCCAGGAGACCATAAAGGAGGTAGCTCATGCTATGAGATAAGATTAAATAGGGTTTCTAATGTAAACCGAGACCAACAGCAAAACTCCCAGAATTAAAATCCCTTAGTAATGCCTTCTTAACACTATGAGAGACATATAACCATTACAAAGTTAAGGACTCGAGTATTTATTGTACTTCAGAAGCAACCCCAGTCTTTACTCATATCCTAACAGCCACATGGAGACTCTAAATACCCAATCAGATTTATACCACAGACAAAAAATAAATGAACTTGGTAGGCCATTTAAAAACCTCATCCATGTGTCCCTGAGAAATTCATTAACTGTTCATGGCTGTGGAAGAGACTTCTTGGCACCAAGCCGTTCCATCTTCTACAGCAACAGCTTTACTCCTGCTTGTGCATGGTAATTATTTATTTCTCGGCTTTGTCTTATAACTAGTATCCCTGTAAACATATATTATATTAAACAAATCTTAACATTAGCGACCATGTTTTCTCTGAAATTATTTTATGATTTGCTTTACCTAAAAGTCTACTTTTTAAAATTTAGGATTCTCTGCTTCCCAAGAGTTCAGATATTTGTACAAATGTAAAAGCTCACACCTAACCCCAAAGCCTAAAGCCCTTCACTTTAGGGTCATGTTTTTGGGTTTTTAAACTAGTGAATGTAGCTTATGTTAAATAGGAATAAAGAACTATATGTTGACAGAAATCAAATGGCTACGTAAAATGCTCTTCTGCTTAGATGGTGCCACACTGCCAGCAGAGTCATGTCTACATCTAATCAGGATCAGCTCACAACTCATCACCAGGCAAGTTACACTTTTTGACAGAGAAAACTCTGCCATTAGCTTTTTCTCTTTTCCCTCTTAGTCACTAAGCTACATTACATATACCAAATAATATGTTTCAATCTAATGATAGCTATTTTAGTAAGGGGAAATTCTATATAATTAAAGGAGAAGTATCAACTGTAAACTAAGTATAATATGTATACCTGGAATGTAGATCTTGGGAGTTGCCCAATCCAATTTTTTTTTTTTTTTTTTTTTAAGATTTATCTATTTACTTTATCCATTTTAACCCCCCCCCCCTTCCCCTTTTTGCTGTTTTTGTGTCCATTCGCTGGGCAATTCTCCGTGTCTGTTTCCTGCCATCTCTTCTCATCCTCCTCCTCCAGTCTTCACCAGGATTCGATCCTGGAGACCTCCAATGTAGGAGAGAGGTATTCTGCCACCTGCGCCACCTCAGCTCCTGGCTTCTGGAGCTTTCAGAGCATCTCGTCTTGTCTCTCTCCTGTTACGTCATCATCCTGCTGCATGGCTCCTGGGGCCGGACGGCTCAGCAGCACACAGAGCCTGGCAGCCCATGCACCTTCTATATATATATTTTTTATTTTACCGGGAGGTCCTGGGGATCAAACCCAGGTCCCTCCATATGGCAGACGGATGCCCAACCATTTGAGCCACATCCGCCCCCACAATCCAATTTTTTAACCTTACTTGATTCCATGAATAATTTTAAAACACAAAGAGCAGAGAGCTTGGCATTTAGAAGGCATTCGGTAAATATTTATCCAATGATTGCATTAATACTTTTTCACTCAAAAAAATCTTTATATCTACTAATTAATTTGCATTAAGGTAAGCATCATTCTGTTTAAGGGCTTAGACCCAGGTGGGCCATTCTAGAAATGTTCTTCTCTGTACTAATAATTACACTCCCTTGAAATATTAGAGCCCTATACATATGCCTTTTAAAAATCTACAAAGTTTTCTTGATTTTCACTTATAACCTCTATACCTGGGCTATCCAATAGAATTTTCTGGAATGTTGGAAATGTTCTATATCTGTACTGCCCAATATAGTAGCCACTAGCCACTTGTGGCTACTGTGCACTTGAAGTGTGGCTAGCGCAACTGTGGCTCAAGTTTTAATTTAATTTTAATGTATTTAGATCTAAATTTCAGTAGCCACATGTGGCTAGCAGCTACTATATTGGACAATGCAGTTCTATAGCAACAATCAAAAACACAAAATTTGAAACACTGGAGAATGAGTTTAAAGGTATTTTTATAATCACTCACCATTTTCGCTCTTCTATGGACACCGTTTGTTTATCTTCTGACCTCCTTTACTATGATCATTTTTGAATTTTGTAGTTTTAAGGATGGTAAATGCTGTTTCATCTTGTTTTATAGTTCTCAAATTTGGCTAAACATTAGCATCACCCCCAGAGATTCGATTCAGCAAGTCCTCAGAGGGGGCTGGGCATCTGTGCTTTTTAAGCTCCACAGATGATTCTGATCCGCAGCCAGGGCTGAGAGCAACTACTTTACACCAGAGAGCCCAAACCAGCAGCCTTTGGGCCAAATATACCCTCAAAACATATGTTCATCCCACACAGTGTTTTAAAATGTTTTGAATTCATTGCCAACTTGTACAAATTGTAAATTTTTTTTAATCCGAAAAAAGTGAAGTTGAATAAAGCTTGCCCTGCTGGATAAAGCATGACCTCTTTAGTTCAATACTGCTTACCAGCCTCATACCTCCCTGGCTCCTAATATGCATTCGAGTTTGATTCACCTTCCTTAGCCAATATCTACAAACACTTGTCAAAACAGGAAGCAATTACTTTGTATCAATGCACCATTCCTTGGAGTACCAGCTATTTTATCAATGGGGCTGACTGTAATCATCTTGGCAGACTGAAGAATATTGTAGTGCCATCATGTAAAACCTCTGAATAAATGTGATGGGAGTCTAAAATAAGAGAATATATCCAGTCTAGGATCATGAGAGCAATCCCTTTTTGGGACTAATCATCAAATTCAGGGAGAATATTGTCTGACTTTTTATTTGTTATGCCCTAAACACTCTCACCTAAAGCACTATAAGGCCAATGAACAAGACTGCAAGGGAAGGCATCTATCTTTGTTACAATATTCTGTCTCTGTTTTGAAAAAACTATTTATAGCTCTCCATACTTTCCTTTCAATATACTTGTCTTCAGCCATGGTTCTTAAATTTTGACAGCCAGTGATATTTTTAGTACTTGTAGATGCAACAGATCTTCTTCCCAGAAAAATGCACACACGTCCAATTTTTTTGCAATTAATTTTAGGGGGTTTGCAGTTCCCTGAACCCCATCTACTGACTCCGGGTAGAAGTCATCAATCTGAAATGACACACACTACTTGAAGATCCTTATATCGGATACAAAGCGTCAAAATGTCAGCCACAGTTTTGCCAAGTGGGACATACTATTTGAAGCAAATCCTATGATAATAAACATACAACATATCCACAAAGGGGAAAACAACCTGGCAAACTCTTAAGCTTTGTTATCTATTGAATTCTGTCTCCCTAAAAAGATACATTCAAGCCCTAACCCCTGGTCCCATTTGAGACCTTATTTGGTGATCTTATTTGGAAACAAGGTCTTTGAAGGTGTGATTAGTTAAGATGAAGTCAAACTAGATTAAGATGGACCCTAACCCAATATGACTGGTGTGCTTAAAAGAAAGGGAGAAGGAGCACAGCCTGATGGGGCGGAGAATGCCATGTGATGACTGTGGCAGAGATCAGAGTAATGTGTCTGCGTGGAATGCCAAGTATTGTTGGCAATGACCAAAAGCTAGAAGAGGCAAGAAAGGGTTCTCTCTGCAGGTTACAGAGGGAATGTGGCCTTGCCACCACCTTGATTTCAGACTTCTGCCTACAAAACTGAGACAATAAATCTCTGTTGTTTTAACATACCCAGTTTGTGGTGTGTTGTTACAACAGCCCTAAAACACTGATAAGGGCTTTAAGTCTCACTTCTAGAATCATCTTAAAAAGTGCCATCCAGAACTTATAACTAAAGCCATAGCAGATTTTTCCACATACAAAAAGAAAATCTGTGGCATTTGAACTTACAAACAAATCCTTAGAGACCTCCGTGATGAGGCTGAGACATTTCCTGAAATAGCACCCTTGAACACATTGGAAACAGGGAACCACATTGCCTAAATCCTTGGTCCTGATCAGCTCCACTCATTCAGAGCTATTTTGCTCCTGGTTTGGCAGTCAGTTCCATTCCCGAGGTGATAAATTAGGAACCATATTAAGTCATGAAATATGAAATATTAAACAATCTTATTTTCTAATTGGAAATGCCATCCATTTCTACATATGACTGGCATCAAAGGTAAAATGAAAAATTGGGCTTGAGGTTTTTCATTTCAGCCACTTTTTATCATTGCGAATGTTTAGACTTCTTTTTATTTTGAAATAATTTCAAACTTACAGGGCAGTTGCAAAAATAATATAAAACCCATATAGAGAACTCCAACATACCCACCACCCAGTTACACAGATCAACTAACTTTTTTATTTTAAGGAGGTACCAGGGATTGAACCCAGGACCTTGTACGCGGGAAGCAGGTGCTCAATCACTAAGCTACACTTGCTCTCCTCAACTTTTTTTTTTTTTTCCCCTCAACTAACTTTTAAGAGAATGTTTAGACTTCACACATCTTGGTTTCCCCCCAAGTAATGGAACAGATATTTCTTAATATCTTCCTGTGCTCATCACTCTGCTTTGGCATCTTGAATATGACGTCTCTTCCCTGCGCCGGGACCGGGAAGGCTGATTGCTGTGGGCTGCGTTTCCCAGGCTCCCTTGTCAACTTGCTTCCGGTGGCTAATAGGAAGCACTGGTAAGAGATCCGAAGGTGCGAGAAGAGAGGTAAATTGGGGTATTTCTTCCCCTCTTTCTCCCTGTTTTGGTGGTGTCTCTGATAGTAGCTGTATCCCTCCACAACTACATATTCGGCTGGATGACTCTTCTCCACAGCTGCAGTTCTTACTTTGCTCCAGTAATTCCAGTCCCTCCCCCTTATCCCTTTTTCCCTTGATATGGTAATGGTTGCCTGATTTTTGCTAGCCTCTTGATGCCTTAATATCCTTGTTTGTTCCCTTATCCATACCTCTTAAGTAGTCCCCTTTTTGAAGTCCTTCTTTGGAACTAGCTTCCTGTTGGTGCCATGATCGACATATTTCATAAGTTTTCCTTTCAAACACATAAGGCTTGAGGAGCAGAAAGAAGAGAGGAGAAAATATTTGAGGAAGTGAAAAAAAAAAAACCAGTATGGGTTTCAAAGAGAAGCCTTAACTGAACAAAGAACTAGATTAAAATTCATCAAAAAGTAAATGTTCTTTTTTTTTTTTTTTTTTTTTTTTTTTTTAAGATTTTATTTATTTATTCATTTATCACCCCCCTGCTGCTCGTGCTCGCTGGGCCAGCCAACCACGCTGTGCGGGCGGGCCTGCCCCCACCAGGAGGCCCGGGAACCGAACCTGGGGCCTCCCACATGGTAAACGGGAGCCCCACTGATTGTGCCACAGCCTCCTCCCTTAAATGCTCTTTTATTTGCATAAGATCACCTAGTCAGTAAAATGTCACTAACTAAAATGATTATCAACAAACACTTCAATTTAATTTTACCAAAGAGGACCAGTCTGGGCGAACATTAACACTAGTTTCCATCTTTTCTGGATTCATTTCAAGACAAAAATGGAACTTATATTTATTGAACACATTGTATGTGCTCACAACCCTTATTTTTTAAACAAATCAATTTTACTGATACATATTAATGAAGCATACAATTCATCCAAAGTGTGCAATCAATGGAATTTTGTATAATCACAGAGTTGTACATTTATCACTTCAATCATTATTAGAGCATTTTCATTATTTCAACAACAATAATAATAAACAAAAACCAGACAAACAAACGAGAAAATTCTTCACCTCTCAATCTCTCTATGCTTCCCCTACTCAACATAGCTGCTACTTCTGGGTGTTCTTTCACAATTATTTATTTATTAAGCAATTTTATTGAGATATATTCACATACCATATCATCTATCCAAAGTGTATTATCAATGGCTTTTAGTATAACCAAAATGTGCATTCATCACCACAAAAATTTTTAGAACAATTTCATTACACCAAAAAGGTGTACCCTTAGCAGTCCTTCCCCAGCTCTATATAACCGGTAAACTAATTTCATCTTTATAACTGATTTATATTAATATTTTATATAAATGGAATCATACAATATGCAGTACTTTGTGTCTGGTTTCTTTCACTTAGCATACTGTGTTTTTTTTTTTTGTCTTATACTAACCTTTTGTAGTATTAATATATATTTGTTCAGTTTCAAAGAAAAATGGTCTTATATATGCTATTTTACCCATATTCATATTTCATATGTGGTTTTACTCTGCTGTACAATCTCATGTTACATTTTTTAGCTTTCCTTTTAATAGTACACATAACCTTAGACTTTCCCTTTAAACCACTGTCAAAAAGCAACATAATAGTACTGCTAGTTAAAACATTATGTAGGACTTTCACCTTTTCTAGTCATTTCCAAAGATTAATACCTATCCTTTTTACCAGTTCTGCACAAGTTAACCCTCAGCTTTCCATTCTCTAACCTCATTCTATTTTCTGTTGACCCAAATTCAAGTTATTAACTGCAAGAGAGTACACAAAATATTTAGTTCACAGTAGTGCATTCATAGAATGTTTATCCTTTTGTATCTGGCTTGCTTCACTCAATATAATGTCCTCCAGGTTCATCCATGTTGTCATATACTTTCTGACTTCATTTCTTCTTACAGCTGTGTAATATTCCATCGTGTGGCTACACTTCAGTTTGTTTATCCATTCATCCGTTGGTGGACACCTGGGTTGTATCCAACTTTTGGCAATCATGAATAATGCTGCTTTGAACAGTGGTATGCAGATATCTGTACCTGTCACTTTGCTCTCAGTTCTTCTGGGTAAATATCCCCGTAGTGGTATTGCCGGGTGATGTGACAAATCTACATTCAATTTCTTTAGAAACTGCCTAACAGTCCTCCACAGTGGCTGTACCATTCTACATTCCCACCAATAGTAAATAAGTGTTCCTATCTCTCCACATCCTATCCAGCACTTGTAGTTCTCTGTCATTTTAATAATGGGCATTGTAACAGGTGTGAAATGGTATCTCATTGTAGTTTTGATTTGCATTTCCCTAATCGCTAGTGATGCTGAACATTTTTTTTTTTTTTTGCCATTTCTATATTTTCTTTGGTCAGATGTCTATTCAAGTCTTTTGCCCATTTTTTAATCATGTCATTTGTCTTTTTATTGTTGAGTTGTAGCATCTCTTTATATATTAGATCTTAAACCCTTTTCAGATGTATGATTTCCAAATATTTTCTCACATTGAGTTGGTTGCCTTTTCACCCTTTTGACAAAGTTCTGTGAGGTACAAAAGTGTTTAATGTTGAGAAGGTCCCATTTCTCTATTTTTTCTTTTGTTGCTTGTGCTTTGGGTGTAAGGTCTAAGAAACCACCAACTACCACAAGGTCTTTAAGATGTGTGCCTATAGTTTCTTCTAGCAGTTCTAGGTATGGGCTTTTACATTTAGGTCTTTGATCCAGTTTGAGTTGATTCTTGTATAGCGAGTGAGAGAGGGGTCCTCTTTCATTCTTTTGGTTATGGATATCCAGTCCTCCCATCACCATTTGCTGAAGAGAATGTTTTGTTCCAATTACATGGCTTTGGTAGGTTTGTCGAAAACCAATTGGCCATAGAGGTGAGGGTTTATTTGTGGACTATCAATTTTATTCCACTGATTGATGTGTCTATTTTGACCACTGTAACTTTGTAATACGTTTAAAGTAAGGCTCTGAATTCATCTCATGTCGCTTTTCTTTTTGAGAATGATTTTGGCTGTTTGGGCACAATTTGCTTCAAAATGAATGTGGTAATTGCCTTTTCTATTTCTGTAAAGTAGGCTGTTGGACTTTTGATTGGTATTGCATTGAATCTATAAATCAGTTTGGGTAGTATTGACATCTTCATGATATTTAGTCTCCCAATCCATGAACACAGAATGTCTTTCCATTTGTTTAGCTATTCATTGATTTCTTTTAGCATTGTTTTGTAGTTTTCTGTATATAGGTCCTGTATTTCTTTGGTTGAATTGATTCCTAGGTATTTGAGTCTTTTTGTTGCTATTGTAAATGGAATTTTTTTCCCTGATTTCCTCCTTAGATTGTTCAATACTAGTTTACAGAAACATTACTGATTTTTGCGTGTTGATCTTATAACCTTCCACTTTGCTGAACATATATATTGGCTCAAGGAGCTTTGTCTTATTTCAGAGTTTTCTAAAAACTGGATCATGTCACCCATAAATAGCGAAAATTTTACTTCCTCTTTTCTTATTTGGATGCCTTTTATTCTTTCTTTCTTGTCTAATTACTCTACCTAGAACTTCTAGCTCAATGTTGAAAAACAGTGGTGACAGTGGGCATCCTTGTCTTGTTCCTGATCTTAGAGGGAAAGCTTTCAAACTTTCTCTATTAAGTACGTTGTTGGCTGTGGGCTTTTCATATATACCTTTTATCATACTGGAGGATTTCCCTTCTATTCCTATATTTCAAAGTGTTTTTATCAAGAAAGGATGCTGGATCTTGTCGAATGCCTTTTCTGTGTCGATTGAGATGATCGTGTGTTTTTTTTCCTTCAATTTGTTAATGTGGTGTATTACATTAATTGATTTTCTTATGTTGAACTAACTGTAATAAAACACACTTGGTTGTGATGTATAAGTCTTGATGTGCTGTTGGACTCGATTTGCAAGTATTTTGTTGAGAATTTTTGCATCGACTTTCATCAGAGGTACTGGTCTGTAATTTTTTTTTCTTGTAGTGTATTTATCTGGCTTTGCTATTAGGGTGATATTGGCTTCATAAAATGTGTTGGGTAATTTTCCCTCCTCTTCAATTTTTTGGAAGAGTTTAAACAGGAATGTTGTCAGTTCTTCTCGAAATGCTTGGTAGAATTCACCTGTGAAGCCATTTTGTCCTTAACTTTTCTTTTTGGGAGATTTTTGATGACTGATTGAGTCTCTTTAAATGTGATTGGTTAAAGTTCTTGTATTTCTGGAAGCATCAGTGTACATTTTTTGTGTATTTCTAAAAATTTGTCCATTTCATCTAGGTTGTCTAGTTTGTTGGCTTACAGTTTCTCATAGTATCTTATGATCCTTTTTATTTCTGTGGGGTAAGTCATAACTTCAACCCTTTCATTTCCGATTTTATTTATTTGCATCTGCTCTCTTTTTTCTTTGTTAGTCTAGCAAAGGGTTTGTCAATTTTATTAATCTTCTCAAAGAACCAGCTTTTGGTTGTTGATTTTCTCTAGTTTTTTGTTGTTGTTCTCAATTTCATTTATTTAGCTCTAATCTTTATTATTTCTTTCCTTCTGCTTGGAGAATGGTTTGCTTTCTTTTTCTAATTTCTCCCGTTGTTCAGTTAGATCTTTGATTTTAGCCCTTTTTTCTTTTTAATATAGGCATTTAGGGCTATAAATTTCCCTCTCAGGATTGCCTTTATTGTATCCCATAAGTTCTGATAAGTTGTGTTCTCTTTTTCATTCATCTCAATATATTTACTAATTTCACTTACAATTTCTTCTTTGACCCACTGATTATTTAGGAGTATGTTGTTCAGCCTCCACACATTTGCGAATTTACCTCTTTCCCATCTATTATTGATTTCCAGTTTCATTTGATCATTATCTGAGAAGGTGCTTTGTATAATTTCAATCCTTTTATATTTATTGAGGTGAGTCTATCTGTGAGAAAGATTCATGAGCACTTGAGAAGAATGTATAACCTGCTGAGTTTGGGTGCAATGTTCTATATTTAGCTGTTATGTCTAGCTCATTTATCATACTGTTCACATTCTCTGTTTCCTTGTTGGTCTTCTGTCTTGATGTTGTATCTAATGATGTGAGTGGTGTGTTGAAGTTTACAACTATTATTGTAGAGATGTCTATTTTTCCCTTCAGTTTTGTTAGAGTTTGCCATGTATATTTTGGGGCACCCTTGTTAGTTGCATTTATTTATGACTGTTATTTCTTCCTGGTGGATTGTCCCTTTCATTAATATATAATGGCCTTCTGTATCTCTTATAACTTTTTTGCATATAAACTCTGTTTTGTTCAATAGTACTATAGCTACCCCTGCTCTTTTTTGGTTACTGTTTGTGTGGAGGATCTCTTTCCAACCTTTCACTTTTAGCCGGTTTGTATCCTTGGGTCAAAGTTGAGTCTCTTGTAAGCAGCATATGGATGGCTCATGTTTTTAAACCACTCTGTCATCCTATATGTTGTTATATATTTGTAATTGAAGTGTATCATTCATATATGAACATATATAGCCAATAAGTATATAGTAAAAGTTGTGAACTTACAAAGTAGACATGCATAACATCTTACAGGGGTCTCATACATCACCTCTCCACCAACACCTTGCATTGTTGTGAAATGTCTGTTACAAACTATGCAAGAGCATTGTGGAAATATTACCACTAACTATAGTCCATATATTACATTTGGTATATTTCCCCCCAACCCAGCTTATTATTTTTTAGAATATATTTTTATTACACAGTTTGTGAACTTACAAAACAATCATGTGCATGTGTAGAATTCCCATACAGCACCCCTTCACCAATACACCACACCATGGCAGAACATTTGTTACAGATAAGGAGATAATATCATCAGACTATAACCACCAACCATGGACCATAGCATACATTTGGCATATTTTTTCCATACACCCCCTCCCCCATTATTCAACACAGTACATCTTTGACATTGATGCAAGAATATTACAGTATTGCTGTTAACCACAGTCCACAGGTCATGCCAAATGTATTTTTCCCATGCTTCTCCATATGCCCACCACCCTGCAATAGTGATGTACATTCGCTTTAGCTCATAGAAGGACACTCTTGCATCTGTACCATCAACCAGAATTCTCTTCCACTCTGGGTTCACTGTGTTATTCAGTCCCTAGATTATCCTCTAGTTTTCTTTCAGTTGGCATTTACACCCCTAGACTAACCTTTTCAACCACAATCCGATTTATAAATCAGCTGCTATTCACTGTAATGTGTTACCATCAACCTTCTCCATTTCTACACGTTTACAGTCAAGTTAATTAAAACTTCTACATACGTTAAGCATCAGTAGTTCTTCTCAGTCCTTCTCTTATCTCCTAATAACCTATGCTCTAGGTTTTAACTCCATGTGTTTATTCTTCATATTAGTTTGTGTTAATGAGACCATGCAATATTTGTACTTTTGTGTCTGGCTTACTTCACTTAACACAATGCCATCAAGATTCATCCCAATTTCATATGTGTCCCAATTTCATTTATTCTTATGGTAGCATGGTATTCCATCTTATGTATATACCACATTTTGTTTATCCATTCATTGGTGATGGACACTTGTGTTTTAATTTTGGCAATTACGAATAATGCCGCTGTGAACTTCAGTGTGCAGATGTCTGTTTGTGTCATAGTTTTTTGTTCTTCTGGATATGTTCTTAGTAGAGGACTTGTGAGATCTCATGGCAGTTCCATATTTAGCTTCCTGAGGAACCGCCAAACTGTCTTCTACAGTTGCTGCACCATTTTACAATCCCACCAACAGTGAAGGAATGTTTCTATTTCTCCACATCCTCTCCAGCACTTATTGTTTTCTGTTTTTTTAATAACGATCATACTATGTGGTGTGAGATGATATCTCATTGTCATATTGATTTGCATTTCCCTAATAGCTAGTGATATGGAACATTTTTTCATGTGCTTTTTGGCCATTTGTATTTCCTCTTTAGAGAAATGTCTATTTAAATATCTTGCCCATTTTTAAATTGGATTGCCTCCTCTTTTATTGTTGAGTAGTATGGTCTCTTTATATAGAATGGAAATCAAACCCTTATCGGATATGTGGTTTCCAAATATTTTCTCCCATTGAATGGGCTGCCTTTTCACCTTTTTGATGAAGTCCTTTGAATCACAAAAGTGTTTAAGTTTGAGGAGGTCCCATTTATCGATGTTTTCTTTCATTGTTCATGTTTCTGATATAAGATTTAAGAATGCACCTCCTACCATGAGGTCTTAAAGATGCTTTCCTACATTTTCTTCTAGAAGCTTTATGGTTCTTGGTTTTATAATTAGGTCTTTGATCTATTTTGAATTAATTTTTGTATACTGTGTGAGCTAGGAGTCTTCTTTCTTTCTTTTGGCCATGGATATCCAGTTCTCCCAGCACCATTTGTTGAATAGACTCTTCTGCCCCAGCTGGGTGGGTTTGACAGGCTTGTCAAAAAATCACTTGACCGTAGATGTAAGGGTCTGTTTCTGAACCATCAATTTGGTTCCATTGTTCTATGTGTCTATCTTTATGGCAATACCCTGCTGTTTTTACCACTGTAGCTAGGTAATATGATTTAAAGTCTGGAAGAGAGAATCCTCCAACTTCATTTTTCCTTTTTAAGATGTTTCTGGCTATTTGTGGTCCCTTATCCTTCCAAATAAATTTGATAATTGTGTTTTCCATTTGTTTAAAAATATTGGTGGGATTTTTATTGGGATGCATTGAATCTGTATATCAATTTAGGTAGAATTGACATCTTATAATATTTAGTCTTCCAATCCATAAGCCTGGAATGTTCTTTCTATTATTCAGGTCTTTTTATTTATTTATTTTTTATTATTTTAAACAATTTATTGAAGTATATCATTCATAGATGAACATACATAAACTATAAGTGTTGCGTAAACATCGTGAATTTACTATTCAGGTCTTTTTAATTTCTTTTAGCAGTGCATTCACTTTTCTGAATCCAAATGCTATACATCCTTTGTTAAATTTATTCCTAAATATTTTGTTCCTTTAGTTGCTAATGTAAATGGAATTCTTTTCCTGACTTCTGCCTTAGATTGCTCCCCATTGTATACAAACATCACTGATTTTTGCGTATTGATCTAGTATCCTGGCACTCTACTGAAATCACTTAGCTCTAGCAGCTTTGTTGTAGATTTGTTGGGACTGTGATATAGAGTCATATCATCTGCAAATAGCAAATAGCAAAACTTTTCCTTCTTCCTTTCTGATTTGGATGCCTTTTATTTCTTTTTCCTCCTTGATTGCTCTAGCTAGAACCTCTAGCATTATTGAACAATGGTGGTGACAGTGGATATCCTTATCTTGTTCTTGATTTCAACAGGAATGCTTTCAGTCTTTCACCATTGTGTACAATGTTAGCTGTGGGTTCTTCATATATGGCCTTTATCATGTTGTGAAAGTTTCCTTCAATTCCTATTTTTTGTAGTATTCTTATCAAGAAAGGATGCTGTATTTTGTCAAATGCCTTTTCTGCATCAATCAATAAGATCATATGATTTTTCTTCTTTGATTTATTAATGTAGTGTATTAAAATGATTAATTTTCTTGTGTTGAACCACCCTTGCATGCTTGGTATAAAACCCACTTGATCATAATGCATAATTCTTTAAATGTGTTGTTGCATTTAGTTAGCAAGAATTTGTTGAGGATTTTTGCATCCATATTCATTAGAGAAATGGGTCTGTAATTTTATTTTTTCATAATGTCTTTATCTGGGCTTTGGTATTAGGGTGATATTGGCTTCATAGAATGAGTTTGGTAGTGTTCCTTCTTGTTCAATTATTTGGAAGAGCTTGAGTAAGATTGATATTAAATCTTCTTTGAATACTTGGTAGAACTCACCCGTGAAACCATCTGGTCCTGGGTTTTTCATTTTGGGGAGTTGTTTGATGACTGTTTGAATCTCTTGTGATTGGTTTGTTGAGGTCTTCTATTTCTTCTAGGGTCAGTGTAGGTTGTTTGTAGGTTCCTAGGAATTTTTCCATTTCATCTACATTGTCTAGTTTTTTGGCATACAGTTGTCCATAGTATCCTCTTATGATCTCTTTTATTCCTGTGGGGTCAGTAGTAATGTCCCCATTTACATTTTTTATTTCGTTTATTTGCATCTTCTCTCTTTTTTTCTTTGTCAGTCTAGCTAAGCGTTTGTTGATTTTGTTAATCTTCTCCAAGAACCAGATTTTGGTTTTGTTGATTTCTCTATTGTTTTTTTTTTTTTTTTTCCCTCAATTTCATTTAATTCTGCTCTGATCTTTGTATTTCATTCCTTCTGCTTGCTTTGGGATTAGTTTGCTGTTCTTTTTCTAGTTCCTCAGTTGTGTAGTTAGGTTAGCTCTTTCTTCTTCTATAATGCGAGCATTGAGAGCTGTAAATTTCCTCTCAGCACTGCATTCGCTGCATCCCATCAGTTCTGTTGTGTTGTGTTCTCATCTTCATTCATTTCGAGGTATTTATTGATTTCCCTCAAAATTTCTTTGACCCACTGATTATCTAAGAGTGTTTTGTTTAATCTCCATATATTTGTGAGTTTCCCCTTTTTCTGCCTCTTGTTGGTTTCTAACTTTATTCCATTATGATCAGAGAAAGTGCTTTGTATAATTTTGATCTTGTTGAATTTATTGAGATCTACTTTATGACCCAACATATGGTCTATCCTAGAGAAAGATGCATGAACACATGAAAAAAACGCATATCCTCTGTTTTGGGGTGTAGTGTTCTGTATATGTCTATTAGGTTTAGTCCATTTATCATATTATTCAAGCTCTCTGTTTCTTTATTGGTCCTCTGCCCAGATGTTCTATCCAGTGCTGAGATTGGTGTATTGAAGTCTCCAATTATTGTAGATATCTATTTTCCCCTTCAGTTTTGCCAGTGTTTGCCTCCTGTATTTTGGGGCATCCTGGTTAGGTGTATATAGATTTATGATTATTATTTCTTCCTGGTGAATTGCCCCTTTTATTAATATATAATGTCCTTCCTTGTCTCTATAACAGTTTTGCTTTTAAAGTCTATTTCATCTGATATAAGTATAGCTACTCTGTCTTTTTCTTTTTGGTTACTGCATGCATAGAATATCTTTTTTCCAACCTTTCACTTTCAATCTGTTGGTATCCTTGGGTTGAAGGTGAGTCTCTTGCAGACAGAATATAGATGGCTCATATTTTCTTATCCATTCCATCAGTCTGTGTCTTTTGATGGGGGAGTTTAATCCATTAACATTCAATGTTATTACTGTAAAGGCAGTTCTTATTTCACCCATTTTGACCATTTTTCTTCCATTATTTCTTCAAATATTCCTTCTGCCCTTTTCCCCTTTACTTCTCCTTCTGGGACACCCTGATACATATGTTTGCATGTCTCTTGCTGTCATTTATTTCCCTGAGACCCTGTTCAATTTTTTCCATTCTTTTCTTCATCTGTTCTTTTGTATGTTCGCTTTTGGAAGCCATGTCTTCAAGGTCACTGATCCTTCCCTCTGCTTCCTTAAATCTGCTGTTATATGCCTCCAGTGTGTTTTTTATTTCATTTATTGCACTTTTCATTCCCATAAGAGCTGCTATTTTTCTATGTATGCTTTCAAATTCTTCTTTGTGCTCACCCAGTGTCTTCTTAATGTCCTTAATCTCTTTAACTTTCTCAATGAATTTATTATGGAGATTTGTTTGAACATCTATGGTTAGTTGTCTCAACTCCTATATATTATCTGGAGGCTTATCTTGTTCCTTTAGCTGGGCCATATCTTCCTGTTTCTTGATATGGATCGTAATTTTTTTTTTTTGCAAGGCCAGGTTAGATTTAATATAATCAATCATTAAAAATTGATAGCATAGCAACAAACATTTATAAATGTAAATAATAAATAAAATATAATAGAAATTAATTATAACATAATTCTTATTTTTATATTACAGCTCTAACTATTGGACATTAATAATCCCTAAGAATGAAATAAATTATTGGTTTAGTTATTTAATTTCCACCTAGGCCATAATTCTTTCTAGATAATCAAATTCTTATTCGGGAATTCTTCACATCTTATTGGAATAATTACAGCAGACAACAATTTGCCAATTCATAATTTTATGAGGCATAAAACTTCAAAATCTTATTCAACAGGAGTCATGCTAAATTATATTGATCCAGATAGATTATTTTAATTAAAGAATATGAATAAGAAAGGGTTAAGAGGGGCGGATGTGGCTCAAATGTTTGGGCATCCATCTGCCATATGGAGGGACCTAGGTTTGATCCCCGGGACCTCCTGGTAAAATAAAAAATATATATATAGTAGGCGCATGGGCTGCCAGGCTCTGTGTGCTGGTAAGCCACCAGGCCCCGGGAGCCATGCAGCAAGATGATGACGTAGCAGGGGAGAGTCAAGACGAGATGCTCCCAAAGCTCCAAAAACCAGGGACTGAGGTGGCTCAGGTGGCAGAACACTTCTCTCCTACATTGGAGGTCTTCAGGATCGAATCCTGGTGAAGACTGGAGGAGAAGGATGAAAAGAGATGGCAGGAAACAGACACAGAGAATTGCCCAGCGAATGGACACAAAACAGCAAATGGGGAAGAGGGGGCTTTAAAATGGATCAAGTAAATAAATAAATCTTAAAAAAAAAAAAAAAGAAAGGGTTAACAAAAAATGAAGTATCCAAAAATAAATCTCTTCTCCAGCCCTCCTCAATTAAAAGCAAATGTTTATTTTGTGTGAAAAAAGTTACAGAATACTGATCATAGGAACAATTTGCCAGTTGCACTGAGTAATTATTGTTCATCTGCTATAATGTTATTTTACATTTATCTGGTCTACTCCAGCTCTTTTTTGGTTACTATTTGCATGGAATACCTTTTTCCAACCTTTTACTTTTAACCTGGTTATGTTCTTACATCTGAGGTGGGTCTTTCTTTTGTAGACAACATATAGATGGCTCATATTTTTTAATCCATTCTATCAGTTTATGTCTTTTGATTGCAGAAACATTCAGTGTCATTACTGTAAAAGCATTACTTACTTTATCCATTTTGTCCTTCAGCTCTCTGTTGTCAATCATTCTATTTGTCTTCTTATCTTTTAGTTTACCCTCCCTAATAATCTTCATTTCTAAACTCTTCTCCAAATCTCTCACCTTTTTTTTTCCTTTCAGGCTGCATCACTCCCTTTAGTATCTCTTGCAAATCTTGTGTTTTGGTAACATATTCTACCAGTTTTTGTTTGTCTGTGAAGACTTTGAACTCACCCTCATTTTTTTAAAGATTTATTTTACTTATTTATTTCTCAGCCCTCCCCCCCCCACCCCCGCCCATTGATTTGCACTCACTTTCTGTTCTCTGTGTCTGTTTGTTGTGTGCTTGTCTTCTTTTTAGGAGGCACCAGGAACTGAACCCAGGACCTCCCATATGGGGAGGAGGCACCCAATGGCTTGAGCCACCTCCACTCCCTGCTTGATGTGCCTCTCATTGTGTTTCCTTTTTGTGTCTCTTCGTTGTATCAGCTTTTTGCATCAGCTCCCCACACCAACCCATTGCATCAGCTTGCTCTCTTGCTCATCTTCCTTAGGAGTCACCAGAAACCGAACCCAGGACCTTCAATGTGGTAGGCAGGCAACCAACTGCTTGAGCCACATCTGCTTCCTTCACCCTCATTTTTGAAGGACAGCTTTGATGGGTAGAGAATTCTTGGCTGGCAGGTTTTCTCTTTCAGAACCTTAAATACATCATACCACTTTCTTCTCTCCTCCATCATTTCTGATGAGAGGTCGGCACTTAATCTTATTGAGTTTCCCATGAATGTGATGCTTGGCTTTTCTATTGCTACTTTCAGAACCCTCTCTTTATCTCTGATATTTGTCATTCTGAATAGTAGGTGTCTCAGGGTCGGTCTATTTGGATTTATTCTATTGGGGTGTGTTTTCCTTCTTAGATATTGATACTTATGTCCTTCATAAGGGTTGGGAAGTTTTTCATCGTTATTTCCTCAAATATTCTTTCTGCCCCTTTTCCATTCTCTTCTCCTTCTGGGACACCAATAATGTGAATGTTTGTGTGTTTCACGTTGTCTTTCAATTCCCTGAGACTCTAATCCATTTGTTCCACTCTTTTCTCTTTCTGGTCTCCTGTCTTTTCCAGTTCAAATGTTCTGTCTTCAAAATCATTAATTCTGTCTTCAAGCAATTCAAATCTGCTCTTATGTGCCTCTATAGTATTTTTAATCTCCTCTGCCATGTCTTTCATTCCCATAAAATTTGTTACTTTTCTTTGCAGGCCTTCAAATTGTTCTTTATGCTTTCTCAGTGTCTTTATTTTTTATTTTTTTACCGGGAGGTCCCGGGGATCGAACCCAGGTCCCTCCATATGGCAGACGGACGCCCAACCATTTGAGCCACATCCGCCCCCAGTGTCTTCTTAATAGCCTTTATTTCTTTTTTTTTTTTTTTTTTTTTTTTTTCTTGGAGACTGACAAAGTCCTCAAGATTTTTTATGCACCATAAAGTACATTTTTGAACCCACTCTCTATAGGGAACAAAAAGAATAAATACAACAATTTTAAACGACCACACTGTTCTGTTCTTTACCCTGCGTACCCACAAGTAGTATCCCTATCTCGCCCTCTCCACCTCGGAGCCCAGAAAACCAAACCAGCTCCTATTCCGTATTTGCATAGTGTTAATAATATTATCTGGAGTTAGACGCCTCCCCCACTTGCAGCCAGGCTTCTGAGGGGCACTGGTCCAATCTCCCATATTCAAAAACAAGACATAAGTGTCTGTAGGCCAAAAACTGAATCCCGTTTAGCAGCAAGCTGTCCAAATTACTTAGAATCAGTCCTTTGCTCAGGGGTGAGAATTAGGCAGTTTTGTCTGCACCTTCAGATTTTGCTCTTTGCACCATGCAGCGACGAACTATGTTATCAAAGCTTCCAAGGTAAAACAAAGCAATAATGCGGAACAGGCCCATGGTGACCACCTGCTGAAGCCCTTCAGTGATCGAAGTCACTGGAGCCATCCCACAGGTCAGAGACGAGAGCATGTACCCATCTGAGCCAATGGAACTGTTAAAATTTCCTTGCTAAAACAGACAGAAAAGAAAGAGGTACAGTGGTAACATGGAAAGGGATGCCTTTATTTCTTTAGTCATATTTTCTTTAAATTCTTTGAAGTAATTTAGGAGAGTTATGTGATTATCACTAATTAATTGTATTAAATCCAGTATCTATTCAGGATATTTGGTTTGTTCTTTTGGTTGGGCCATCTCTTCCTGTTTCCTAGTATGGCTTGTAATTTTTTGCTGATGTCTAGGCATCTGAATATGTTAGTGAATTTACTCTGATGGTTAATTTCTCTCTCTTGCCTATTGTTTTTTTTCCCCACAGCTCTTCTTTGATATTTGGTTCAACTTATTCTCAGTCTTTAAAATTTCCCAGCTTAAGTTTTCAAAATCAGAGGGACTCACTAGTGGGGTGCAGATTTTCTCCCAGGGTTTGTATACAGAGAGCATGAACAGTTTTTGTCCATGCAATTTCCATACTTGCCAACAGATGGTGCTGGTCAGTGCACCTTTCCACAGAGGTGTTTCAGTCTGTTTTCCTGTGTTCCTGTGTTGACTCTCCAGATCAGAGAGATTCAAAGCAGGCTTTGCTGATTGAATTCACTGAAGAAAAGCACCCCGACCTCCCTTCCCTTTTCCCTTGAAACAGCTGACAGGGAGTAAGATGTCTGCTCCCCTTTTGTTGGCTGCAATGAGCCTGGTGTTTTACTCTAGCTTAGTATCTTAAGTGGGGGAGGGGAACGCATTCCAGCCTCCATGGGGGCTTGATAACTCATGTTTGTCATTTTGGCTTCTTCATCTCTCTGTCTCTCACCCTCCTGGGAGTTGTGTAGCACTGTCCTGGTCTGCTGACACCCAGAACAGGTCCCTTGGACAGCTTTTGGCTCTTTCTGGATTGTAATTTTTCGTTTGTGTCTTGACATCTGGCTTACTAGATGTATTTATTCTGGGTGCAGTTTCTCTCTTTAGTTTAGGGCTTTCTTGCCTTTTTTCCCCTTGATGGTTGTGTAGTAGGAGCCAAGGATGTCACTGGTGCTGTAAGCTGTGGAGGCTGAAGCTGCCTACATTGCCCCATGAATTGATGAGCTTCCTCTGCCAGGGGTAGGGACAGAGCCACAGTGGTGTGTAATAATCCAAGCTGTGCAGGACAAGATTGTCTGTAGTCACCCAGAGAGACTGATGAAGCTTCATACCCCTTCTTCCCCTGCCTGGGGTGGGGATGTTGCTGCAAGTGTGGGCAGCAATCTATGCCATGTGGGTCCAAATTGACCACAGTTGCCCAAGTAGAATGACAAAGCACCAGCCCACCCCTCCCTGCCAGGGTGGGGATGGACCCTCTGGAGTACTCAACAACCTAATCTGTGTGGACTGCAGTTGCCCGGAGAGGCTGAAGGAATACTGTTCCTTCTGCCCTTTATGGGATGGGAAGTGAATCACTGATGCCCAACAGTTCAGTTCATGGAGGCTGAAAGTGCCTGCTGTTGCCCGGAGAGGCTGAGGAAACACCAGCCTCCTCCTATCCTATTTGGTGTTGGGGGTAGATCCACCAGCACCCAACAGTTCAGTCCCTGTAGGCTGAGAGTACCTGCCATTACCTGGAGAAGCTGAGGAAACACTACTCCCCTCATATCCTATTAGGGGGTAGGAGTGGATCCACAGGCACCCAACAGTTCAGTCCCTTTAGGTCAAAAGTACCTGCTGTTGTCGGGAGAGGCTGTGGAGACACTAGACCCCCCCAATCCTATTAGGGAGTCGGGGTAGATCCACAGGCACCCAGCAGTCTAATCCATGCAGGCCAGAAGTGCCCATCATTGTCCCTAGAGGCTGAGGAAACACCAGTTTCCTCCTATTCGGTAGCGGGGATGGATCCACAAGTACCCACCAGTCCAGGCCCTGCAGGCCAGAAGTGCCTGCTGTTTCCCAGAAAGGCTGAGGAGACCCAGCTCCCCTCTTATTCTACTTGGAGGCGGGGATGGAGCTACAGGTGACTGACTGTTCAGTCTATGTGGGCCAAAAGCACCTGCAGTTACTCAGAGAGGCTGGGGAAACACAGTCCCTCTCTTGTGCTATGGGAGGGGCAGAGGTGGAAATGGAATCAAAGGCATTCAACAAACCAGTTCCTGTGGGCTGAAAGCTCCTGCAGTTGCCCAGAGAGGCCGAGGAAACACAGCTCCTCTCCTATCTTATTGGGGTGCAGGGATGGGGCCCCAGGTGTCTGACTATTCAGTCTATGCTGGCCAAAAGTGCCTGCAGTTACTCGGAGAGGCTGATCCAGGACCCCCAGCTTCTTCTCTGCTGGAGGTGGGGCTGCAATGTGATCTTAGTGGAAAGATTCCGTATCTTCACTGATTTTCAGTAAGCCCTGCTTCCCCTCATGCCTGGGGCAGAATTAAAATGGTGGCTACTGGCCTCTTTCCTACTTGGACAGGTTCAAATTTTAACTGTTCTTAGGATTATACTTTAGCCAGCCAAGATTACTAATCAGTAGCTGAAGTTGGTGGCCAACCATCTCTTCTTCCTCCATTTAGAGGAAATGGAGCTTCCAACTCCAGCCATGGAATAACTCCTGAGGCAGCTTGCGCTGCCAGAGTAGCATGGGCACCAGCCCCCGTGGCATGACCTGCAGTTTCCTTGAAAGGCTGGTGCAGGTCCCCCCAGCATCCTCCCTGCCAGAGGTGGGGCTGGGGTTTAGGCTAGAGCTGTAATCAGATCTAGGTGGAAAGAAGTAGGTCCCTTCCAGCACTGTGATTTTCAATCAGCCCTCTTCCCCTCATGCCAGGGGCAGAGTTAAAATGCTGGCTCCCGGCGTCTTTCCGAATTGGACAGGTTTAAACTTTAGCTGTTCTTAGGATTATACTTTAGCCAGCTGAATTTACTAATCAGTAGCTGAAGTCAGTGCCCAACTGTCCCTTCCTCCTCCATTTTTGGGAAATGGAACTTCCAGTTCCAACCTCAGAATAACTCCTAAGATGGCTTGTATTACAGGCACAAGATCTCACGATCTTCTCTGCAGATGGCAGTCTCCTTCTTCCATACTTTAAAGGACTTTGCAGGATACTCTTCTAGCCTCTTGAGGTCCCCAAACATGTGTTTTAGATAGCTCAGGATGATTACTAACTGCCCTGTAGGACAAGCCATCTCTTGGAACAACTTACTTTGCAACATTTTCTGTCAGCCTGTATCTTTTGATTGGGGAGTTTAATCCATTCAAATTCAATGATATTACTGTAAATGCATTATTTGCTTCCACCATTTTATTCTTTGGTTTTCATATATCGTATCTTATTTTCATCTGTCTTTTTACTCTTTGGGTTATCCTTTCTGCTATTTTTTTTATCTATACTCTCCTCCAAGCCTTTCTCTCCTGTCTTTTTCTTTTAGACTCTAAGGCTTTCTTTAGTATTTCCTGCAAAGGTGTATTCTTTTTTATGAACTCTCTTAGTTTCTCTTTGATTGTGAATATTTTAAACTTACCTTCATATTTGAAGGATGATTTTGCTGGATAAATAATTCTTGGCTGGCAGTTTTTTTCTTTCAGTGTCCTGATTGTATCATACCACTGTCTTCTCCCCTCCATGGTTTCTGATGAGAAATCTGCACTAAGTCTTACTGGGTGTATTAGTCAGCCAAAGGGGTGCTAATGTAAAATACCAAAAATGGGTTGGTCTTTATAAAGGGTATTTATTTGGGGTAGAAGTCCACAGATACCAGGCCATAAAGCGTTAAGTTTCTTCTCTCACCACAGTCCATTGCCACGTGTTAGAGCAAGACAGCTGCCGGCGTTTGCCAGGGTTCAGGCTTCTGGGGTTCCTCTCTTGCCGGGGCTGCGTTTCTCTCCGGGCTTAGCTCCTGTTTCCTCCACAAGGTCAGCTGTAGACGATCAGGCAAACGGCTTGCTTCTCTTCTCCTGGAGCCTTCTTTCCAACATCAAAATGGCTTTTCAAAAGACTGTTTCAACTCTGTTCTTTGCCTTGCCTTTTATATTCAATCCCCCACCCACCAAGGGGTGGGGCTCAATGCCCTAATCCTAACCTAATCATGCCCAGATTAACAGATCAGTTTACAAGCATGATTCAATTATATTTTTGGAATTCATAATTACATCAAATTCCCCAACGGTTACACTGGGCATCCCTTGTATGTGATGGATTGCTTCTCACTTCCTGCTTTCAGAATTTTCTTTTTATCTTTGATGTTTGACATTCTGAGTAGTATGTCTTAGAGTAAGTCTATTCGGATTTATACAGATTGGGGTACGCTGTGCTTCTTGGACGTGTAAGATCATTTCTTTCATGAGATTTGGAAAGTTTTCAGCTATTATTTCCTCAAATACTCTTTCTGTCTCTCCTCCCTCTGGAACTCCCATGACACATATGTTGCTGTGTTTTGTGTTATCATTCAACTCTCTGAGCTCTTGCTCAATTCTTTTCATTCTTTTCTATCTCTGTTCTTTTCTCTCCAATTTCAGCTGTTCTGTCTTCTGTATCACTTTTTCTTTCTTCTATCATTTTGAGTCTGCTGTGGTATGCCTCTAATGCAGGGGTTCTTAACCTTTTTTGTTTCATGTACCCCTTTGCCAGTCAGTTGAAAACCACGGACCCCTTACTAAGTCCACACTATACTGTATATTACTTAATAAATATATCATACCAACACACACTTGTCCCCACAAGAATAATACCCCTGACTAAGAGCCCCTGCTCTAATGTGTTTTTGATCACTTATCATGTCTTTCATTCCTATGAGCTCAGTTACTTTTCTATTCAGGTTTTCAAATTCTTCTTTGTGCTTGTTCAGTGTCTTCTTGATGTCCTTTATCTCTTTAGGATATTGTCTTTCAACTCATTAATTTGATTTTGGAAATTTCTGTGCATCTCGCTGATTAGTTGTCTCAAATCTGTGTCTTTTCTAGGGCTTTGATATATTCCTTTGATATATTGCTTAAATCTAGGATTTGGACCCAGTAATGGGTTTTAGACCCACTTCCAAGGGCCTTGGGACAGGAGCCTGTAAAGGATGGAAAAAACCTCTCTTACTGTAACTGTTTGGCAGTTTGATGTAATTATGAATTCCAAAAATATATATTGGATTATGCTTGTACACTAGTCTGCTAATCTGGGCATGATTAAGTTATGATTAGGGCATTAACTGGGCCATGTCAGTAGGGCGTTGAGCCCCACCCCTTGGTGGGTGGGGAATCAAATATAAAAGGCAAAGCAAAGGACAGAGGGAGCAGTTTCTGAGTTGCAGTTCTTTGAAGTTGGAATTTTGATGTTGGAGAGAAGGCCCCAGGAGAAGAGAAGCGAGCCATTCACCTGACAGTCTACAGCTGGCCTTGTGGAGTAAACAGAGGAGCTAAGCCCAGAGAGAAAAACAGCCCCGGGAAAAAAGGAACCCAAGAAACCTGAACCACGGCAAATGTCAGCAGCTGTCTTGCTCCAACACGTGGCAATGGACTTTGGTGAGGGAAGAAACTTATGCTTTATGGCCTGGTAACTGTGGACTTCTACCCCAAATAAATACCCTTTATAAAGACCAACCCATTTCTAGTATTTCGCATTCGTGCCCCTTTGTCTGACTGATACACTTACTTACTTTTAATTTCCTCTCATGCACTTCCTTGGTCTGCCAGCAGAAGGTGCTCTTTGGTAGCACCCTCAGTTCAATGCCTGGTAGGAGTGTGTTTGCTGCAACACAGATGGGATCAATGTGATAGACAATCCTGCCTGAAGGCTAGAGCCTTGTAAGTCAAACTTTCTCAGAGGCAGTTCTCCAGTCTTTGCTGACAGTCCTTTTTGCAGGTAGGAAATAATTCCACTCCCCTCTGCATCCTCAACAACCTGTCCTGGTCAGTAGAGAGGGAGATTGAAAGGGTTGGATCTCTTTAGTCCCTTGCTGACTCCCAAGGAGAAAAATGGTGCAGCCTCTATCAGCCTAGAACAGCTCTGGGACACAGCAGACTGAATTTGTGGGTCAAAAGCTGAGTCAGCCTTAGGCTGTGTCCCTCTCTCTTTTCTTTCCTAGGGAGGTGGGTGCCTTTGTCCCCCTTGTCCATAGCCAGCTGCCCCTTCTCCAAGGCCTGAGAATTCAAAAGTGTCTATGGAGTGTGGGAGGTTGCTGACAGTTGTGGCTTTTAAGTCACAGTTTTATCATTGCGATTCTTTTCCTTTGCCCCTCTCTCTTCTGGGTGGTGTCCAGCTTTCCCCTAGTGTCTTAAACCCTAGAAGACTTTTTTACAGGCCGTTTCTGCCTGTACTGTAGTTCTCACAACCCTTAATAGTACTTAAGGCCTTGTTAGTCCTGTTTTAGAGAAGAGGAAACTCAAGCCCAGAGAGATAAAATAATTTTCCCCAAATCATATAGCTAGCAGATGATAAAGCCAGAATTAATAACTTAGCCTGTGTGATTTCATATAGAGCATCACTTTCTTACATTGATGAAAGTATGTCTTTTTGACTGAAATCTTAAGATTTGTTTGATTCTGCAAAACAGTTGTTTATTTATTTGGGGTAGAAGCTTACAGTTACTGGGCCATAAAGCATAAGTTTCTTCCCTCACCAAAGTCTGTTGCTACGTGTTAGAGCAAGATAGCTGCCGATGTTTGCCAGGGTTCAGAATTCTTGGGTTCCTCTTTTCCCAGGGCTGTGTTTCTCTCTGGGCTTACCTCCTCTGGTTCCTCCACAAGATCAGCTGTAGACTATGAGGCTCTCTAGCTTTGCTTCTCTCCACAAGGCCAGCTGTGAACTCTCAGGCGAATGACTCATCTCTTTCCCGGGGCCTTCTCTCCTTTCTCACCAGAATCCCAACATCAAAAACTGCTCCAACACTGTTCTGTGTCATGCCTTTTATATTTTATTCCCCTTCCACCAAGGGGTGGGGCTCAATGCCCTACTGATATGACCCAGTTAACGCCCTAATCATGACTTAATCATGCCCAGGTTAGAGACCAGTTGACAAGCATAAGCCAATATCTATTTTTGGAATTCATAATTATATCAAACTGCCAAACTGCAGCAGTTGACCAAATGTTTCTTCTGCTGGTCTTACTGGACTCTCATGCAGGGGCATTCAGCTGGCAGGTTGGCTGGGGACTAGGCTTAGAGCAACTGGGATGGTTGGGTTTCTCTCTCTACCTGCTTCTCTATCTTAGGCTTCTCTTCAACATAGTGATCTCAAAGAAGTTTTCAAAGAGGATGAAGCCAAGGTCTCTTGAGTTTCTGGATCTTGCATAATGTCATTTCTACCATATTCTTTTAGTCAAAGTCACAAAGTCAGTCCAAATTCTTGATGTGAGAAGCAACAAAGAATTTGTGACCATATTTAATCTACCATAGTTTGCCCTCTGGTTTCAATTATTTACATTTCTCTTGCATGCTCAAGACCCTCAAAATTTTCATCCAAGTATAGTATTAGGCTCAAAGACCAGCATCTGGTGATTTGCATTTGGTCTGGTCCAAACATGAGTAGAGGGTCTTGTATATGCCTTCTTAATTGTGGCTATTCTTGATCTTGATACCTGTGAATTAAAAAGACAAGTTACCTGTCCCTCTAACCCTTTACATAGAACGGTGAGAAAGGGATAGGATAACACAATAGATACTTCTGTTCAAGAAGATGAAGAAGAGGGCGCATGTAGCGGTCATTGTTCTGAGGAATTCTGAAATCTAGCCAGGTGCATGTTGCCAGTACCCCTGGCTCTGGCGGCCTTGATGGGGTCAGTTTCTGGTCCATAAGAGTGGGTTTTTTTTTCCCTTTAAAATAGTTATTTATTTAGCCAAAAACTTGTATTTGCTTTGATCATGCTGTTTTAGTGAAGATGAGCAAAATTAATGTAAAGAAGATCTGGTAAAGCCTTATAGAAAAGACATGAAATGCACAGCTTATATTTTAAATGCATCAGAACTTAAATTTATCATTACATACTTTGAAAGTTGGCTTCCTTAGGGGGGAAAAATAGTTATACCCTTTGATCTAGTAATTCCACTGGCATTGGATATTAAGCTCCTAAGGAAATAACCAGGGATATAAACAAAGATTTACAAGAATCTTCATCAACAGCATATATAAAAAGAAAAATTTCAAATGACAAGGTCCAACCATAGGAGATTAGTAAAATAAATAATGTCTCATTTATACAATGGAATGCTATGAATCCATTAAATGTTTTTAAGGCTATTTAATAACATGAGAAAATAAAATAACAGTAAGTGAAACATGGATATAAAAGTGCACTGAATGCTTCACCCAGTAACATCAGACTAAGTTAAAAGGTAAAAAAATTCTAGCAATTACCTCCCCTACTCTCACAGTGCTCCTCTCTGTTCCAACTCATGCTCTCTACTCTGAGGCCCTTCTCTGCTATTCTATTCTACTCCCTAACCCTTCTTTTCTTTTGTTGCTGGGGCTCCCCAATACAAACACTTTTCTGCTGATCAGTCCCTGGGGGCGGGGGGGAGAGAGAGAGAGAGAGAGAGGACACTTAGATTGCCTTTTTTTTTTTTTTTTTTTTAAGATTTTATTTTTATTTATTCATTCATTTATCCCCCCCTTGCTGCTTGTGCTCGCTGGGTCAGCCAACCACGCCATGCGGGCGGGCTTGCCTTCACCAGGAGGCCCCGGGAACCGAACCCGGGGCCTCCCATATGGTAAACGGGAGCCCTACTGATTGAGCCACAGCCGCTTCCCCTTATATTGCCTTAACTCTCTTAAAGTATAACTTTCCCCCAATATCCAGCACTTCCTGTTCTGCTACTTTAACCCACTCTCTTAGGACATCCAGCTCTGTTCCCCCAACCCAAAAAGCCCTCTTCCTCCATCCCAAAAAGTCATTTTCTTTCCAGCACATGATGAGCACTCTATTTTTCTTTTCCCCCGAGGTACTGGGGCCCAGGGATTGAACCTGGGACCTCATATGTGGAAAGCCGGCAACTCAACCACTGAGTCACATCCGCTCCCCTGAGTTGGTTGGTTTGTTTTGCTTATTGTTTGCTTTTTTTGTTTTTTCTAGGAGGCACTGGGAACCAAACCTAGGACCTCCCGTGTGGGAAGCAGGCACTCAACTGCTTGAGCCACATCTGTTGTCCTCAAATATTTCTTGAAGGAATACATGAGTCAATGATCTAACAATATAAATACAATTCTGAAAAGAAAATCAAATTATTGAGTTTAACTTCAGATGATGGAATTATAGTATGCTTTTATTTTCTTCTCCATAGTACTGTTCTATTTCCTCCATATTTTCTACAAGTGCATACCACATACTTCTTTATAACAAGGAGAGAATAAATAAAGAGAACTGTACTTTCTTCTCCATTTTACTGACCCATAGATCTAGATTAGAGATATTCCTGTCTGAGCAGGGTAATAACTGAAACTCAGTTGTAGGATTTCCATATAATTTGGAAAACATTTAGGACCCAAGGTGGGTAGCCTTTGCCCCTAACCAACAGTTCTCTTTTCTAAAATTAAAGATTAACACATTAACGCAAAATTAAAGCATGTCTTTAAAATCAGACCACCATCTTGTCAACCATCTCTGAGCAAGTTAAAGATTGACTCATAAAACATATCTGCCTAGAGGACTTACAATACTCTTTTACAAAGGTGGCTCTGTTCTTCCTCTTTCACAAATGACCAGCCTGATGCATAGCATGTTTAGCCACAAACCCTTCTGCTAACTCTCCCTGCAACATCGTCATGGCTCGCCAATAGATCTGTCCACAGTTCTTAGGTCTACCAAGGGGGTGGTTCAGTTCTTCTGTGATGTAATCCATCCAAAGATCAGAATCTATAGATCCAAACTCTCTCAAAGCCCTCTCATAATACTCTCTTTTTTTTTTTTTAATTTTTTAATTTTTTTATTTATTTTTTAAGATTTTATTTATTTATTCATTTATCCCCCCCTTGCTGCTTGTGCTCGCTGGGTCAGCTAACCACGCCGTGCGGGCGGGCTTGCCTTCACCAGGAGGCCCCGGGAACCGAACCCGGGACCTCCCATATGGTAAACGGGAGCCCCACTGATTGAGCCACAGCCGCTTCCCTCATAATACTCTCTTAAGTTCACCATCTTGCAGGATTCTTGCTCCTTTTCAAACTGGATCATTTTCCTGAAAAAATCAACTGAAAATGGGCGGCTTTCTTGTAAACGCCTAAACACTGCTCTGGCCTTTTTGTAGCCATCACTTCGATAAGCCCAGTCTAGGTATTTATCCTTCAGAGTTACTGAATCAGCACCCGTGACAGTTAGGATAGCTTTCTTTTTTTTTTTTTACCGGGAGGTACCGGGGATCGAACCCCGATCTCTCCATATGGTAGACGGACTCCGAACCTCTTGAGCCACATCCGTTTCCCAGGATAGCTTTCTTAAAGATTGTTTCAGTGTCTTCTTGGCTTGTCCACTCTGCCCCAAAGATCCACAATGGCAGACAAATCTGGGGTTTCAGGTATACAAAGCCTTCTTCAAAAAGCATGTCTACATAAGTGCTTTTTGATTCAATCGGCACCTGCAGCTTCATCTGCCACATTGTCACAGAGTCTCTAAACAATTCAGTTCCAGCTACTGCCACCTCCAGAGCCTCCTTAAAGAAGTCACGGTGCAGCAGCAACTCAATCCACTGCTTGTATTGAATTTCTGACAGAAGTTTGAGTTCATGTGCCTTCCTGAATGCATCCATAGTTCTTTTCAGCCTCTTCCCTCTGAGGAACTCACTATTTGTCTTCTTAGTAAATCTTTCCAAGCAAAAGTTGATGTAACACTTCCACGTGGCCTCTGTAGGCAGAATCTTCACTGCCTCTTCATATACAGCACAACACCTCTCCTCCTTTCCACCCACTTCTGCTGCTTTGGCTCGTTGGTGATAGGCTGCTCTTCTCCTGACTTGATCTCTAATTCTCGCCGTGTCACATAATCCCAAGTGAGAGGGTCATCTGTGTGTAGAACCTGAAGGTCATCATAAATTTCTTTTTGCAGCTCTTTAGCAAAGTCAAATAGCTGTGCAATTGAAAGCAACGACACATGAAATTCTGCACCTTTAATTATGCTCACAGAGTTTTTGTAGATGATCTGTGCCAACTCACCTTTAAGGATTTCTTCAGGATAATCAAGATTCCCCACATCCATCTTGGCTTTTTCAAATTCTTGCATTTCTTTCCTCAGTTTCTCAGTATGCATCAGTTCCATCCTAAAGTATTCTTGATAAAGTTTTGGACATTCTGGATGAAAGTGCAGAGCCCAAAGAAATAGTTGTCTAGCACTTTCTGAAGACAAGCAATCTTCCATTTCCCATTTGGCTGCCATAATCCACAAAGCTGGCTTGTTTGAATGAATGGCCAACATAGTGGAGAATACTTTGCTAAGTTGAGCTTTGGTAGCTCATTTCTTACAAAAGACTACATAGGACAGCCAAAGTTGAACATCATTTTTCCACTTTGCTGAAGCACGTCGGAAGACACCTTGCACCCAATGTACGATAGAATGTTCAATCTCATCCTTTTTAAATGAATACCCAATGCATGTTCTTCTTCTCTGGATCAGTTCCAAAAGATTAATTTCATATTGAACATAATTTATAAAGTCTTCCTTAAAAAGAGTTCTTCACTGTATTCTGTATTCTAGATCTGAAGCCTTTTTAATGATAGCCTTAATTTCTGCATGACTGAACAGTCCAATGCGCTCCAGCTGTTTCAATTCGGAGTGTCAATCTTCTATATGTTCCTGGATTATCTTGGCCATGAGGTCCAAATACCACAACCCGGCTGTATGAGGGAGATTCTCAAAGCAAGAGTGGTTTTCTAGTCCATTGTTCTCCTTGCTCTTGGCTCTACCCTCTAGAATCTTGCCCCCACCTTCTAACACATCTTTCCCTTTCCATAAGCAATGACCCACGTTTTCAGCTGAGTAGCCTTCCCAGACTGCTTTCTGTCTACAGAAAGTTGGAGCTCCCATTTTATCCAAGCTGGCAATATTTTCCTGAGCAGAACTTCCTCAAAATTTTTTGTGAGTTTCCTATGACTTTGACTGGGATTCATTCCATTCTCCAAAAGGCAACTCCATATTCTTTTAAAGATAATCCTCTTTCTACTTTGGGCCATATGAGAGGATGTGATGGGACAATGCATTTACAATTCTTAGAAGCACTTTTTACCTAGCTCAGAGCATCTTCTGAGTACCACCTTAAGTCTTTCTGAGATCTTTAAAAGGGCTTATTACATACACATCCTTGATTTGCTTTTTACCCCGAGGCCATTTCTTACTTTGTGAATCTTTTGCTGGCTGGAGAGACTGGAAATTTGAAATAGTTTTAATTTAACTTCCAACACAGCAAGTCCCAGTGTCTTGATATTTCCTCTAAATTCTGCTTGGGAATTAAATTTTTCCTTCTTTAGTTCATCTCTTCCTATTTCTTATCACATGAAGCTAAAATAAAGCCAGTTGACACTTTCTACATTATGCCTGGAAATCTCCTCAGTCAGATTCACAAGATCATTAGTGTTTTAGTAACTACTGTTGTATAAAACCACCCTGCTGTGGGTTGAATTATGTCCCTTAAAAAGTTATGTTGAGGGAAGCAAATGTGGCTCAAGCAATTGGGCTCCCATCTACTATATGGGAGGTCCTGGGTTTGATTTGTGGGGCCTCCTGGTGAAGGCAAGCTGGCCCACGCGGTGTGCTGGCCCACGCAGAGAGCTGGCCCGCGCAGAGAGCTGGTGCAACAAAAAGAGGCAAAGAGTAGAAACAATGAGAGACACAACAAACCAGGGAGCTGAGGTGGCTCAAGCGATTGAGTGCTTCTCTCCCACACCAGAGGTCCCAGGATTGGTTCCAGGTGCCTCCTAAAGAGAAGATGAGAAGAGAAGAGAAGCAGACACAGAGGGCACACAGTGAATGAACACAGAGCAGACAGCGAGCGCAAAATCAACAAGGGGTCAGGGAATAAATAAATAAAATAAACTTTAAAAAAAAGTTAGGTTGAAGGGAGCGGATATAGCTCAGTGGTTGAGTGCCTGCTTCCCAGGTATAAGGTCCTAGGTTCAATCCTCAGTACTTTATAAAATACATACACACACACACACACATTACTTTACTTGGTAATAGCTTCATTATAGATGGAATTAGTTAAGTTGATGTTTTACAGTGGGCCCATAATCCAATATTACTGAAGACCTTATAAGAAGAGGAGAAGAACTGACAGACACAAGAAAATAAGTCCATTTGATACAGAGGCAGAGATTGAAGTGATGCGGCTGCAAGCCAAGGAAAGCCAAGGATTGCTGGAAAACCAGAGGAAACTAGGAAGAGGCAAGGAAAGATTATCCCTTACAGGTTTCAGAGGAAGGATGGCCCTGCCAGCACCTTGACTTTGGACTTCTAGCTTCCAGAACTGTGAGACAATACATTTCTGTTGTTATAAGCCACGAAGTTTGTAGTATTTTGTTATGACAGCCCTAGGAAACTAATAACACCTCAAAACTCACTGTATTAACACAACAATTCATTATATCTCATGATATATGGTTGGCCAGGTGGTTTTTCTGCTTCGTATTGTTGGCTGTGGGCTAGGATGGCTGGAAAGTCCAAAATAGCCTTGTTCACATAACTGGGGAGAGGTATTGGCCACTAGCTTTGGTTCTTTTCCACATGGACCTTCCCACATGACTGCTTAGATTTCCTCAAAGCATGATGGCTAGATTCCAAGAAGAAGCACTCCAAAGAAAGAGCCTCAATGTGCAATGTGCTTATCAAGACTTTGCTTTGTATCCTATTTGCTAATGTCCCAATTGCTAGAGTCAATGATCGAAGGAACAATACAAGAGTGTAGGAGTCAGAAGGTGGGGCTAATTGAGGCCATTAAAGTAATAGGTGACTACAGTTAGCTACATTTTCTCTCTTCAAAGTCACTCCAGGGAATGGTTTTGCCAATATTTTCATTAGTACAAAACATGGGTTGCTTTCTTTCCAAACTTCAATTGTAGTGTCCGTATTGCTTTCCCAGGTTCCACTAAAAGTCTCCTTGCTACCATTCCAGCCTCTATTTACTATTCAGTCTCAAAGCCAATGGCTTTATGGTAGCACCCCACTTTTGGTACCAGTTTCTCTTTCAGCTAGCCTTTGTAGTGTAATAAAACACTCTGAAACTTAAATTAACAACAATTTGTCATTTCACATAATTCTGTGGGTTAACTGAGCAGTTCTGCTGGTTTTGCTTAGGCTCATTCACACAGCTGCATTCAGCTGGCAGGTCAGCTGGGTGCTGAACTTAGTTGGGATAGCTGGGATGGCTGTGTTTCTCTCTCCATATATTCTTTCACAGGCTGCTTCATGGTATGGTGGTCTCAAGGCAGCATTCCAAGAAGATGAAGGCATAAACTTGAAGATTTCATGTGGCCCCAGCTATGGAACTTGCAAAATGTCATTTCTGCCCCATTCTATTGGACAAGGCAAGTTACAAACCAGCCAAAATTGAAGAGATGAGCAAATAAACTCTTAGTAGGAGGAAAAGAATTTGTGACCATATTTAACCTACCACAGAGAATTATGCTATATTTTTAGATGGAAAGACTAGTTATCATAAAGATGTTAGTTCTTCCAAATAAATCTATATAGTCAGTGCCATACCAATCAAAATCCCAACAGCGTATTTCAGAAAATTTGAAAAGGTATTTCTCAAATTCATATGGAAGAGGAAAGAGCTCAGAATCAATAATATAATTTTGAGGAAGGACAATATGTAGGCATGTGTCCTCATAGATATCAAGATTTATTATAAAAGTACAATAACAGCAATGTATTGTTGCAATGTTAAAAACTGACTAATAGAAATGGCTAATAAACATGTGAAAAAATGCTCAGTTTCCATAATTGTGGAACAGCCACTGTTGGTTGGCTATCCAAACACATCTTTCTTGCTCACATCTCTCCCACCCCCAATAACCAATAACCAAGTTCTTCTGGAGACAGAACCCTCCCCAAGCAAGAGTGTGAATATTGGCTAGTGATTGGTTTAGAAATGGGCATGTGATGCAAACCCAGCCCATGAGAAGTGAGAGTACTTCTGCTGGGGGTGGAGTGGGGGTGGGGGTTTTTCTAATTAAGATTTTAAAACTTTTTAAAAGGTACATGAGGAAAAAGACATGCCCTCTTCATCTTTTGCAATCTTTGGAAGTTGTTATATGAGAACTTGATCCCTGTAGCTGCTGTCCTTTGCAACCAGGAGAGAACATAGGAATCAAAAGCCAACACCCTGAAGACTGCAGAGGAAAAGGATGGAAAGAGCCAGAATTCTTGATGTAATTTCGCTGTTCCAATAACTTGCTCTGGTTATTGGATGGTGTACAGGGAATGGAGCAATTCACACAAAGCCCACGCTACATTCAGCATAAATGGAATGCATCACAACCCAAAGGGCTTTATGCAACAATTTACCTTTATGATTGAATAGTTAATATATACAAATATAAGAATGCAAAGGATTTTTATGGAAAACAAAACACTTTTTAAAGGTATGTATCTCAATTGAGTTCTATTATAAAATGTCTTAATATGTAGAACTACTTGCTTTTGGTAAGTTAAAGACTCTGCATGCATGTAATTTTTTTCAGAATACAGAATTTGAACTTGTGGAAAAATTTAAACTGAAATGATCTGAAAGGTGTGCATATGAAACTGGAAGTGGTTTGAAAGTAAATGTAACAGAAATTCAAAACCTGTTACAGTGACGATGGCAATCCTCTTGAACTCAAGAAGGAATGGAATGCCAATAAGCAGTAAAACATTTTTTTCTAAAACTAAACAGGAAGCTCTCTCAAACCAACAGATTCCTGCATATACAAACACAGAAGGAGAAGGCACCTTTTATTTTTACAAAACAAAAGTAAGTTATATTGTGGGGAGGCACAACTTGCCGAACACCTAAAGTCAATAGAATAGAAGCAATTGGTTGACATGAGAGAAAAGAGATCACTTCATTCTGAGCAGTTTACTTGGTGAACGCTGCCATACCACTGCCCATAGATCCTCCTTGGTCTTGGCCTTCAAACATTCCACCTCAGGGTTTTATATATGTATGTTTTGCCTAGTTAAAAAAAAAAAAAAAAAGATGTATTTAATTAAAACATTTGTAAATTTTACCAACTTAAAAATTGTATTAGCCAAAGGGTTGCTGATGCAAAATACCAGAAATTGGTTGGTTTTTATAAAGGGTATTTGATTGAGGTAGAAGTCCACAGTTACCAGGCCATAAATCACAAGTTACTTCCCTCACCAAAGTCTATTGCCATGTGTTGGAGCAAGATGGCTGCCAATGTCTGAGGGTTCAGGCTTCTCGGTTTCCTCTCTTCCCGGGGCTGCTTTTCTCTCCGGGCTTAGCTCCTCTGCTTCCTTCACAAGGTTGGCTGTAGCCTATCCGGCGAATGGCTCATCTCTATCCTGGGGCCTTCTCTCCTTCCTCATGACCAAGCTCCTCTGTCTGCTCGCCCCCCAGGGCTCCAGCATCAAAACTCCAACATGAGAACTCCAACTCAAAAACGGCCCCAACTCTGTCTTTTGCCATGCCTTTTATATTTGATTCCCCACCCACCAAGGGATGAGGCTCAACACCCTACTGACGTGGCCCAGTCACTGCCCTAATCATAATTTAATCATGCCTAGATGAACAGACCAGTTTACAATCATAATGCAATATCTATTTTTGGAATTCATAACTATATCAAACTGCCAAACTGCTACAAAAATAAATAAATAAATAGATAAATCGAGAAGCTGCTGCACTCTCTTGGTGGCTAAATCATACTGCTCGTCCAGCAGAGGAGCAAAGGCGTTCTCCAGGACATCCGAGGCATGGGCTAGGTATATGAGGGCCAGCAAGCGCTTGTCCATTCGGTGGGGGTAATTCACCCATTTGTCAAGAACAGCTTCCTGTACCTTCTTGATGAGGCGCTGCTTAATGTTGTTGGTGAGGGGGTGTGTCGTCATGTCAAAAAGGAGGAAGTTCTGTTTCTCTGTTGTCAATACACCCTTTTCCACCAGGTTTCTAGCTAGTTGTTCCCACAGGTTTCATAACTGATAACACAAGTTTAATTGATTTCAAGTCTTATCTAAAGAATAGAATTTAAAAGTTTAAAAGGAATTCCAGGGGGCAAATGTGGCTCAAGTGGTTGGGAGTCCGTCTCCCATATGGAGGGACCTGGGTTCGATCCCCAGGACCTCCTGGTAAAAGAAAAAAGAAAAAAAAAAAAAAAGAAAGAATTCCAGCTATCGTTTTCTTTGTACTTTAATATGGATACGGGGAGCAGATGTAGCTCAAGTTGTTGAGCGTCTGCTTCCCATATATGTGGTTCTGGGTTCAATCCCTGGTACCTCCTAAAAAAAATTATTAGGGGGAGGGGATGGGGTATATGGGAATCCCCCTATATTTTTAATGCAATATTTATGTAATCCAAAGCTTCTTTCAAAATAAAATTATTTTGAAATAAAAAAATATGGATAGCAAAATGTGTTCATGGTAGCTGGTGTGTTTCTAAAGAAGTGGAATATAAAAAATGTTCTGTGTCAGTCTCTGTTCCTTGAATGTGAATTCCTTATGGGAGAGGGAACACATTTTATTAATCTCTGTAGTTCCAGCACCAAGTATATTTCTTGGAACAATACTTGTGCAATAAATATTTGTAAAAGAGAATGTATAAAAGCATAACTTGGAGATATTGTAGGTTCAGTTCCAGACCACTGCAATAAAGTAAATATCGCAATAAACTAGTCACATGAATTCTTTGCTTTCTGAACTAAGTTTATGTAATATACTATATTATTTTTTGTCATTTCAACAATGTTCACAAACAAAATTCCATCTAAAAAATCCATTTTTCTTTGCTCATCCATAAGAAGCAAGTCCTCATCCGTTAAAGTTTTATCATGAGATTGCAGCAATTCAGTCACATCTTCAGGCCCCACTTCTAATTTTAGTTCTGTTGCCCTTTCCACCACATTTGCAATTACTTCTTCTACTGAAGTCATGAACCCCTCAAAGTCATCCAAGAAGGTAGGAATTAAGTTCTTCCAAACTCCTTTAATGCTGATATTTTGACTTCCTCCCATGAATCACAAATGTTCATAATGGCATCTAGAATAGTGAATCCTTTTCATAAGCTTCACAATTTATTTTGCCTGAATTCATCAGAGAACTCACTATGGCAAGTCTAGCTTTATAAAATGTATTTTTTAAATGATAAGACTTGAAATTTAAAATGACTCCTTGATCCATGGGATGCAGAATGGGCATTGTGTTAGCAATAAAACACCTGTGACCAGGTGCATTATCAATAAGCAGTATTATTTTTAAAGGAAACTTTTTTTCTGAGCAGTAGGTTTCAACAGCTGGGCTTCAAGATTATTTTGTAAACAGATGGGCTGTCATCCAAGCTTTTTTGTTCCATTTACAGAACACAGGCAGAGTAGATTTAGCATTATTCTTAAGGGCTCTAGGATTTTTGGAATGATAAATGAGCATTAGCTTCACTTAAAGTAACCAGCTGCATTAGCCCCTACCAAGAGAGTTAGTCAGTCCTTTGTAGTTTTGAAGTAGGCATTGGCTTCTCCTATCTAGCTATGAAAGTCCTAGATGGCAACTTCATTCAGTGAAAGGTTGTTTTGTCTACATTGAAAATCTGTTGTTTAGTGGTTGTCTTGGATTGCCAAAGGACTGCTGATGCAAAGTACTAGAAATGGCTTGATTTTATAATGGGAATTTTATATAGGGTAAAAATGTCCAGTTCTGAGACTGTGAAATCTCTAAATCAAGGCATCAACGGAGACGCTTTCTCACTGAAGTCAGCTACTGGTGATCCTGGAGTCCTGCCATGTGGTGAAGAAAGATAGTAACCAATCTCTGCCAAAGTCTCTGCCTTCCCCTCCAGGCTCACTGTCTACTGGGGCCCAGCTGTAGGCAACCAGGCATAAGGCTTGTCTCTTTCCAGGTCTCCTCTCTCAGTCTTGGCTGCTCCACTTTCTTTCTGAGTTCAGCTTGGTCTATCAGACATATGGCTTGTCTCTGCAGTCTTGAGCTACTCTGTGGGTCCAGCCTCTTGGGGTGTTTGTGCTTAAGCTTTGGCTGCTAACAATCCTTGAGTCCTCTCTCTTATGGCAGGATAAAAAATGGCAGAGCTCCCTTTTCCTGTGTATCTCTTCCCCTGTGTCTCTGTTTATATAAGGCTCCAGTAAGAGGGCAGAGACTGAACCTAAGTCATGCTTCACTGATATAGTCCAATCAAAAGGGTCTAGTCAAGTCATCTAAAGTGAATATAATGCAACCAAAAGGTACCACACCAACAGGAATATATTAGTTTAAGAATATAATCTTTTTTGGGGATTCACCAAATTCAAACTGTCACAGTGATAGTTACTTTCATCAATTATTTTAGCTACATGTTCTGGATAACTTGTTGGAGTTTCTATATCAGCACTTTCTGCTTCACCTTGCACTTTTAGATGGCTTCTTTCCTTAAACCTTGTGAACCAACCTCTGCTAGCTTCAGATTTTTCTTCTGCAGCTTTCTCACCTCTCAGTCTTAATAGAATTGAAGAGAATTAGGACTTTGCTCTGGATTAGGCTTTGGCTTAAGGGAATGTTGTGGCTAGTTTGATTTTCTATCCAGGCCACTAAAACGTTCTCCCTATCAGCAATAAGGCTGTTGCACTTTCTTATCATTTGTGTGTTCATTGGAGTAGCATTTTTAATTTCCTTCAAGAACTTTTTCTTTGTATTCATAACTTGGCTAACTGTTTGGTGCAGGAGGCCTAGAATTTGGCCTATCTCAGCTTTCAACATGCCTTCCTTACTAAGCTTAATCATTCCTAGCTTTTGATTTAAAGTGTGAGGCACACGACTCTTTCTGTCACTTGAACACTTTGAGGCCATTGAAGGGTATTAATTGGCCTAATTTCAATATTGTTGTGTCTCAGGGAATAATGAGGCCCAAGGAAAAGGAGAGAGACTGGAAACGGCTAGGAGGTGGAGCAGATGACACACACAACATTTAACAATTAAGTTTGCCATCTTATATGTGTGTGGTTTGTGTCATCCCCAAACAATTACAGTAGTGACATCAAAGATCATTGATCACAGATCACTATAACAAATATAATAATAATGAAAAAGTTTGAGATGTTGAGAGAGTTGCCGAAATGTGACACTGACATAGGAAGTGAGCACATGATGTTGGAAAAATGGCATGGATGGACTTGCTTGATGCAGGGCTACCACAAATCTTTAATTTGTAATGAACAAATATTCACAAAGCACAATGAAGCAAAGTGCAATAAAACGAGGTATGCCCGTAAACTGTCCTCAGACAGGAATTAGAACAGATTGCTGCTAGCTTTAGTGTAGGATAGAGACGAGTCAAGTTATAAAATGATAGTTTCTGGCATGCTTCCATCTAGTTTAAAGGTGTCAATAAATAATGAAAGCCTAAGTGGGAAAGGTTTAATTTTAATTTTACTTTTATAATAAACTTATTTTTAAGAATTACTCTAGCTTTATAGAGGACTTGAAAAGAGCACAGTACTATCCCAGAGTACATATGCACCATACCCAGTTTCCTGATTAGTATGGTATATTTGACACAATTAAGGAACTAATTTTGATACATTATAATTAACTAAAGTCCATACTTTATTCAGATTTCTTGAGTTTGTAACTGGTCAGATAATTTGTAGAGTGCCTAGTCTGGGACTTCTCTGATATTTTTTCTCATGATTAGAATGAGGTTAGGGTTTTTTGGGAAGAAGACCCCCCTTTCCATTCCATACTGTAGGAAGAAAGTCACGAGGTGAAGCCCACAGTTTAAAGAATGAGGATTTATGTTCCATCTCCTTGTGGGTGGAATAGCCACATAAGTTATTTGGAATTGAAAAGCTTATTTTTCATTTAAGAAATAAATGGGGGTGGGGTGGGATAAATAAATCTTAAAAAAAAAAAAAAAAAGAAACTGAGGGGAGCAAATGTAGCTCAGTGGCTAAGCACCTGCTTCCCATGTATGAGGTCCTAGGTTCAATCACTGGTACCTCCAAAAAAAGAGAGAGAGAGAGAGAGAGAGAGAAAGCAAGAAAGCAGCTTCTCATAAAGTTGGCTGATGGGATAAGCACATTAACCTTTGCTTCCTCCAAAAATGCCATGAAAATGGCAGTAAAAGAATAAAGACCCAAATCCATAATGAGAACAGGAGAGAAAACAATAGGAATAAAATGTTGGCCTCTCCAAAGTAGGTGGAAAAGTGGTAATATATTAGTGTATCCAAGAAAACTACTCCTAAACAGGCAGTGGGCATAGCAGAGGTAATCTGCTTTACACTCCAGAACTCCAATGGCTTAGGAATTGGTTCTAGGTATCTCTGGATGTTGGGGCAAGGAGCAGGCAAGGTGGTGCTAAAAAAGAGGGATTGCTTTAAAGTCTATTGTATAAACATCTCCAGATCGCCTTCTCTAATCTGTGTAGCTACCCCTTGTAGAAAAGGGGTCTTTGGACTCAGGGACACCAGGCTCAGTGGAAGGAGTCAGAGATGTCTTATAGAAAACAGAGGATTAGGTAAAAGTTTATGTACTAAAATTCAGATCTGAGCCTTCTACTTCTTCTTGGCTCCCAGAACACTAGCAGCCAGGATTATAACCTCCAGCCAAGAGACTGGAAGTCTTCCTGGAAAATTAGACAAGTTTAAGAGAAAGGAATAAAAAAAACCTGATTTCCCCAAAGAACTACAATGAAGCCCACCTAACCAGCTCCCGTGTGCCACCCCCATGCATATAGCTTCCAAATAACTTTTTACGTCTCCCTTTCTAAATATGAGAAAACTGCCATGGAGTGTCAAATATTTTGGGGAAAGACTCTTTAATGTGAAAGAGGTCAAAATAAAATATTGAAATACTAATAGCAGCATTATTCACAATTGCCAAAAGCAACCCAGTGATGAATTGACAGGATGAATGAGTAAACAAAATGTGATATATACATACAATGGAATATTATTCAGCTGTAAAAAGGAATATAGTTCTGATGGATCCTACAATGCGGGTGAATCTTTTTTTTTTTTTTTTTTTTTAATTAATTAATTTATTTATTCATTTATCCCCCCCTTGCTGCTTGTGCTCGCCGGGTCAGCCAACCGCGCCGTGCGGGCGGGCTTGCCTTCACCAGGAGGCCCCGGGAACCGAACCCGGGGCCTCCCATATGGTAAACGGGAGCCCCACTAATTGAGCCACAGCCGCTTCCCCGGGTGAATCTTGAAGACATCATGTTGAATGAAATCAGCCGGACACAAGAGGACAAATACTGTGTGACCTTACTTACATAAAATAAGCAGAATGTTCATATTCATAAAGTCAGAAACTAGAATTAAGGTTACTAGGGATTGAGTTGAGGAGGTGAATGGGGAATTAATGTTTAATTGGTATGGAATTTCTTTTGGAATGAAGGAAAAGTTTTGGCAATGGATGATGTGGATGGAGGCATAACTTTGTCTATGTAATTAACAACACTGAACTGTATTTTCAAAAAGGGATAAAAAGGGAAATTTTAAGGTGTATGTAATTTACCACACAAATACACCCATAGAACTGTACAATACAAAGAGTGAACCCTAATGTTTGTTAGTGTTAATACATAATTATCATAATATTGTTTTGTGAATTGTAACAAAATTATCACACTAATGCAAAATGTTAGTAATAGGGAAAATCACATATGTGAGAGGGACCAGGTATATGGAAATTTTGTACCTTCTGCAAGGTATTTCTATAAACTGACATCTGCCTTAATAAAAATAAAAAATAAAAAATTGAAATAAAAAGATGTTTATAATTGCCCCAAATTAGAAATAACCCAAGTGTTTTGTCAACTGGTGAATAGAAAAATAAAATTTGTACATCCATATTATGGAATACTCTTCAGCAGTAAAAAAGAACATACTACATAAGCATGCTGCAACATGGAAGAACCTCAAACACTTTTTGTGAAATGAAAGAAGCCAGACACAAATGATCACATACTATATGATTATGGTTTTACGAAATGTCTAGAAAAGGCAAATTTACAGAGGCAGAAAGCAGATTATTGGTAGACTGGGACTGGATTAGGAATGAGGTTGGACTGTAAGTAGGTACAAGGGATCTTTTTGGGGTGATGGTTGCACAAGTTAGTAAATTTGCTAAAAATCAGTGAGTTAGACACTTAAAATGGGTGCATTTTATAGTATTTTTATTATACCCAGAGTTGTTTAAAACTGAAACTATAGAGGGAAAAGAAAAATAAATAAAAATTAATTATTACTATTCTTAAGTAAGAAAAAAATGGCTGCCTGCACTGGGCATTGTGTGAGAGAATCCCATTCTAAGACGGACTTTTCCAGAAGACTAAAACAATTGACCTACAGGAATTTTCCAAGAAATGGAATATACCTTACAGGGTTGCGGATAAGCAATACCTGGTGAAAAAACTAGTTTGGTCCAGTAGAGACAGCTAATCAGAATGGAAGAACACAACATATTAATCAATGTATATTTGCTCCCCCACTTTGTAAGAACCTGCTATGTAAAATTTAAACAATGTCAGGCAATCATATAATTTCTTCCCTTGCTTCTACATCCACCCTATATGAGCTTTCCCTTTCTATTCCCTAGGCAGAGCGCTCTTCTACTTTCAGAAGGGAAAGTAGCAAGCTGCCCCACTCATGAATCGCTTAATAAAGGTGTGAGATCCTAAACGACATGAAATTTTTTCTTTTATCACTATCCACAAAGAAATAAGAGATGTTATATCCATAAAATAAGAACAAAATAGTAGTTTTAAGACAAAGAATATTCGAGAACAACTACCACCCAAAAATACTCTAAACACCAGAAAAGTAAAAATTGGATGGAGAAGTGAAAAACTCATTAGAGGGGTGTAGGATATAGCTAAAGAATCCAAAATGTAGAGCAAAATGACAAGTAATTGGACAATAAGATTGAAAACATAAGAAAATCAGAATATCAGTCCAGGAGTTCTACCACCTAAATAATAGGAGCTCCAGAAAGAGAACACAGAAAGGAATGAGTAAGAAAAGCATTAATAAAATAATACAAGAGAATTTCCCATAACTGAAGAACATGAACTTCTTTTCAAATAGGCCTTTTGGCTATCCAGCGTAATGAATACAAAACAAAACCACAAATCAAAAACAACAAAAGGCTCATTATCATAAAATTTCAAATCCCTGGTGAATAAACAGAAGACTCTGGTGGGGGAGGTGGGAGTGCAGTCAAGGGGGAGATAATTAACAGAAAATTGTGAGTATAAATAGCATCAAACTTCTCAAACAGAGGATAGAAGATAATGGAGCTACACTTCACATCTGCAAGAGGAAATTGTTTTTCAAGCCAAAATTCTATATTTAGCTAAACTATCCATCAAGTGAGAGAGTAGAATAGAGTCGTTTTTAAACATGCAAGGCCTCAAAAATTGTATTTCTCAATCATCTTTTTCTTAGGAAGCTATTTGAGGATGTGCCTCAAGAAAAAAAACAAAGACTCAAATTTGAACAAGGGTACTGGGATACCTGAATTCAATAGAGGTAAAGAGAATTCTTAAGGTGATGGAAAATGGAAGTCCCAATACAACAACTGAGTAACAGGCCCACAGAGGAACCACTCCAGATTAGTAGGAGTGTGGAGGCACCAGGACGACTGTCTGGAGTTGAAGAAGTGGTAGGTGTAATCCTTCAACTATAAAACAAGTTTTGTACAAAATTTGAGAGGCATCTTACAGAACTATTGAGAATGTATGAATATTTAGCCAGATGTTTGAGAAAATTAAAGAATTTTTTAAAAAATGAGGCAATTATTAACTTCAGAAAAAAAAAATCATGTGAGAAAGGAGATATAATCATGGTACTTGGCTCAAAAGTGAACTACAGGGGAAGCAGATGTGGCTCAAGCAGTTGGGTGCTCACCTACCACATGGGAGGTCCTGGGTTCAGTTCCCGGTGACTCCTAAAGAAGAAGAGCAAGACAGAGAACTAATGTGACAGGCTGGCACGGTGAGCTGACACAACAAGATGATACAACAAGATGACGCAATGAAGAGACACAATGAGGAAAACAATAAGAGACACAACAAGCGGGAGCAGAGGTGGCTCAAGCCATTGGGCACCTCCCTCCCACATGGAAGGTCTGGGTTCGGTTCCTGGTACTTCTTAAAAAGAAGATGAGCACACTACGAGCAGATAGCGAGTGTATATAACGAGGGGTTAGGGGTGGAGAGAAATAAATAAAAATAAATCTTTTAAAAAAGTGGACTACATTTACATAGTCAAAATCATGAAAACACTGAATATATATTTAACAGATTTTTGAAATATAATTTTGTTGGGAGAATATTGGAAAGGAAAGAAGAGACATAAATGAGCTAAAATGCTTATCTGTAACTGGAAATCAATAGGTAGGCCAGAAGAGACAAATCAAGAAGTAGAAAATATACATATTATTTAAAAATAAGAAAGCAAAATCAGAGAAAACAGCTACAAAACAGAAATTGGTTACTTGGTGCATGGCAGGGATGGGGATTAAAGAGAAGGGCCCCCTGGGTTGGTTGTTTTAAAAAATTATTTTTAGCAATATTTGATTTTTTATACTATGAATATAGTACTTTGATAAAAATAAAAGTTAATAATTTTATTATAGTCATTTTATTGAGGGCAAAAAATTGTATAGTTGAAATTGTGTAATACTGAGAAATAGGAAACCTCAAATTATAATATTACCACTCAATTTAATATACATAAAATTTTACTTGATCGTATGAATACCAAAAAGAAGACATGATATGGGAAAAAAAACATTTTCCATTTTGTGATTTGCTTTGTAAAATTGGAGTTTTAAAATCCCAATAATTAATTCATAAAGGGTTGAAGATTTGATTCTTCCTCTCTGAGGTTTATTAATATTTAAAGCCCAATTTGTATTTGAAGCATAAAGAACGTTATCAAATTAAAGAGTGGCAAATCAGTCCCTTTTGAAGAAAAACATTACAATTTGCATTCAAATTCCTTATCTTTTAAAAAGAGGAAAGACAGCATTGATTTGAGATCTCATTATACTTACTATCTCAAGAGTGCAAAGGGAAATTCTACCCAATTGAATGAACGGAATCATGATTACTTCTTTTTTCTGGGTTAAACATATGTGTATATACCCATATTTAAATATTAAGAAATCAGCAACAGTTATTTTACCCATCTGCAGTCAGCCCAATGATGGGCCTACCTCCTTCCCTCCCTTCCTTCCTGATACAATCAGTTTGGAAGCATTTACTTTGGTTCCAGTATTAGCTGTGTGTTGGGAATACAAAGATGAATAAAATATAACATTCTCTACAAAGAAATGACAATCTGGTGCTATTTTACACACCTAACCATAAAACAATGTGAAAGGGAAAAGAAGAATCAAGTACTACAGGAATCTGGATTGACAATGTGTCTGGGAACAGCAGGGCAATCTAGGAAAGACTCTGAGAAGAGGACACTTTCTCCTTTAACTTGGAGATTCGGCAAGTCATGGGAGAGGGCCTCCACGGCAGCTACAGTGAAATGCACAGAGGACCCACAGAGTCCCTCTGACCATGCACTACCCCAAAGTCACCCACACTTGTTGGAGAATAGGAAGCCTGGAGGCGTTGGGCTAGAGCTAGACACATCTGGGTGGAGGGCATGGAAGGCTCTATAGAATAAGGAATGCCATTTCATTTCCAGCACAAAGAAGAATGCATTGCAAGCACATTTGAATAAATGAATGCTGTATGAATAGTGCTAAATTAAAAATTATTGGACAAAAGGATTTTCTTCAAGTACTACATTATTCAGGTTAATGTGAGAAAAGATTCAATAAACAATTTATATATGCAAATTGGATACATAGTGTTCTTTCATTCAACAAATATTTATTGGGTAACTGCTTTGGACCACTGCCAGTGTTCAAGGCACTGAGACATACCAGCAAACAGAATAGTTCCTACCCTGTGACACATATTCTAGTTACTTGCATTTGTTTATAGTTTCGTCTTGGATGAGAAAAATCATTCTGAAATCAACTTAAAAGTCTGTTGGTTAATTTAAGTGACTGATCAACAATACTGAAAAAAACTTAGATGCAAGTGTGACAGAATGATGTGTTCTTTAAATTTTTATTAGAAGAAAATTGTATCATTGCCCTTGGTAATATGTTAACATCACAAACCTGAAAAAGTCACTGTTGATAAATCTGGTAGTCTATTGCCACCTTGTGGACAATATCTCAATTATGTGACTTAATATTAAAGTAATAGATTCTGTTTTAATTTCCTTTTGTTACTGTAACAAATTACCACACACTTGATGCCTTAAAACAATACAGATTCATTATCTTACAGTCCTGGAGGTCATAAATTTGAAAGAGGTTTCCCTGGGCTAACTAAAATCAAGGGGTCTGCAGGACTGCCTTCCTTGTGGAGGTTTTAAGAGAGAATCTGTTTCCCTGACTTTTCCAGCCTCTAGTGACAGCCTACATTTTTTGGATGGTTGCCTCCTGCCATCTTCAAAGCCAACAATGGCCAGTCAGGTCTTTCTCATGATGTCACTGTGATACTGCCTCCACTCTTTCATTTAAAAGGATCCTTGGGTTACATTAAGCTCACCAGTATAATCCAGGGTAATCTCCCCATCTCAAGGTCAGCTGTTTAGCTGCCTTAATTCCAACTGTAATCTTAATTCTCCCTTGCCATTTAACATAACATATTTACAGGTCCTGGGGATTAGGGCGTAGACATTTTTGGGGGACCATTATTCTTCCTACCACAGAATCCATGATGTTTTCTAGGGGCAGCCATGCCATTTATCAATCAAATGGTAGAGACATTAAAGGGTTTCTCTGCTGTTACTTATAACTTGGAACTGTTGAACAGAAGAATAAACATCTCTTTTGCCAACATCTGTAAAATGAATTAAGTGTTTAGAAATCCCCACAGTGAATTTTTATTTATGCTTTACTAATCTTAGTTGAGAAACCCAAACTAAATATAAACATAATGTGAAATTAATCTTAAAATTATTTCAAGTTGACCAAGTCTGGTCTAAACCCAAATATTCCTAAAAAAATACAAAAAAAAAAATACAATTAGAGGGTATTTTTTGTTTGTTTACTGAGCAAATAAATGGTTTCATTCACAGACAGGCTCGTCAGAATTATAGTCACAAAATCTCAAAATAGAAGCCTCTAAAGGGAATAAAAGAGGAAAGAGAAGAGGAAGGGAACAGGTGGATGTTGGTTCTTTTTTTTTTTTTTTTAATTTTTAGATGGTTTTTTTTTTTCCCCCCCCCCCATGTTGTTTTTTGTGCTCGCTGTCTGCTGTCTGTGTGTTCTTCTATGTCTGTTGTCTTCTCTTTAAGTGGCACCAGGAACCAATCCTGTGACCTTTTGGAGTGGGAGAGAGGCACTCAATCTCTTGCACCACCTCAACTTCCTAGTCTGCTGCATCTCTTATTGTCTCTCCTCTGTGTCTCTTTTTGTTGCATTATCTTGCTGCACTAGCACTCCTGTGCTGGCCAGCTCGCCGCATGAGCCAGCATGATTTTCACCAGGAGGCCCTGGGAATTGAAACCTGGGCCTCCTATATGGTAGACGGGAGCCCAATCGCTTGAGCCACATTGGTTCTTTACTTGTACCTTTCTGTCACAGTAGCAGATGACCCCACATTTTATTGGTCATTGGCCAGGAAGGGCAAGAGTGACTGCTCTGTACCCACAAGATTTTTTTTTTTTTTTTTTGAGGTATCTGGGATTGAACCCAGGACCTCATACATGGGAAGTGGGTGCTCAACTACTGAACTACATCCACTTCTCAATGAGAGTTGGTTTTCTCATTTGTTTGCTTTGTTTTTAGGAGGTACCAGGGCCTAGTACATGAGAAGCAGACATTCAACAACTTGAGCTACATCCGCTCCCCCCAGTAGGTTTTAATGGGCTGCTTCTGCGGTGCTCAGAGTGAAGGTAAGACACACACGGCTCTTCTTTTCTCCTGTAATGTAGGCAGTGTATGCCGATCAAGCACCATAGGAAGATCAGCAAGATAAAATGCTTGGATTTTCAACAGTGCTTCCTCTGCCTTTTCTGGGATGTGATTATATAGTGTGCTATGGTAAGGGTAATTCAATTTTAGTTATGTAGGATGAGGGAACAAAAGACAATAGTTGAAGACTTATTTTTCTGCTATAAAAATTTTACCAATGGATAGTAGTAGTACTAAATGGCGGTAATGCAAATCTTTTCAGGGTCATTTAAGGCTTTTGTCCAATTTGAGGAAGGCTTCATGAAAACAGTGCCTCCAACATGTAGCAGAACCTCCTTACAAAGAGTTTTCACAAAACAACAGTCATTAAACCGTTGCTTAAGTCTTGGCAGTAATGTTTTCTAGTTTCATTGTGGAGGTTTTACATGCCTTTTGTTAAAGTTCTTCCTAAGGATTTTGTGAATTTTAACGCTATTTTAAATGTTAGTGGTTTTACTTCTTCCTTTGCAATCTGTATGCATTTTCTTTCTTTTTCTTATCTTTGTACACTGGCTAGCACCTCCAGTATAATGTTGAATAGAAGTGATGAGAGTGAACATTCCTGCCTTGCTGTCAATCTTAGGAGGAAAGTGTTCAATATTTTACTAAGTTTGATGTTATCTTTAGTTTTTTCCTAGATGCCTTTTATTAGAAACTTCCCTTCCAGTCCTAATTTACTGAAAGTACTTTTTTTTATTTAAAAAATCATTGATGGCTATTGAATTTTGTCAAAGGGATTATTTTCATGATCATTGTATTAGTGTCAGGATTCTCCAAGGAAAGAGAACCACACGACTATGGGGATGGGCAAATCCACATTCTGTAGGACAGGCTGCAATCTGGGAACTTGGATGGAGGTTTTTGATGAATTTCCCAGGAAAACCTGGCTGGCTTAAATAAAGATTGAAATTCTCCCTTCTGACTTCATCAGTTCTCCCTTTAAGGCCTTCAACTGATTGGATAAGACTTCTCTCAAGGCAATTTCCTCAGTTCATTTGCATATGTAATCAGCCATAGATGCAGTCAACTTACTGATGATTTAAATCCATGAAATATCCTCACAGTAACAAGCAGGTCAGTGCTTGTTTGACCAAACTGCTGGACACCAACTTGACACGTGAACTTAACCATCACAATCACATATATTTTCTCCTTTATTCTGTTAATGTGGCAAATAACATCAATTGATTTTCAAATGTTAAAACAACTTTGCATTCTAGCAGTAAACTCTACTTGGTCATGATATATTATCCTGGGGGACGGATGTGGCTCAAATGGTTGGGCGTCCGTCTCCCATATGGAGGGACCTGGGTTCGATCCCAGGGACCTCCCGATAAAAAAAAAAAAAAAAAAAAAAAAAAAGATATATTATCCTTTTTATATCTTGTTGCTTTCAACTTGCTAATATATATATATATATTTAATTTATTTTTTATATCAATGGTACAAGTTACTTAACACAAGATAATAACTACAATAAACAGTAAATCTGCTTCAGCCAGCAGTTACATTCCCCCGTTATTGTTCACTCCTCAATCATGAGGGATTTGGGACAATGCCCATTCTGACTCCTTCAGGCTGAGAAGGGATGTAGATATTATGGGGCAGAGGAATGGAATTGCTTTGCTTGCAGTTGAAGATACTCCTTGCTTTTAGGAGGGGGCTGGTCCATCTCCATTGTTTTGTTAGTTGTCCTGGGCAAGTCTAAAGACCTGGAGAGTAGGAGTTGCTGCATATCTGCTGGGTTTCAGGTCTCAAATGGCATAGGATGAATGTGAGGGCTTTAAGTCCCTGAGAAGTATATTTTAAAAATATATTGAAAATTATAAGTTCAAATAAAAGAAGTAGAAGAATCATGATTAGTTGACCTACAAATTAGTGTAACCATGGTATATTGGGTAAGTAGCTTTTCATATATTCCCAGTTAGAGCCCTCCAAGGGGGTGTTGATTTTGTGTGGCCATGTGGCTTGCCTATGGTGTCTGGATGTCCCTAGGGCACACAGGAGCACTTTTGTTTGTGGCTTTGTTTACTGTGGCATATTGTGAAGTCTGCCTGAGAACTGCTTAAGCCTTACCTCTGGAATAACCTCCTGATTCATTTTGAAATCTCTTAGCCATAAAAACTCTATTTTATTTAATATTTCCCCTTTTTGATCAAGGTCTTTCTTCAAATGCATCATTGATTAACACTTGATAATAATCCCTCAGCACCCAGGAGGCTCATCTCTGGGAGTTATGTCCCATGTTAGGGAAAGGAGGGTGGTAATGACTCTGTTGGCAGAGTTTGACTTTGAGAGAACCCACATTTGAGTAACAAGGAGGTTTTCAGGAGGTAACTCTTAGGCACTAAATTAATTAAGCTTAATTTCATTATTACAGGAATAAGGTTCATAAGTGCAATCATTAAGATCAAGGGCTTGCCTGTTTTCCTTTATTAGGCAAGGCATTTATATAATTCAGAGCTTTTGACTATCTTATTTGAGGGAAGTTTAATATTTTGTTAGCTACTGTGTGGGGCCTCTAGCCAGAAAACATAGCTATGGCAACAATGATACATTTATATCCCATAGAAATATGTAGCTATATAACACTCAAGCTGTTTAAAAGGCCCTGTCTACCTATACACCTGACTATGCAAAACAGTACAACTTTCAGGGAAATTTGGTTATTTCTGTGATGAAAACATATTTCTAAGAATAAAATATGCAATATTCCCAGGATGCCCTATTGTTGACACTTCACATTGGTGTGGTAGCTAATATTTAGTTAAGGATTTTTGCATGATGAGAGATGTTGGTCTTGAATTTTCTTTTCTTGCAATGTTTTTATCAAGTTTTTGTCAGGTTATATTGGCTTCATAAAAGAGTTGGGAATTTTTTCTATTTTTAAAATAAGTTTGCATAAGATTAGTATGGTAGTTTGAGGCTTTTATGGACCCCAGAATATCATGTCCTTAGAGCTAATCCATTTCTGTGGGTGTAGACCTATTGTAGGTGGAACTTTTTGATTAAGTCACTTCAGTTAAGGGCCTTTTGATTAGGTTACTTCAGTAGGGCATGACCTAGTGTGAGTCTTAATCCTCTTATTGTAGTCCTTTATAAATGGGATGGCTACATAGAGAAAGACAGAGAGAGAAAGCCACAGGAGCAGAGAAAAAGCAGGAAGAAGCCAGAGGCTGAAGGCAATAAAAACCAGAAGAGAAGAGAGAGACCAGCAGACGTTTTCATGTGTCTTGCCATGTGAGAGAGGAATCCAGGATCACTAGCAGCTGGTCTTCAGAGAAAAAGCATCACCTGATGATGCCTTGATTTGGACCTTTTCATGGCCTCAGAACTGTAAGCTTGCAACCTAATAAATCCCCATTGTAAAAGCCAACCCATTTCTGGTATATTGCATTCCAGCGTCTAGCAAACAAAAATAATAGTATTATTTCTTCCCTCATTGTATGATAGCATATTCAAGGAAAACCATATTGGCTTGCAGTTTTCTTGGTGGGAAGGCTTTTGTAACAATTCAATTAAAAATTTAAAATAAATAAATATAGGGTTATTCAGCTTTTCTATTTCTTTTTGTTCCAGTTTGGTTAGGTTTTGTTTTTCAAAGAACTTTTTCTTTTCATGTAATGTCAAATGGATTGGCATGAAGTAGTTCACAATATTCCTTTATTATCCTTTAATTGCCTGTAGGATCTGTAGTGATAATACCTCTTTCATTTTTGATGTTGGCAATATATGCTTTCCCTCCATTCCCCTCTCCCCCCCCTTAATCAGTCTATCAGGAAATGGTAAATTCAAATCCTTAATGATAGAGAATAGCAGCCTTCCTAAAAGTATCTTGCAGCATTGTTTCCCACTCCCAACCCCCTGCCTCCAGGAAGGCAAAAATGATATTTCAGTATGGAGAGGCAAGCTTCTTCTTTCCCTTTCTTCTATATCCCATTTTCCACACACATATTGTTACAGGTCTTTTCAGATTATCTATGTCTTCTTAATATATACTGGCTTCTGTATAGCATAACTTTTTTGCATTGAAAGTCTGTTTTGTCTGATATTAGTAGAGCTACCCCTGCTCTTTTTTGGTTACTATTTGCGTGGAGTATTTTTTTCCAACCTTTTGCTTTCAGCCATTTTGTATCTCTGGGTCTAAGGTGAGTTTCTTGTAAGCAGCATATGGATGGCTCATGTTTTTTTATCCATCATGTCAGCCTGTATCTTTTGATTGGGGAGTTTAATCCATTCACATTCAATGATATTACTGTAAATGCACTATTTACTTCCGCCATTTTATTCTTTGGTTTTCATATGTCATATCATATTTTTGTCTGTCTTTTTACTCTTTTGGTTATTCTTTCTGCTATTCTTTCTTCTATACTATCCTCCAAGCCTCTCTCTCTCCTGTCTGTTTCTTTCACGTTCTAAGGCTTCCTTTAATATTTCCTGCAAAGGTGGATTCTTTTTTGCAAACTCCCTTAGTTTCTGTTTGCTTGTGAATATTTTATATTTGAAGGACAATTTTGCTGGATAAAGAATTCTTGACTGGCAGTTTTTCTCTTTCAGTATCCTAATTGTATCATACCATTGTCTTCTCGCCTCCACGGTTTCTGAAGAGAAATCTGCGCTAAATCTTACTGGACACCCCTTGTACGTGATGGCTTGCTTCTCCCTCGCTGCTCTGAGAATTTACTCTTTATCTTTGACATTTGACATTCTGAGTAGTACATGTCTTGGAGTAGGTCTATTCAGGTTTATTCTAATTGGAGTATGGTGCACTTCTTGGACATGTAAGTTCATTTCTTTTGTGAGAGTTGGGAAATTTTCAGCTATTATTTCCTCAAATACTTTTCCTGTCCCTTTTCCCTTCTCTTCTCTTCTGGAACTCCCATGACATGTATGTTGTTGTGTTTCATGTTGTCATTCAACTTTCTGAGTCCCTGCTCAATTTTTTCCATTCTTTTCTCTCTCTCTTCTCTTCTCTCATCAATTTTAGCTGCTCTGTCTTTGGTATCACTTATTCTTTCTTCTCTCATTTCAAGTCTGCTGTTGTATGCCTCTAACATGTTTTTTTTATTTATTTTTTATTTTTTTATTATGGGTAAAAATAAAAATTCTCACAATACATACAAATATTTGCAAAATGATATATAAATATATATGCATATATGTGTATTTGCTCTAACATGTTTTTGGTCTCACCTTATTGTGTCTTTCATTCCCATGAGCTCTGTTACTTTTCTTTTCAGGATTTCAAATTCTTCTTTGCGCTTGCTCAGTGTCTTCTTGATGTCATTTATATCTTTAACCATATTGTCTTTCAACTCATTAATTTGATTTTGGAAATTTGTGCACATCTCGCTGATTAGTTCTCTCAAATTCTGCATCTCTTCTGGGGCTTTGATATATTCCTTTTCTTGGGCCACGTCTTCTATTTTCTTAGTATGGCTTGTAATATTTTGCTGATGCTAGGTATCTGATTAGGACGTAGTTTACTCAGATGCTCGATTTCTTTCTCTTTTGTAGGGATTTAGTGGCAGGAGGATTTGTGTTACCATTGCTCTTTGATTCTTGGCTTGACCTGGATTATTAGGATTGTCCATGCTGTTTGCTCAAAACTGGGCACTGGGCCAAGTTATTGGTTGTAGACTCACTTCCTATGGCCTTGGGGAGGGAGGCTATAGAGTCTGGAAGAAGCCTCTCCTAATTATTTTTAATTATTTTTGCAGGCACTTCCTTGGTCTGCCAGCAGATGGTGCTCTTTGACAGCTCTCGGTTCAATGTCTGGTTGGAGTATATTTGTTGCAACACAGAGTGGATCAATGTGATAGAGCTTTCTGTCTGGAGGCTAGGAGCCTTGTAATTCAAACTTTCTCTGAGACAGTTCTCCAGCCTTCTCTGGTAGTCCTCTCCCTTTTCCTGGCTAGGAAATATTTCCACTCCCCTCTGAGTCCTCAGCAATCAGTCCCAGTTAGTAGAGAAGGAGATTGGGAGGGTCGTATATCTTTAGCCCCTTGCCAGCTCCCAAGACAAACAATGGGCAGTGCCACCTGGCTTGGAAGGGCTCCTGGGACACAGCAGACCAAATCTGTGAGTCAAAACTGAGTCAGCCTTAGGCTGTGTCCTTCTCTTTCCCCTTCCCTGGAGAGGTGTGCCCTCAACAATCAGTCTAGGCTAGAAGGGAGGGAGATTGTGAGGGTCGGATTTCTCCAGTCCTTCACCAGCTCCCAGGGCAAACCACCATGTGGTCCCACCTGGCCTGGAAGGGCTGGTGGGACACAGCAGACCAAATTCGTGGGTCAGAAGCTGAGTCAGTCTTAGGCTGAGTCCGTCTCTCTCCCCTTTCCTGCGGCGGTAGATCCCTGGAGCCCTATTTGTCTGTAGCAACAGGCCCAGAGGCCTGAGAATTCTGAAGTGTCTTTAATGTGGGGGATGGTGCCAGCAGCGGCAGCTGCTGGTTTCAACTCACAGTTTTGTCATCATGATTTCCCTCCTTTGTCCTTTTATCCTCTGGGTGATGTCCAGCCATTGCCTGGTGTCCTGAACCCTGGAAGATCTTTTTTTGGTACAGCCTGTCCTGTACCAATTTTTCTGGAGGAGAAAAGAGTCCCATGTTTCTCTAGTCCACCATCTTCCTGAAAGTTCTATCTATGTCTTCTGGAGTCAGTTTTGGTAGTATGTGTCTTTCTAAGAATTTGTCCATTCTATCTAACTTATCTAATTTATTGGTATATAGTTGTTCATAGTATTCCTTTAAATCCTTTTTATTTCTGTAAGACTGGTACTAATATCCCTGCTTTTATTTCCAATTCTAGTAATTTGAGTCTTCCCTCTTTTTCTCTTGGCCAATCTAGCTAAAGATTTGTTGATTTTGTTGATCTTTTTAAAGTACCAGCTTTTGGTGTCAATAATTTTCTCTATTTGATTAATTTCCATTCAAGTCTTTATTATGTCCTTCCTTCTGCTTGCTTTAAGTTTATTTTGCTCTTCTTTTTCCAGTGTCTTAACATGGAAGATTTGTTAGAGGTTTCCCCTTAGGAGGTCTGCAATGATTAATAGGTCATAAGACCATGCCTACATGCTCAGAGGCAGCTCATCTCCCCCAAAGAAGGAACAAAAGATCCAAATCATAGTGGGAGTGGAGCAAATAAGAACCTTCACCCCTTCTGGGTCCAGGTCCCACCAGGCCCTCCTGCATTCCAAGAATACCCCACCTCCTAGCCCACTACCCCCAAGCCACACACAGAAAGAATTCACTTTTACAGCCCCTTATTGGCCCCAGGCTGTACTCGATCTCTAACCCCCTCCCATGGACTAACATTTCCCCGCCTATTGATGTACTGTATAAAGTCATATCCACTACCTTCCACGGGTGGGCTGAAGCCTCTCTTCAGACCCCCACATGCCAAGGGAGGGGCTGAAGTCTGTTCTTCAGACCTCCTCTATTGGGAGAGCTTCTCAATAAACTTCCTGCCTGCAATCATCAGTCTCCGCATCCCAGTGAGCACTGCCTTTTTCTCCAGCAAGATTATGTTGTGATTTTGAGATCTTTCTTGTTTTTCAATATAGGTATTTGCATCTATAAATTTGCATCTAAGGGTTGCCTTTAGCTGTATCCCATAAGTTTTGGTAAGTTGTGTCTTTATTTTAATTCATCTTAAAATATTTTCTAATTTCCCTTTTGATTTCATCTTTGGTCTAGTTAATTAGGGGTGCGTGGTTTAATTTCCACATATCTGTGAATTTCCCAAATATCTTTCTCTTATTGATTTCCAATTTCATTTCATTGTGGTAATAAAACATACATTGTATTATTTCTATGATTTTAAATTGATTGAGGTTTGTTTTATGGCCTAGAATATGGTTTATCCTGGAGAATGTTCCACATGCACTTGAGAAGAATGCATATTTTGTTGTTGTTGGGTGGAGTGCTATATAGATGTCTGTTAAGCCTAGTTGGTTTACAGTGTGGTTCAAGTTTTCTATTTCCCTGTTAATATTTTGCCTAGTTGTTCCATCTGTTACTGAAAGTGGGATATTGAGGTTTCCAACTATTATTGTTGAATTGTCTATTTTTCCCTGTTTTTGCTTCATATATTTTGTGTTATTAGGTGTATGTATGTCTATGATTGCAATATCTTACTGATGGATTGACCCTTTTTTCCATATGTATGCACATGCACACATAGAAAAAGGTGATTCTACCTAGAAGAACCCCCATTTTCCCAATGATAAGCTCCCCAAAATATTTTTTGGTCAACTAGAATATATACACTTCTAGAAATATAGATAAAACAACCAAATGCCTACTTATAACTATTTATTACCATGATTATACATAATACATATATGTAATATCAAATGTTGTGTTGATTTTTAAATACTGATTTCCCGCCTCTCATACTTCATGATGTCATTTTTTTTTTTTTAACATTTTATTTATTTATTCATTTATCCCCCCCTTGCTGCTTGTGCTCGCTGGGTCAGCTAACCACGCCGTGCAGGCAGGCTTGCCTTCACCAGGAGGCCCCGGGAACCGAACCCAGGGCCTCCCATATGGTAAACGGGAGCCCTACTGATTGAGCCACAGCCGCTTCCCCGTGATGTCATTTTAATCAAATGCTTCACATACAACTTCAATACAGTCTGTTCTTTAAGGTGGGTTAGTTCACTCGAGACTGGAAAGTAAAGAAATGGGGTCAGTATACCATGGAAACTATATTGGTTTATCTGAAAATTTTCCTAGCATGATAATGTTTTGTGCCATCAAGTAAAAGCAGAGGGAAGCAAGTACATAAGCACAGTTGAATATAGCAAATCACAAAAGAGTACAGTATTGAAAAAAAATGCCCTTTCTCTCCATTTTCTTTTGAAATTTTCTTTTGAAATTATTTCACACTTATAGAACGGTTGCAAAAATAGTAGAGTTCACATATGCCTTTCTCCCAGCTTTCTCTAATTTTATCAATATTAACATAGCCATTACACAATTATCAGAATCAGAAAAGTAACACTGATATAATACTTTTTTTTTTTTTTAAAGATTCAGTTACTTTACCCATTTTAAACCCCCCTCCCCCCTCCCCATTTGTTGTTTTGTGTCCATTCGCTGGGCAATTCTCTGTATGTGTTTCCTGCCACCTCTTCTCATCCTCCTCGTCCAGTCTTCACCAGGATTCGATCCTGGAGACCTCCGATGTAGGAGAGACGTGTTTTGCTACCTGCGCCACCTTGGTTCCTGGTTTCTGGAGCTTTCGGAGCATCTTGTCTTGTCTCTCCCCTGCGTCTGTCTCCTGTTATGTCATCATCTTGCTGCATGGCTCCCAGGGCCTGGCAGCTCACCAGCACACAGAGCCTGGCAGCCCATGCGCCTTCTATATATACAGTTTTTATTTTACCGGGAGGTCCTGGGGATCGAACCCAGGCCCCTCCATATGGCAGACGGACGCCCAACCATTTGAGCCACATCCGCCCCGATATAATACTCTTAACCCAACTACATACTTCATTTAAATTCACCAGTTTTTCCCCTAATGTCTTTTTCCTGTTTCAGGATCCCCCACTTCATCTGGCTGTTGCATCTCCTTAGTCTCCTCCGATCTCTATAATTTCCTAAGTCTTTCCTTGTCTTTCAGAATCTTGATATTTCTGGGGTACTGGTTCGTTATTTTGTAGAACATGTCTCAATTTGGGTTTGTCTGATGTTTTCTCATGATTAGATTGATATTATGCATTTTTGGCAAGAATTTCATTGAATTATTGTGTGACCTTCTCAGTGCATAACACGAGTTTATTACTGGTAATGTTAAACTTGAACCCTTGATTAAGGTGGCATCTGCAGGCCCTGTCCCCTGTAAAGTTATACTTTCTCCCTATGTAACTGATAAATATCTTGAAGAGATAGTTTGAGACTATGACATATCCTGTTTCTCCTCAAGCACTCACCACTGATTTTCTTTAATTTTATTTTTTGTATCAATGTTGCAAGTTACTCCATAAACACAAGATAATAACTACAGTAACAATAAATCTGCTTTTCACCACTGCTTTTACATCCATCAATGGATTATGCCCACAACAATTATTACTGTGGTGTTAGCCTCATGCTGATTTTGTATTTTTTTTTTTCATTCCTTCTACACTGATTAATTGGAATTCTACTGTATAGAGCTGCCCTGTTTCTCCCATCTTATTGATTCAATTATTTACTTCTATCAGTATGGACTTGTGGCTGTTTATTTTGGTCTATGAATTATAATCCAATACTATTTTGTTGTTGTTGCTCAAATTGTTCCAGCTTTGACCATTGGGAAGGCCTTCACATTGGCTCCTGTACCCTTTTAACATGTCCCATTCTTTTATAAGTGTTTCTCTTATTTTTTGGTATACAGAGTTACTGCAGGCTCATCTTACATTTTTCCAAAGGAGCCCTCCTTTCATTGGACAATGTTATTTAGAATCCAAGTTCTGGGTTCTAGGTATGATCACTGTTTTTTGGTCCCCTTAGCAGACAGAACTAGGAACTAAATATAGGTATACTAACCGCAGCATCTATAGTCAATTATCCCTCCCTTCTTCCCTCCCCCTTCCCTTCCTTCCTTCCTTCCTTCTTGTCTGCCTTCTCTTCTTTTCTTTCCCTTCCTTCCTTCCTTCCTTCCTCCCTTCCTTCCTCCCTCCCTCTTTCCCTCCCTCCTTCCTTCCTTCCTCTCTCTCTCTTTCCTCCCTTCCTTCCTTCCCAATCTATTTATCTACCTGTTAAAACCATGATTTGATACTGATACCTCTGATTCCAAGCGAACACAAGTTTCCTTCTAAACATCCCCCTTTCCTTATTTGTAACTTATTTCTCTAAGAGTGAGAAACCTGGCTTCATTATCTACAACATATTCATTTATTTGTTCAGTACTTGTATACAAGTAAAGTAGTAACAGAATTGTGAACCATACCTCTGTGAATAACAAATTTACAAGCTAGAGTACAGTCTTTGTAAACAGTTCTTTTTGAGTTTAGCCTTTAAGCATGCATCCAAAATACTGTTTTCCACAGTTACTTAGGTTAATCCTTTTCTTTCTTATCCCCTTCAGTATGGTTAATTTAGTAATTTGTAATATATTTAATTTGTTTACTTGCTCATTTGTTACAGTTTGTATTCCATTTTGGCTTCCTCTTTCATCCTGGTTGATTTTAAGAATTTATTTACATTTTGAATACGTGAAACATTACTATGGTTCTAAGAGCAAAGCTGTACACAAAGGTCTACTCAGAGAAGTGTCACTCATTCCTCACTCTGCTACAGTGTTCTAATTCCCCCTTCTTTTCAGCCTTTCTACCATTCCTTGCAGGTAACAATCTCTTTAGTTACTAGCTTATCTTACCTGTAATCTTTGGCACAAATGAGCAGAAACATGTATATTTTCTTATATCCCCAATTTCCTTACATGAAGGGTAACATTCTATAGATATTTATTATTTTGTACTTTTCTTTTTTTCTCCCACTTTCTCTTTTGTTTCAGTTTGGCCGTGTGCTCATATAAGAAGTGCATAATATTCAGTTTTCACCATCTTCATGTATTTTTTTTTTTCCACATCCCAAAAGCCTGAACCATTTTATAGACACCCATTCATCAAACTACTTTCAGCTTTCTTTGAAAAGATAAGGTTGTATATTTACTGTAATATTTACTTTTTAAAGAATTTATCATTTGTTATTCTGCTAGTTTTTTCTTATTGGATTATGCTGTTTTTGTTCTCTTGTTACAAAATTGCATAGGTTTGAGTGGCCTGCTTAGTACTTTTCTCAACCATAAACTCTGTTATTTTTAGTGTATAAATTTGAAGATAAGTCTTTTGTAGAAAGTTGTTTAGTTACAGAAGGGTCTGTATCAATGTTTTCATTACTACTTTTTTTTTTTTTTAATGTTTTAAGAATATTTGTGCCCATGATAACATGCTACTTAAAAAAATATATATAAAATTGCATATTCATATATCAACTTTATAAATTAAAAAGTATGTGTCACAATAAGATAAATGAAATATATCAGAATGTTGTGATGATCTCTGGGTAAAATATTATGGGACATTTTAAATATGTTATAATTTTTCCTGAATTTTTGAAATTTTCTATATTACCTTTTAAAGTCAGAGAAGGAGCAAAAAGGCAAACTTTTAAATATCTGGAATACTTCTACAAAACTCCCTGGATATTTTATCCTAACTTGAACCTAAATTAAATTTACAATCTATTTGATCGCAGAATGTAAGCTCCATGAATGTAATTTTTCTTTTCTCTTTCTTGTTTTATTAGCTGCTCTTTCCTCAGTACCCAGTATATCAGTACCTAGAACATAAGTGATTTGAATAAAACCTTGAACAGAGGAATAAACAACTAGCAGTATATTTCCACTACATTATATAATTTTATTTTTCTAGCAAGATTTTCATCATTTGAGAATAGGGTGTCTCAAAATATTCTAGTTAAGACTTGAAAAAACCCAACACAAGCTATAATTCTATACCATTTTAAGAGTTGTTTTTTTTTTTTTTTCATTTTAAAAACAATTTATTGAAGTATATCATTCATACATGAACATACATAAACAATAAATGTTCAGGAAACATTGTGAACTTACAAAACAAACATGCATAACATCATACAAGGCTCCCACACATCACCCCCCCCACAAACACCCTGCATTGTCGTGAAATATTTGTTAACAAATCATGAAAGAGCATCGGCAAAGTATTACTACTAACTATAGTCCGTATCGTCCTCTCCTATACTTTTTAAAAAGGATTTATTTATTTATTTATTTATTACTTTTATTCATTTTTACCCCACCCCACCCCCGTTTTTTCTGTTTTTGTGTCCATTCTCTGGGCAACTCTCTATGTTTCTGGCCCTCTCTTCTCATCCTTCTTCCTCTGTCTTCACTGGGATTCGATCCTCAGAAACTCCGATGTGGGAGAGAGGTGCCCCACCACCTGCGCCACCTTAGTTCCAGGTTTTTCGGCACGTCTCGTCTTGGCTGTCCCTTGTGTCACTCTCTTGTTACGTCATCATCTTGCTGCATGGCTCGGAGGGCCTGACGGCGCACCTATGTGTGGGGCCTGGGGGGGCTCACCTGCTTGCAAGGCCTGATGGCACACCCGCTCGTGGGGCCTGGTGGTGCACCCACTCGCATGGACTGGCGCGCACCTGTGCATGGGGCCTGGGGGGCTCGTACACTCTCAGGGCCTAATGGCATACACGCTCATGGGGCCTGGCGGCACACCCACACATGGGGCCTCATGGCCTGTGCGCCTTCTATATTTTTCTTTTTTTAAATTTTTACCGGGAAGTCCCGGGGATTGAACCCAGGTCCCTCCGTATGGGAGATGGATGCCCAACCACCCAAGCCACATCCGTCCCCCTGCTATATCTCTTAAGGTTCATCAAAGATACCTAGAGTTACAGTCATTTCCCATACGGGATGGTCATATAATAAATCAGGCTTTATTTATCACCAGCATTCTAAAAACCAGACCTAGAGAGAAAAACTAGGTTTCGGGACATATGCATGGTTTCTAATATAGCGAATGTTTAGCCTACCCTGATTATCACAAAATCAGGGCAGTGAGAACATTTGCATCATTTTAAGAGTTTAAGAAAATAATACAATTTACTCATATTGTAAATATACCTTTGTAGTATTCAGGCGAAAGTAATAGCCCTTGACTATCCCATGACCAGTTTTAACTTAACGTGAATTATTCTTAATATCTTTTGTTCAAGTTCAATATGTTTTATATCTTAGTTTACTGTTGAATAATTGAGATCTGGTTTATATAGTCCAAATATTTTTCATATTTTCATTATTTAAGCAAAAGTTTCATTTTTAAGCTTTTAACTGAAAAATGCAAAGAAAAGGTATAGAGTAAACAAAATTGTCTTGCTATGTTTTGCTACATTACTACTATGCTAAAGGCCTCTGATGATTCATAAACCTACCAATATATTTGGTGAGTGTGTAAGCTTTGATTCAAAAGCTAGAAGAAAGAAACCTTGTAAACAGTACTCGTCATACCAGTTGTCCAGGAGCCCCCAGGCCTCACATCTAAGCTGCCTTAAGCAAGTTTTACTTCCTGAATTATAAGAAGCCAACTTTGAAGGGCCTGTCAGCTAAGGATTGAATCCCTTACAAACTGACTTCAGAGAAATGCTCAAAATTACAACTGGGGCACTGGATCTTAAGGTTCAAAACAAGTTGTATCATTGTTAGATTATGATGCTATAAATGCTGTCTCTGGAAACACTCAACCAACAGAGTCTTCAAAATCTTTTATTTTTAGAGTCCAGCCTCTTTCCAGGAAGTAGCAAAGTGAAGGGGTGTTCTTAGTAATCTGAAAAACTGTCTGTTTTTCTTGACATTAAAAGTTAAATGCTGGGAAGGAGATGTGTCTCAAGCAGTTGGACTCCTGTCTACCATATAGGAGGTCCAGGGTTCGATTCCTGAAGCCTCCTGGTGAAAGCAAGCTGGCCTGTGTGGTAAGCTGGCCCACGTAGGAGTGCTGGTGCAGCAAGATGACACAACAGAGACCCAGAGGAGAGACAATAAGAGATGCAGCAGACCAGGGAGCTGAGGTGGCAAAAGAGATTGAGCACCTCTCTACCACTCCAGAAGGTCCCAGGATCAGTTCCTGATACCACCTAAAGAGAAGACAAGCAGACACAGAAGAACACACGGAGAGCAGACAGTGAACACAAAACTACGAGAGGGTGGGGGGATAAATAAATAAATAAATAAATAAATAAATAAATAAATAAATAAATCTTTTAAAAAATTGAATGCAGGGATCAGATGTGGCTTAAGCAATTGAGTGCCTGCCTCCCACATGGGAGGTCCTGGGTTTGGTTCCTGGTGCCTCCTGAAAAAACAAACAACAAGCAAAATAAATGAAAATCTAACTCAGGGAAGCCGATGTGGCTCAGTGGTTGAGCACCAGCTTCCCACATACAAGGTCTTGAGTTCAATCTCCAGCCCTGGGACCTCAAAAAAAAAAAAAAAAAAAAGTTGAATGCAATGATTAAAAATAATAATAATTCATTAACATTTACATAATATTATTTCGACTCATGTGGTTTCCAGAGATCAACATTTAGTCAGGCCTGGAAAGGAACAGGAAACAAGGACTGAGACATATAGATGCTCATAAAAGACACCTAAATGGTATACTTAGGATGACTAATAGTAAGGATTTAAGCATAATATATTTTTCCTCATAGGAAACCATTTTAGTTTCTAAAGAGGATTTACTTCTGACATCTCAATTCCTGATTCCAATGGCTGCAGACTATGTACCTCTGTGCCACACTTGGGACAAGTAAAGTACATATCAAATAAGAAACCAGTCTTAACACAGTAATAACAGAAGATATGCTCATGTGCTATGGTGTGAGGCATGGTGGGCCACTCTCCACATAGAGAACATTCTTTGCCACTTGTGGCTAATGTATGGTCATTATTAGGAGCACCAGTAAGAGGGATACACCATGAAGATAACTTGGCTTTCAACTTTTGGATATTGATAAGTAGTAACAGAGAAATCAGAAACTCAGCAAAACCATGCCAGAGAAGTTTCCCTATTCAAATACTCAAAGACAACTTTGTGTATATTTTGGGGCTTGCAGAGTATAGAACAAATGCCTAGGAATCGTTCTGTCAAAGTTGCAAACTTTCCCCTTTGAAGGAAAATCAATAAATTAATCAACTGACCTAATTTCAAAAGTCAACCACAATTTATTTTTAATTTAAATATTTTAAGATAGTACTTTGATATAAACAGTGTATGGAAATTCACAGCATTAATAACTGGTAAGGGGGTAAGGCCAGCTCGCATCTCATCTATTGGAGAACTCCTACGAATCTAAAAAATAAATGAGACATTGAGGTTAACTCAAAACTGAGGCAAGTTCCACAGAAAAGCAGCACTTTGCTCTTTTGTCAAAGTTGGGAATTGTTCATCTTTTTTCCTATGGGAAAATTCAACCTCGATTTGGATTCATTGTGAGAAACATTTAATAAATCTAATGAGTGATCCATTCTAGGGAACAAACCCTGATTATAAAGATAGCACAGTTACTGAACGTAACCAGGGTTTCAAAGAGATACAATTTCTTGATTGGATTTATAAAATAATTAAAAAGTTAAAATCCTCCTGCAATATTGGAAAACAAAGATACAGCCATTGAGAAGGATGATTGCAGGCAATTTAATTAATTCAAAAATATTTTGCAGCTTATTCTATGTGACAGGAATATTCAAAGCCAGGGAATACAATAGGAACCAGATATACTAGGGTTACATGGACAGAATAGAATTCAATAGAGGAAGGCTGGAATTAAAAATAAAGTGAAGATGAAGAAATATGAAATTCGTGATGGACTAATGTGACCATAAAAAGGAAACAGGTTACTGAGATGGAGCATGGAGGGGTGTGTTAGGGAGAGTCCACATAGGCTCTAGGACATGTTAAAATTGTTACTTATAACTTCCCTAACATTAAATGAGGAACCTGTTTTATAACTTTGTTTTTGTAGGGCAAAAATTAATATTTAAGTACCTGTCATAGAATACTACATAAGTTTATGGCTTTCTTACTAAGAATTTGAATTTATATTTGAGTGGAATTGAAGGATTTTACTTTTATTAATTTCCTATTTTCACTGAATTTTTTTATCTGGGAATATGGTTGCAAATAGCACTAGAAAAACCTTGTGAGATATATAAACCTACACTGATGTGTACATGAAAGTAAGTTTCCTTTTATTTAAAAAAAATATACAATTTTTGTGCTTATGACTATTTGCACATTTAATGTAGACATTTCCAGAAATGCACGGTGTACTCTGAGGGAATCGATTTCAAAAGACTCTGCACAATGAAATCTCCTGAGAACTACAACAAATTCTAATGCCTGAGTTCTATCACCTGAGCTCCTCATTTATTTAGTCCTGGGTGTTCCCTAGGTGTTGTAAATTTGAAAACTCAAGGTGTAATTCCAATAGGCATCAAAGTTTGAGAACAAATGCTCTTAGTAACCCGAGATCCCAAACAGGGCCTTGCTACCCATACTTCTGTGGTAGGTGGAACTTCAGCCTGAGCATGTCTGGGTGCTTTGTAGAGAAGCAAAACCAAAGGACCCATCCCAGACTATAGAAATAGGGTTCATATTTTAACAAGATGCCAGGGGATTCATACTTACATTGAACAATGGGCAGCCCTTGTTCCCAATTCACTTCAACATTCCATATGAAATTTCATAAAACCTGTGTCTAACAATGAGGATACTGCCACTGCCTTATACAATTCATAGTCAAAGGAATCTAGTATAGGTAAAGACTCAGCTTCAGAATCACCTTCATGGAGTAGATGTAGCTCAGGTGGTTGAGTGCCTGCTTTCCAGGTACAAGATACTGGGTTCAATCCCTGGTACCTTCTTAACAATCCATGTCCACTTTCAGGTTTGCGCCACTGGATCTCTTTTGCAAAGCACCACCACTGTTCTTCAGACCGCCTTCTCCGGACATGCTCTCCTGTTGGTAAGCCCATATAAAGCTCATGTCTGATTCAGTGCATGGTGTGTCCTTTTGTTTAGCGGCAGCCAGACCTGCTCTTCAGGAGTTGGGTTGGAGCATTCCCGAACCACAAAATTCATACACTGCTTGACTTCCCAGAGTGATGCTAAATGACGGTTTCAAAACAAATCGTAGCACTTTTCTTCTAACCACTTCCCAACAATGGCACAAATATTATACCATAGCTTTTGATTTTCACTTGGTGGCTGGTATCTCAGGTTTGGGGAAATATCATTTTTGCACTGAATATTCAAAACTGTGCCACAGTCGCAATTTTAGAGTAGATGGTGAATCTCCACAAGAAAAGCCACAAGAAAGCTTTCACCTCTGGCTCAAAATGGGCTAACAGCCCTGGTTTAAATCCATGAAAGTACTGAGTACATTGGATCCAAACCAGCTGCTTCAGGTCCTTGTTTAGTTCAACTGCATCCATCTCGCTTGTTCTTAGTACTCTGTACTCTTTATAGCCTCTTCTCTGGAAGTCATGTCTTCTATGAAGGTCTCTTTTTCCCCTTCCTGAAGCTCCCTCAAGACTTGATAGCCTAAGGCTATGGCAAAGGCGATTTTCACTGCACGTTCCTCTGTGAAATCCTCGCCTCAGGAGGTAAGGAGCTAAGGAGTCTGCAAAACACTCTCGCTTCATATAACTTTTTCTGAAACATTCTCTCCAGAGCTTGGCTTTTCCTGGCAGAACCTGGGCTTCTCCAGGCTTCCGGACTCATCATTACTTTTGAGTGTTCTAACATATTTCAAGGGGACATCATCTTCAATTCCATCTAAATTTTCAAGTGAGTGTAATTTTGAATCAAAATGTGCTGATGTTACTGGAGATTTTATTCTGAAATAAGTACCCATATACTTTTTGTTATCTATACAACATAACCACTTACTGTATTTCTTTTGAAAGAGCTCTGTAAAGGGCTTGTTTAAAATACCTTTCAATTGTGAAACCATCCTCTAAGAATAATTAGTAAATCTGGATAGATTTCTGTATCTTCTTTTGTGCCAATTCCATTGGTTGTCACTATAAGCATCCAAAATTGTTCAAATTCACTGAACTGAGGAAATTCAAACCAAGAATCTAATGCTAATTAATCAGTGGATGATGACGTGACTTCTGTCAATGGGAGGTCTTTACCAGATGTAGAAGGATAGGAAAGCTAAAGAAACTTCTCAACACTGGTGATTATGATGCTAATATTACTGGAGCCTAGCACAGTGCTTCTTTATTTTAGTGTATTTAAACTCTGTATGTACAAATTTTCTGGGGATCTTGTTGAGATGCAGATTATGGTTCAGTAAGTTTGGGGAAGGGCCCAAGACTCTGCATTTCTAACAAGCTCCCCAGTGTTGCTGATTCTTTTGGTTCATGGGCCATAATTTGAGGGGATCCTATTAGAGTCTAGACCAGCATCCGATAGAAATGTCTGCAATAATGGAAGTGTTCTATATATGTGCTGTCCACTATAGGAACCACAGGCCATATGTGGGTACTAAGCACTTGAATTGTGGCTAGTGCAACTGAGGAACTGAATTTCACATTTTATTTACTTTTAATTAATTTAAATATAAATTTGAATAGTCATTGTGGTTAATGGCTATCATCTTGGACAGAAAATATCCTTTTATTTCTATGCATTATCATACATAGAAAAGTACCTGTACTAGCATATAGGATTGTTTTGGGGATTTATATATTTTTATAAATGGGATGTTGCTAAACACATTATTCTAAACCTTGCTTTTTACCTCTTAATAGTATGTCTTGGAGATCTGTGTTGGTACATATTGACTTATATCATTCTTTTAAACTACTACATAATATTCCACAGAAAAGATTCACCAAAGCTTATTTATTACTGTCTTGATAGATATTTAGGTTGATGTGACTTTTTTTTTTTTCAACTACAAACTATGCAGGAGGGGGCAGATGTGGCTCAAACGGTTGGGCATCTGTCTCCCATATGGAGGGACCTGGGTTCGATCTCCGGGCCCTCCCGGTAAAATAAATAAATAAATAAAATAAATAAATACAAACTATGCAGGAAAGAACATCTCTAAAAAAAAAAAAAAAAAAAAACAGTTACAACTCTAAATTATATAACACATGGGAAGCAGATGTGGCTCAACCAGTTGGGCACCCACTTACCACATTGGAGGTCCCAGGTTCGGGTCCTGTGCCTTCTAAAAAGATGAGCAGATGCCTGCACTTGCCTCAACGAGCTAGACGCTACACTCTGCCACAACGAGGAGATGCCTAAATGAACAGATGCCACAAGCCAGCAGATGCCACAGCCCACGGGGGAGCAGATGTGGCTCAGGCCATTGGGTACTCATCTCCTGTGTGGGAGGTCCCGGGTTTGGTTCCCAGTGCTTCCTGGGAAGGCGAGCAAACAATGAACAGACAGATGAGAGAACCATCTGGGGGAGGAGGAGGATAAATAAATAATTAAAAAAAAAGTAAATGAATAAATCTTTTAAATAAATAAATAAATTATATAACGCAAATATACATATATACAACTTGACGTCTTCCATTTTAACCACTTTTAAGTGTGTAATTCAGCGGTATCAGTCACATTCACAGTATTGCACTATTATCACCAACATCGATTACCCCAACTTTTTCATCACCTCAGAGAGAAACTCTACCCATTAAGCAATAACTCCCTTTTCCCACATCCTGGCCCCAGGTAAACTATAATCTACTATCTATCTCTAGGTGATTTGCTTATTCTAGGTATTTCATATAAGCAAGATCACACAATATTTGTCTTTTTTTTTTTTTTAAGATTTTATTTATTTATTCATTTATCCCCACCTTGCTGCTTGTGCTCGCTGGGTCAGCTAACCACGCCGTGCGGGCGGGCCCGCCCTCACCAGGAGGCCCCGGGAACTGAACCCGGGGCCTCCTATATGGTAAACGGGAGCCCCACTGATTGAGCCACAGCCGCTTCCCAATATTTGTCTTTTTGAGTCTAATTTTACTCAACATGATGTCTTCAAGGTTCATCCATGTATCAGAACTTCATTCCTTTTTACAGTCATATTTATGTAAAAAATACTAACAAAAAACTATTGTGGTAAAGGAATCGCTCATCAGCCAGAGGAGAAAGAGTAATACGCCATTGTGTGTATATGTACCACATTTTGTTTATCCATTCACCAGTGGACACACACTTGGGTTGCTCCCACCTTTTGGCCATTGTGAATAATGTTGCTATGAACATAGGTGTGCAAATATCTCTTTGAGTCCCTACTTTCCATTCTTTTGGATATTTACCTAGCAGTGGGATTGCTTGGGTCATATGGCAGTTCTATGTTTAACTTTTTGAGGCACTGCCAAACCGTTTTCCACAGTGGCTGCACCATTTTACAATGCCACCAACAATGTATAAAGGTTCCAATTTCTCTGCATCCTCACCAATGCTTTTTATTTATTTATTACTTAATAATATCCATCCTAGTGGGTGTGAAGTGGTGGAAAGAACAGCTTTGTGCATGCTACTCTGAATACATGTTTCAGTATTTCTATAGGATAGATATTGAGAAATGGAATCATGGGGTCAGTGAGAATGAATAATTAATATTTTCACAGTCACTTTCAAGTTGCTTTTCAAAAAAGCAAAAATAGTTTATCCTTATCAGCTGAGTAGGAGCGCACACCCCTGATTGGTATTACTGATTTTTTTTTTATTCTTTGTCAATTAAATGGTGAAAAGTTACATCTCATTTTATTTTATTTTATTTATTTTTTATTTTATTTATTTATTTTTCTCATTTTAATTTATACAGCTGCCATGGGCCAAAGATGGCCCCTGGGTATTGGCCCCTATGTTTATTTCTTCACAGCAGGCAGGACCATTAGACCAAAAGCCTGCCAGCACCAAACTCAAATTCGTACACATCCTGTTTAAAATAGAGCCCACACAGGCATACTTTCAGCCATTTAGGGCCTGCCTGCTTTGCATGCCCATGAAACTACACCCACACCTACTAGCCCTGTACAAGACAACCTGGGCTGTAAAAGACCCCACACTGCTGCTGCTGCTTGAAGCTCTCTGACCCAGAGACTCCCTACTGTGCTGTGGGAGCAACATCACCCAGACATGTGTCTGCCCCCTGAATCCTTTCTGTCCGGAAGTTCCCTTGCCCTGCTTCCATTTTGGGTATTACTGCCTCTGGAAGGTCCCTGCTGAGAGGAACTTGCTATTCATCCAGGTGCTACCCAAATGAAGTTTGCTGTGTGCTACTACCATCTGATAGTCAAATCTTTTTCTTGATAGCCCCAAATCCTTGAACTCACCCCAGATGATTAGGGAGGGTAAACATCTATTTATATGTTTATTGATCCATTTGTGTTTTGTTTTCTGTGACTTGCCAGTTCATATTCTTTGCTCATTTTTCCACCGGGATAGTTGTGTTTTTCTTATTTTTATATATCCTAAATTTTATTTTATTTTTGTTAAATATGTTGTAAATATTTCTTTCCAGTGTGTACTTGTTTTTGACTGATTTTTAAAAAATTTTTGCTTATGTCTTTGAGTTTTTACAGAAGTTTCATGTTAATCTCTTCCTTTAGAACTTTTGTTTCTTATTTTAAAAGGCTTTCCATATTCCCAGGGTCATAAACACAGTCTCTTATATTTTCAATGAATGCTTTTATAATGTTTGATTGTTGAGAAATATAATCCATAGGCAATTGATCTTTATTGATTGTGTGAGGTAGAGGTAAACTATTTTTTTTCTAAATGCATGCCCAATTATCCCAATACTATTTCTTGAATTGTCCAGCCTTTCACCACTGATAAAAATAAACCTTTATTAGATATTAAATTACCATGTGTGCAAATATCTATTTCTGGACTCTTCGTTCTGTTGCGTTCATTTTATCTGTTCAATATAACAGTTTTAATTACCATAATAAAATATGTTTTGATATCTGGTAGGGTAAGTTTCTCTCTTTGTTGTATTTTTTCCACCAAAATTGTCTAAGCTATGCATATATTGTTGCCTTACTTATGAATTCTTTTTTTTTTTTTTTTAATTTTTTTAAATTTTTATTTATTTATTCATTTATCCCCCTCTTGCTGCTTGTGCTCGCTGGGTCAGCTAACCACGCCGTGCGGGTGGGCTTGCCTTCACCAGGAGGCCCCGGGAACAGAACCCGGGGCCTCCCATATGGTAAACGGGAGCCCTACTGATTGAGCCACAGCTGCTTCCCATGAATTCTTGAATTAGCTTGTCAAACTGCTAAAATTTGTTGGGATATGTTGGGTATTGCACTGTATTTATGAATCAATTTAGAGAGAATTGGCCTCTTAAAATATTGAGACTTCCTATGGATGAACAATTATATTTTCCATTTATTTAAGTTTTCCTCTAGTTCCTGTAAAGTTTACATTTTTCCCTGTAAAGATCTTATATATTTCCTGTTATGTTTATTCTTGCATGTTTTATATTTAGGTTTCTGTCATGAATCCCTTTCCACTACATTTTCTGTCTATTGCTGGTATATAGGAAAATTACTGATTTATGGATGTTCTTCTGCTAGCTCAGACTCTTGTTATCTGTTTTCATCATATTAGTTTGGTAGACTGAAAATACCCTGGAGCCTCCCACTCTTATCCCAAATCCCTAGGAATGACAAAAATGTTATGAAAAGAAGAAAACCCATAGGATGTAAACATATATAAACAAATACATACACTTCTTCATTTCCCATTTTTTCAGCATGATAGCATATAGTATGCTGTCAGTCATTTTACTTTTTCTGCCCCCTAGTGGTTGAATGTTCAATGTCTGTACCCAGTGAGGAGTCCTTTCTATTGAGGGTGCCACTGTGTGGCTGCACAATTTAACAGTCCCCTGTTGAGGAATTCCTCCCTCCTCCACCTTTTGCTATTGGAACATTTAATGAAAATCCTTGTATGACAGTCTTAGCACAAATATCTGCAGGAAAAATTCATAGAAGTAAAATTCCTAAACCCTGGACCAAAAAGTATATACATACTTAATATTGATTGCTACTACCAAAACGCCCTCTGTAGAGGCTATACCAATATGCTCTCTCACAACAGAGCATGAGCACCCTTGTTTCCCACACCTTCAGCAATAAAACATGTTGTCCGATCCTTGCTGTAGCACATGCTGTTGATAGCCCATCCGGTGTCTCCTTACCCCCTTTAAGTTTACCTTCAGCCAGAGGATAGTTCCTGCACATTCTGACATCATCCAACTCAAGTGCCTGGATCTTTCTGTTCCTCTGCCTGATCTTTTTGAGGTGCTGCAACTTGTTCAGCCCACATAAGGTGGGCTTCCCTTGGTGGTAGGAAACTAACAGTGATAACAGGTTCTCAGGGCAAATCTCAAATGATAAGGAATGGACTTCCGGGAAGATGGCGGACTAGTAAGACACGGGAATCTCTTCTCCAGAAAAATAGCTAGAGGACAGGCTGAAACAGCCCCGAAAAAGATCTTCTAGGGTTTAGGACAGCAGGTGAAGGCTGCACACCACCCAGAGGAGAGAGGGACAAAAGAGGGAAATCGTGACAACAGAACCCTGAGTTGCAAGTAGCAGCTTCTGCTGCTGCCGGCACCCTCCCCCACACTCTTTAGAATTCTCGGGCCTCTGGACCTGCGACCACAGACAAAGGGGGCTTTAGGGATCTGCCACTCCCGGAAAGGGGAGAGAGAGGGACACAGCCTTAGGCTGACTCAGGTTCTGACCTGAAATTTGGGCTGCGGAGCCCCACGGACCCTTCCACACCGTGGTTTGCCCTGAGAGCCTAGAAAGGACTGGAGAAATCCGACCCTCGCAACCTCCCTCTCTTCTAGCCTGGACTAATTGTTGAGGACTCCACGGGAGAGGGGAGAGAGAGCCTGGGGCTGACCCTGCTTTTGACTCCCAGGTTTGGTCTGCCCTGTCCCAAGAGCCCTGCCAGGCCGGGTGGGGCTGCGCCATTGTTTGCCTTGGAACCTGCAAGGGGCTAAAGATATACAAACCTCCTCTACTAACAGGGACTGATTGTTGAGGATTCAGAAGGGAGTGGAAATATTTCCTAGCTGGGAAAAGGGGGGCACTACGAAAGAAGTCTGGAGAACTGTCTCGGAAAGTTTGAATTACAAGGCTCTTAGCCCCCAGACATGAAGCTCTATCATATTGATCTGGCCTGTGTCACAACAAATATGCTCTGATCAGGCATTGAATTGAGAGCTGACAATAAGCGCCATCTCCTGGCAGACCAAGGAAGTGCACATAAGAAAATTAATAAGTAAGAGAGGCTTTTCCTGGCCTCTATAGCCTCCCTGCCCAAGGCCCTAGGAAACGACTCTACGACCAATTACTGGGTCCAGTGCCCAGTTTTGAGCAGCCAGCAGAACAATCCTAACAATCAAGGTTGAGCCAAAAATCAAAGAGCTGTGGCTCACAGCCTACTGCCACTAAAACCCCATAAAAGAGAAAGAGATAGAGCATCTCTTAAGCACCAGCAAAAAATTACGAGACATACTAAGAAAATAGAAGACATGGCCCAAGAAAAGGAATACAGCAAAGTCCCAAAGAGACGCAGAATTTGAGAGAACTAATCAGTGAGATGACCACAAATTTCCAAAATCAAATTAATGAGATGAAAGACAATATAGTTAAAGAGATCAATGATATCAAGAAGTCATTGAGTGAATGCAAAGAAGAATTTGAAATCATGAACAGAAAAGTAATGGAGTTCATGGGAATGAAAGACACTATAGGTGAAGTCAAAAACACATTTGATGGGAAGCAGCTGTGGCTCAATCAGTAGGGCTCCCGTTTACCATATGGGAGGCCCCGTGTTCGGTTCCCGGGGCCTCCTGGTGGAGGCAGGCCCACCCGCGCGGTGTGGTTGGCTGACCCGGCGAGCACAAGCAGCAAGGGGGGGATAAATGAATAAATAAATAAAATTGTTAAAAAAAAAAAAAATTTGAAGCATACAACAGCAGACTTGAAATGATAGAAGAAAGAATAAGTGATACTGAAGACAGAGCAGCTAAAATTGAAGAGAGAAAAGAATGGAAAAAATTGAGCAGGGGCTCAGAGAGTTGAATGACAACACAAAACGCAAGAACATACGTGTCATGGGAGTTCCAGAAGGAGAAGAGAAAGGAAAAGGGGCAGAAAGAGTATTTGAGGAAATAACAGCTGAAAATTTCCCAACTCTCACGAAAGAAATGAACTTACATGTCCAAGAAGCACACCGTACCCCAATAAGAATAAATCCAAATAGACCTATGCCAAGACATATATTATTCAGAATGTCAAATGTAAAAGATAAAGAGAAAATTCTCAGAGCAGCAAGAGAGAAGCAAACGATCACATACAAAGTACGTCCAGTACGACTTTGTGCAGATTTCTCTTCAGAAACCATGGAGGCAAGAAGACAGTGGTATGATACAACTAGGAAAATGAAAGAGAAAAACTGCCAGCCTAGAATTCTTTATCCAGCAAAACTGTCCTTCAAATATTAAGGTGAATGTAAAGTATTCACAAACAAACAGAAACTAAGAGAGTTTGCAAAAAAAGAATCCACCTTTGTAGGAAATATTAAAGGAAGCCTTAGAACCTGAAAAAAAAAAGACAGGAGAGAGAGGCTTGGAGGAGAGTATAGAAGAAAGAAAAGCAGAAAGGATAACCAAAAGGGTAAAAAGAGAGACAAAAACAAGATGGCATATGAAAACCAAAGAATAAAATGGAGGAAATAAATAGTGCATTTTCAGTAATATCATTGAATGTGAATGGATTAAATTCCCCAATCAAAAGATACAGGCTGACAGAATGGATAAAAAAACATGAGCCATCCATATGTTGCTTACAAGAAACTCACCTAAGACACAAGGATACAATCCGGCTGAAAGTAAAAGGTTGGAAAGAGATACTACACGCGAATAGTAAACAGAAAAGAGCAGGGGTAGCTATACTAATATGAGACAAAAAGGACTTCAAATGCAAAAAAGTGATAAGAGATGCGGAAGGCCATTATATATTAATAAAAGGGACGATCCTCCAGGAAGATCCTCCAGGAAGATATATTTATATTCATAAATATCTACGCACCTAACCAGGGTGCCCCAAAATATATGAGACAAATCTGGCAAAACTGAAGGGAGAAATAGACATTTCTACAATAATCGTCGGAGACTTCAACACCCCTCTCACATCATTAGATAGAACAACTAGACAGAAGATCAACAAGGAAACAGAGAACTTGAACAATATGATAAACAAGGGGGTCGGATGTGGCTCAACTGGTTGGGCGTCCGTCTCCCATATGGAGGGACCCGGGTTCGATCCCCGGGACCTCCCGGTAAAAAAAAAAAAAAAAAAAAAAAAAGATAAACAAGTTAGACCTAACAGACATATACAGAACACTGCATCCAAACTCAGTGGGTTATACATTCTTCTCAAGTGCCCATGGATCTTTCTAGAGGATAGAACACATGTTAGGTCACAATACAGCTCTCAATAAATATAAAAAGACTGAAATTATACAAAGCACCTTCTCAGATCATAATGGAATGAAACTAGAAATCAATAATAGACAGGAAAAAAGTAAATTTGCAAATGTGTGGAGACTGAACAACACACTCCTAAATATTCGGTGGGTCAAAGAAGAAATTGCAAGTGAAATCAGTAAATATATTGAGACAAATGAAAATGAGAACACAACATATCAAAACTTATGGGATACAGCAAAGGCAGTCTTGAGAGGGAAATTTATAGCCCTAAATGCCTATATTAAAAAACTAGAAAGAGTTAAACTAAAAGATTTAACTGAACAACTTGAGAAACAAAAAGAACAGCAAACCAATCCCAAAGCAAAAATAAGGAAAGAAATAATAAAGCTTAGAGCAGAAATAAATGAAAATGAGAACAGAAAAGCAATAGAGAAAATCAACAAAACCAAAAGCTGGTTCTTTAAGAAGATCAATAAAATTGACAAACCCCTCGCTAGACTAACAGAAAAAAAAGAGAGAAGATGCAAATAAATACAATCAGAAATGAAAGGGTGGAAATTACAAATGACCTCACAGAAATAAAAAGAATCATAAAAGGATATTATGAGAAACTATATGCCAACAAACTAGACAACCCAGATGAAATGGACAAATTTCTAGAAACTCATAACCAACCTACACTGACACAATAAGAAATACAAGAACTTAACAAACCAATCACAATTAAGGAGATTAAATCTGTCATCAAAATCTCCCAGCAAAGAAAAGGCCAGGACCAGATGGCTTCACAGATGAATTCTACCAAGCTTTTCAAATAGAATTAACACCAATCCTGTTTAAACTTTTCCAAAAAATTGAAGAGGAGGGAAAATTACCGAACACATTTTATGAAGCCAACATCACCCTAATACCAAAGCCAGATAAAGATACCACAAGAAAAGAAAATTACAGACCAATCTCTCTAATGAACATAGATGCAAAAATTCTCAACAAAATACTTGCACATCGAATCCAACAGCATACCAAAAGACTTATACATCACGACCAAGTGGGATTTATTCCTGGTATGCAAGGCTGGTTCAACATAAGAAAATCAATCAATGTAATACACCACATTAACAAATTGAAGGAAGAAAACCACATGATCATCTCAATAGATGCAGAAAAGGCATTGGACAAAATCCAACATCCTTTTTTGATAAAAAATCGTTCAAAAGATAGGAATAAAAGGAAAATTCCTCAATATGATAAAAGGCATATATGAAAAACCCACAGCCAACATCATACTCAATGGGGAAAGGTTGAAAGCTTTCCCCCTAAGATCAGGAACAAGACAAGGATGCCCACTGTCACCATTGTTATTCAACATTGTACTAGAAGTTCTAGCTAGGGCAATTAGACAAGACAAAAAAATTAAAGGCATCCAAATAGGAAAAGAGGAAGTAAAACTCTCACTGTTTGCGGATGACATGATCCTGTATTTAGAAAATCCTCAAGTATCCACAACAAAGCTACTTGAACTAATAAATGAGTTCAGCAAACTTGCAGGATATAAGATAAAAAATCAGTAATGTTTTTGTACACTAGTACTGAACAATCTGAGGAG
>JAKSZT010010858.1:658919-706572 GCA_026826555.1 Tolypeutes matacus
TCAGTAATGTTTTTGTACACTAGTACTGAACAATCTGAGGAGGAAATCAGGAGGAAAATTCCATTTTCAATAGCAACAAAAAGACTCAAATAGCTAGGAGTTAATTTAACCGAAGAAGTACAGGACCTATATGCAGAAAACTACAAAAGAATGCTAAAAGAAATTTAAAAAGACCTAAACAAATGGAAAGACATTCCGTGTTCATGGATTGGAAGAATAAATATCGTGAAGATGTCAATCTTGCCCAAACTGATTTATAGATTCAATGCAATACCAATCAAAATCCCAACAGCTTACTTTACAAAATTAGAGAAGGCAATTACCAAATTCATCTGGAAGGGTAAGTGCACCCAAATAGCCAAAAGCATTCTAAAAAAGAAGAGCAATGTGGGAGGAATTTCACTGCCTGACCTTGAAACATATTACAAAGCTACAGTGGTCAAAACAGCATGGTACTGGCATAAAGATAGACACATCGATCACTGGAATACAGTTGAGAACCCAGAAATATATCCTCACCTATACAGTCAACTGGTTTTTGACAAACCTACCAAGCCCACGCTGATGGGAAAAAACAGTGTCTTCAACAAATGGTGTTGGGAGAACTGGATATGTATAACCAAAAGAATGAAAGAGGACCTCTATCTCACCCCCTATACAAGAATCAACTCAAAATGGATCAAAGATCTAAATATAAAAGCCAGGACCATAAAACTACTAGAAGAAAATGTAGGGAAACATCTTCAAGACCTTGTAGTAGGTGGTGGTTTCTTGGACCTTACACCCAAAGCATGTGCAAGTAAAGAAAAAGTAGATAAATGGGACCTCCTCAAAATTTAACACTTTTGCACCTCACAGGACTTTGTCAGAAGGGTGAAAAGGCGGCCAACTCAATGGGAAAAAATATTTGGAAATCACATATCTGATAAGGGTTTAATATCTAGGATATATAAAGAGATGTTACAACTCAACAATGAAAAGACAAACGACCCAATTAAAAAATGGCGAAAGACTTGAATAGACATTTCTAAAGAACACACATCCTTTTTACCAATTCTGCACAAGTTAACCCTTGGCTTTACATTCTCTAACCTCATTCTATTTTCTGGTGACCCATATTCAAGTTATTAACTCCATAAGATTATACAATATATTTAGTTCACAGTAGCGTAATCATACAATATTTGTCCTTTTATGTCTGGCTTGCTTCACTCAACATAACATCCTCCAGGTTCATCCATGTTGTCATATGTTTACAATTTCATTTCTTCTTAGAACTGCATAATATTCCAATGTGTGTATACTTCAGAGTTTGCTTAGCCATTCATCAGTTGATGGACACCTGAGTTGTTTCCAACTTTTGGCAATGGTGAATAATGCCATTATGAACATTGGTGTGCATATGTCTGTTTGTGTCATTGCTCTCAGTTCTTCAAGGTATATACCCAGTAGTGGTATTGCCAGTCACGTCGCAAATCTATATTCAACTTCTTTAGGAACTGCTGAACAGTCCTCCACAGTGGTTGTAGCATTCTACATTCCCAACAACAATGAAGAACTGTTCTGTCTCTCCACATCCTCTCCCACACTTGCAGTTCTCTGTCTTTTTAATAGTGGTCCTTCTAATAGGTGAGAAATGATATTTCATTGTAATTTTGATTTGCATTTCCCTAATCGCTAGTGATGTTGAACACTTTTTCTTGTGGGGTTTTTTTTTTTGGGTCTTTATAAAGGGTATTTATTTGGGGTAGAAGTCCACAGATACCAGGCCATAAAGCGTTAAGTTTCTTCTCTCACCACAGTCCATTGCCACGTGTTAGAGCAAGACAGCTGCCGGTGTTTGCCAGGGTTCAGGCTTCTGGGGTTCCTCTCTTCCCGGGGCTGGTTTCTCTCCGGGCTTAGCTCCTGTTTCCTCCACAAGTTCAGCTGTAGACGATCAGGCGAACAGTTTGCTTCTCTTCCCCTGGGGCCTTCTTTCCAACATCAAAACTGCTTCTCAAAAGACTGCTTCTTATGGGTTTTTTTTTTTTGTTTATTTGTTTTGTTTTTTGCCATTTGTATTTTTTCTTTGGACAGAGGTTTATTCAAGTCTTTTGCCCATTTTTAAATCAGGTTGTTGGTCTTTTTATTGTTGAGTTGTAGCATCTCCCTATATATCATGGATATTAACCCTTATTGGATATGTGATTTCCAAATCACATATGATCCAACTTGTGGTCTATCCTGGAGAAAGAGTACTTGAGAAGAATGTATAACCCACTGAGTTTGGGTACAATGTTCTGTATATGTGTTAGGTCTAGCTTGTTTATCATATTGTTCATGTTCTGTTTCCTTGCTGATCTTCTGTCTAGTTGTTCTATCTAATGATGTGAGTGGTGTGTTGAAGTCTCCAACTATTATTGTAGAGATGCATATTTTTCCTTCAGTTTTGCCATAGTTTGCCTCCTGATTAGGTGCATAGACATTTATGACTGCTATTTTTTCCTGGTGGATTGTCTCTTTTATTAATATATAATGGTCTTCTGTATCTGTTATAACTTTTTTGCATTTAAAGTCTGTTTGTGTGACATTAGTATAGCTACCCCTGATCTTTTTTATTTTATTTTATTTTATTTTATTTTTATTTTACCGGGAGGTCCCAGGGATCGAACCCAGGTCCCTCTATATGGGAGACGGACGCCCAACCAGTTGAGCCACATCTGCACCCCCCCTGATCTTTTTTGATTACTGTTTGCATGAAGTGTTTTTTTCCCAACCTTTCACTTTTAGCCGGTTTGTATCCCTGGGTCAAACTGAGTGTCTTGTAGGCAGCATACGAACAGCTCACATTTTTTAAAATCCATTCTGTCAGGCTTTGTCTTTGATTGGAGATTTTAATCCATTCACATTCAATGAGGTTACTGTAAATTCATCATTTACTTCCACCATTTTATTCTTTGGTTTTAGTATGTCATATCTTATTTTCGTCTTTTTACTCTTTTGGTTATCCTTTCTGCTATTTTTTCCTCTGTGCTCTCTTCCAAGCTTCTCTCTCCTGTCTTTTTTCTCCCGGGCTCTAAGGCTTCCCTAGAATTTCCCGCAAAGGTAGATTCTTTTTTACGAACTCTCTTAGTTTCTGTTTGTGAATATTTTAAACTCACCTTCATATCTGAAGGACAATTTTACTGGATAAAGAATTCTCGGCTGGCAGTTTTTTTTCTTTCAGTATCCTAATTATATCATACTACAGTCTTCTCACCTCCATAGTTTCTGATGAGAAAACCACACTAAGTCTTTCTGGGCATCTCTTGTATGCGATGATTTTCTTCTTCCTTGCTGCTTTCAAAATTTTCTCTTTATCTTTGATGTGTGACATTCTGAGTAGCATGTGTTTTGGAATATGTCTATTCAGATTTATTCCAATTGAGGTATGCTACACTTCTTGGACATTTAAATTCATTTCTTTCATGAGAGTTGGGAAATTTTCAGCTGTTATTTCTTCAAATACTCTTTCTGCCCCCTTTCCCTGCTCTTCTCCTTCTGGAACACCCATAACACATATGTTGCTGTGTTTCACGTTATCACTCAACTCCCTCAGCCCCTGCTCAGTTTTTTCCATTCTTTTCTTCTCTTTTCAATTTCAGCTGTTTTCTCTTCTGAATCATTTATTCTTTCTTCTATCATTTCAAATCTGCTATGTATGCCTCTAATGTTTTTTTTTTTTTTTAATCTCACCTATCATGTCTTTCATTCCCATGAGCTCTGTTACTTGTCTCTTCAGGTTTTCAAGTTCTTCTTTGTGCTCGCTCAGTGTTTTCTTGATGTCCTTTATCTCTTTGGCCATATTGTCTTTTATATCATTAAGTTGATTTTTAAAAAAAGATTTACTTATTTCCCCATCCCCTTGCTTTGTGCTTGCTGTTTGTTCTCTGTGTGTTCTTCTCTGCTTGTCTTCTCCTTAGGCGACACCAGGAACTGATCCTAGGACCTTCCAGAATGGGAGAGAGCAGTTCTCCAACCTTCACTGGCAGTCCTCTTCCTTTTCCCAGGAAGGAAATAATTCCATTCCCCTCTGTATTCTGACAACCAGTATTGTTCTGTAGATAGGGAGATAGAAAAGGTCAGATCTGTTTAGTCCCGGTTCTCTTTATCCTGAGTTGGCTCCTGAGGCAAACAATGGCATGGCCCCACCCGGCCTGGAAGAGCTCATGGGACACAGGACACCAAATCTGTGGATCAAAAGCTGAGTCAGCCTTAGGCTGTGTCCCTCTCCCTCCCTTTTCTGGGAAGGTGGATCCCTGGGTCCCTCTTTGTCTGTAGCAGCTGGCCTGAGACAGAGGCCTGAGAATTATCTATAGTGTGTGAGAAGTATCTATAATGTGTGGAAGGGTGTGGGCAGTGGCAGCTGAGACTTTTTTTCAAAAACAATTTATTGAAGTACATTATTCATACATGAACATACATAAACTATAAGTGTTCAGTAAACATTGTAAACTTACAAAACAAACATGCATAACATCATACAGGGCTCCCACATATCACCCCACCACAAATACTTCGCATTGTTGTGAAACATTTGTTAACAAATCATGAAAGAGCATCGTCAAAGTTATTATTACTACTAACTACAGTCCGTATCTTACTCCCCTATACTTTTTTTTAAGGATTTATTTATTTATTTATTTACTTACTTACTTTTATCCATTTTTACCCCCTTCCCCACCCCCACCCCGGAGTTTTTGCTGTTTTTGTGTCCGTTCACTAGACAACTCTCTGTGTCCGTTTACTGCAGTCTCTTCTCATCCTTCTCCTCTTGTCTTCACTGGGATTCGATCCTCGGAAACTCCAATGTGGGAGAGAGGCGTCCTATTGCCTGCGCTACCTTAGTTCCTGGTTTTTCAGTGCGTCTTGTCTTGGCTGTCCCTTGTGTCACTCTCCTGTTATGTCATCATCTTGCTGTGTGGCTTGCGGGGTCTGAAGGTGCACGGGGCCTGGGGGGCTCACCCACTCGTGGGACTTGATGGCACACTTGCGCATGGGGCCTGGGAGCTCACGCCTTCTATATTTTTCTTTATTTTTACTGGGAGGTCCCAGGGATTGAAGCCAGGTCCCTCCATATGGGAGACGGACACCCAACCATTTGAGCCACATCCATCCCCCTGCTATATCTAAGGTTGACCAAAGATACCTAGAGTTACAGTCATTTCCCATACAGGATGGTAATAAAATAAATCAGGCATGATTTATCACCAGCATTCTAAAAACCAGACCTAGGGAGAAAAACTAGGTCTGGGGACACATGCATGTTTTCTAATATAGTGAATGTTTTACTCACAGTTTTGCCATTGCATTGTTTTCCTTTGTCCCTCTCTTCCAGGCAGTGTCCAGCCTTCCCCCCGTGTCTTAAACCCTAAAAGATTTTTTCCAGGTTATTTCTGCCTCTCCTCTAGCTATTTTCCTGGGAGAGAAGAGAGTCCCCTGTCTTTCTAGTTCTCCATCTTCCTGGAAGTCCTGTAACAAGTTTTAAGAACAGAATGTGTGAGTCTGCCAACTTTTCTTCTTTTTCAATATGGTTTTGGCTATTGGAGCCCCTTACCCTTCCATATAAATTTGATAATTGGCTTTTCCATTTCTGGAAAGATGGTTGTTGGGGTTTTTATTGGAATTGCATTGAATCTATAAATTGCTTTGGGTAGTATTTAATCTTAATGATAATTTAGTCTTCCAATCCATAAACATGGAATATCATTTCATTTGCTTAGGTCTTCTTTGATTTCTTTTAGCAATGTTTTATAGTTTTCTGTGTACTTATCCTTCACATCTTTGGTTAGATTTATTCTTAGGAATTTGATTCTTTTTGTTGGTATTTTGAATGGAATTTTTTTTCTTGATTTTTTCTTCCAATTGTTCGTTGCTTGCAAATAGAAATACTACTGATTTTTGGGTGTTTATCTTGTACCCTGCCACTTTGTTGAATTCATTTATTAACTCTAATAGCTTTTTTGTGGATTTTTCAGCATTTTCTCTGTATATAGGATCATATCATCTGCAAACAGTGAAAGCTTTATTTCTTCATTCCAGTTTGGATAATTTTTATTTATTTTTTGCTTGCCAAATTTCCCTGGAAAGAATTTCCAGTACAGTCTTGACTAACAGTGGTGACAGTAGGCATCCTTGTTTTGTTCCTGATCTTAGAGGGAAAGCTTTGGTCTTTCACCATTAAGTAGGATGTTAGATGTGGGGTTTTCATATATGCCTTTTATCATGTTTTTTGTTTTTTTTTTTTAATTTATTTATTTATTTTTTTTAATGATTACATGTGGAACAAATAGAGAGCTGGTCAAAAAAGTGTATAACGGAATGAGACTATGTGGGAAGGAGTAGTAGACAGAGTATAGCTCCTGGAGACTGGGCTCATATTCCAGGTGAAGCTTCACAGGTTTTGAGATTTGGGCAAGCTGCTGAAACTCACTACCTTATTTATTAAAGAAGGTAATCATATTTAATTTGCAGGGCTGTTGTGAAGATTATAAATGAGAAACAAGGCTGCACCGTGGCTAGCATATAGCATATACTCAATAAGTAACAGCTGTTATGATGATGAAAGGCCCCAATGCAAATAAACAGAGAAAAATTATTTCAGTGTGGGCTATAGTGGTTAAGGTGATTTTCACAAAGGAAGTAAGAGTAAAGCAGGGTGTTTTTTTTTTTTTTTTTTTTTAACAAATCAATCTTATTGATACATATTAATAAAGCATACAATTCATCCAAAGTGTACAATCAATGGTGTTTGGCATAATCACATAGCTGTGCATTCATCACTTTAATCACCATTAGAGCATTTTTTTTTTTTTTTTTTAATCAAGAAGGGATGCTGGCCTGGGCCTGGAGCATACTTCTGTGGAATATGATTGCGTTCATCTTGTCATAGTGTATTATCTCAGTGGGCGGAGACCCACACAATATACAACAAAATATTAAACTTCCATCCTGGGGAGTCCTGCTGCATTCTCTAATAGAGTAGCAAGATTCTCTCGAGTACATAGGCATTGCCTAATAAAAGAAAACAGACCAATATTCCAAGCTTTCAATATTAATGCATATAACTATGAACCTTATTCTTGTAAAATTGAAATTAAGCTTAATAATAACTATTGTCTAAAAGTAATCTCCTGAAAACCTCCTTGTTGCTCAAATGTGGCCTTTCTCTATGTCAAACTCAGCAAATAAATGCACTAAGTTCTACTCAGCATGGAACATGACTCCCAGGGATGAGCCTCCTGGGCACCAAGTGATTAATACCAAGCACCAACCAGTGATGCATTTGGTAAAAGACCTTGACCAAAAGGGAGAAACATTAAATAAAAAAGAGGTTTATCAAAACAACAACAAAAAAATTTACATGTATCCATTACATTTAATTGAGAAATGTATATATTTATTCATCTGTGTTTACTTTTTAGTTTTTAATTGCTTATGTTTTCAATTATTAAATGTACAAAATAAAGTTAAAACAACAACAACAAAAAAAAACCAACAAAAAACATATGTGCTCAAGTAAGCACTGCAGTAGATTTTCAACTGACATCTTATACATGCTTTGCCTTTCAGTTTCCAGCAGGGCCAGCCTCCTTGACCTAATTAGACTTCTCCATTCCCACACGGCTAGTAAATACTATAATTAATTTATAAAGTATTCTGAAATACCAGCTGGCAAAATTTTCCTAGTAATGGTTTCTGCAGAACAAAAAGAGCAGTTAGATTGTGGGAGAATTATAAAGTGTGTGTGTATTCAAATCTTTTAATCCACTGACTTTCTAAGAATGTCAAATTATAAAATGTTCTGAGTAAACATTCCTAATGTTTCAAATGCTCTAAGTAAAAAAAAAAAAAAAAAAAAAAAAAATCACTTTATGTTCCATTTTTCTTTCCCTAGGTTTTCAGACTTAACCTCTCTTTCAAACCATTAAGCAAAACATACTGACAAACATCAAATTCCACATCAGTGTCCATCAGAGTGGACACTTAAAACAATCTGAACATTCATTAAGAATTAACCTCAAAAGGCTAATCAGAGGACAGTTCAAAAGGCAATTTCAGAATTCTTTTTCTTGTTATTTAAAAAATTCAGATATTCTCTATGCTGTTGCATAGACCTCTGAAAAATATGAAATATTAAACCTATTTTTATGAGAAAAAAAAAAAAGAGGTTTATGGCTAAGAGATTTCAAAATGATTTGGGAGGTTCATTCCAGAGGTTATACTTATGCATGTCTCAGGCAGATCTCACTAACTGCCACTGTAAACAAAGCCTCAAATAGGGTTGATCCTGAGTGATCTAGAGCCATCTGATCACTATAGGCAAGGCACACAACCCCTTGACATCAGCACACTGTTGGAGGGCTTTACATTGTGTATTAGTCAGCCAAAGGGGTGCTGATGCAAAATACCAGAAATTGATTGGTTTTTATAAACGGTATTTGGGTTAGAAGCTTACAGTTATCAGGCCATAAAGCATAAGTTACTTCCCTACCAAAGTCTTTTGCCACGTGTTGGAGCAAGACAGCTGCTGATATTTGCCAGGATTCAGGTTTTTTGGGTTCCTCTCTTCCAGAGCTTCATTTCTCTCCAGGCTCAGCAACTCTGTTTCCTCCACAAGGCCAGCTGTAGACTATCAGGCGAATAGCTCCTCTCTTCCTGAGGTCTTCTCTCCTTCCTCATGACCAAGTTCCTCTGTGTGCTTGCTTCTCCAGGCTCCAGCATTAAAACGCCAACATCAAAACTCCAACTCAAAAACTCCAACTTCTCTGCTCTGCCATGTAGTTTTATCTCCGAGTCCCCACCCACCAAGGGGTAGGGAGTCAATGTCCTACTGACATGGCCTGTTGCAGTTTGACAGTTTGATGTAATTATGAATTCCAAAAATAGATGTTGGATCATGCTTGTAAACTGGTCTGCTAATCTGAGCATGATTAAGTTATGATTAGGGCATTGACTGGGCCACATCAGTAGGGTGTTGAGCCCCACCCCTTGGTGGGTAGGGGAATCGAATATAAAAGGCAAGGCAAAGGACAGAGGGAGCAGTTTTTGAGTTGCAGTTCTGAAGTTTTTTTATTTTATTTTATTTATTTATTTATTCATTTATCTCCCCCTTGCTGCTTGTGCTCGCTGGGTCAGCTAACCACGCCGTGCGGGCGGGCTTGCCTTCACCAGGATGCCCCGGGAACCGAACCTGGGGCCTCCCATATGGTAAACGGGAGCCCTACTGATTGAGCCACAGCCGCTTCCCATGAAGTTGGAGTTTTGATGTTGGAGTTTTGATTTTGGAGAGAAGGCCCCAGGAGAAGAGAAGCGAGCCATTCACCTGACAGTCTACAGTTGACCTTGTGGAAGAAACAGAGGAGCTAAGCCCGCAGAGAAATGCAGCCCTGGGAAGAGAGGAACCCAAGAAGCCTGAACCCTGGCAAATGTCAGCTGCTGTCTTGCTCCAACATGTGGCAATGGACTTTGGTAAGAGAAGAAACTTACGGGGAAGCGGCTGTGGCTCAATCGGTGGGGCTCCCGTTTGCCATGTAGGAGGCCCCGGGTTCGGTTCCCGGGGCCTCCTGGTGAGGGAGGGCCCACCCGCACGGCGTGGTTAGCTGACCCAGCGAGCACAAGCAGCAAGGGGGGGAATAAATGAATAAATAAATAAAATCTTTAAAAAAAAAAAAAAAAAGAAAGAAACTTACGCTTTATGGCCTGGTAACTGTGGACTTCTACCCCAAATAAATACCCTTTATTAAGACCAACCCATTTCTGGTATTTCGTATTAACTCCCCTTTGGCTGACTAATACAGGCATTGAGCCCCATGCCTTGGTGGGTGGGGGATCAAATATAAAAGGCAAGGCAAAAGACAGAGAGAGCAGTTTTGATGTTGGAGCCTTGTGCTGGAGCCCCGGGAAGTAAGATAGCTTGGTGGTGAAGAAGGAGAGAAGGCCCCAGGATAGAGACAAGCTATTCGCCTAGTCTACAGCTGGCCTTGTGGAGAGAAGCAAAGCCTAGAGAGCCTCATAGTCTACAGCTGACCTTGTGGAGGGCACAGAGGAGCTAAGCTCAGAGAGAAACATAGTCCCGGGAAGAGAGGAACCCAAGAAGTCTGAACCATGGCAAACATTGGCAACTGTCTTGCTCCAACCGAGGCAATGGACTTTGGTGAGGGAAGAAACTTATGCTTTATGGCCTGGTAACTGTGGACTTCTACCCCACATAAATACCTGTTATAAAAACCAACTGAGGGGTCGGATGTAGCTCAACTGGTTGGGCATCCGTCTCCCATATGGAGGGACCCGGGTTCGATCCCCGGAACCTCCCAGTAAAAAAAAAAAAACAAAAAAACAACTGATTTCTGGTATTTTGCATCAGCATCCTTTTGGCTGACTAATACATGGCCCAATCAAAGCCCTAATCATAACTTAATCATGCCCAGATGAACAGACCAGTTTACAAGCATAATCCAATATCTATTTTTGGAATTCATAACTATATCAAACTGTTACAATTGGAATATATGACAACATATTTCCACAATGTAACAGAGCTAGACTTGTTTATAATTTCCCTTCATATGGTTCTTGTACCCCTTTGATTTGAGCCTATAATTAGCACTCTACCTATTAAATATATGTCTCAGAGACTTAAATCTTTGGTCTATTCAGACACTGGTTGAGCAGAAGAGTTGCAGCCAACACCTACTCTCTAGATCATCGGACTCACCCAGGACAACTAACAAAATGATGATGATGGACAACACCATCCCAAAAAACAGAGAGTATCTACAACTGCAAACAAAACAGTTCATTCCATCTGCCCCAAAAGATCTAAGCCTCCACTCAATCTGAGGTAGAGTGGACATCACCACCCTCAAATCCTCAAGGTTGAGAAATGAACAAACATAAGGGGGGAATGCAACCATGGACAAAGTAAATTTATCAATATTGTAGTAATAGAAGAACATGTAACACTAATATAAAGATAGTGGTTACCAGAGGTTCTGAGGGGAGAGGGAGGAATAATAGGTGGAACATAAGACATTTTCAGGGCGTTGGAATTAAGTGTAAACCACAATGTAAACTACAGACCTTAGTTAGTAGCAATGCTTCAGTATTTATTCATCAGTTTTAACAAATGTACTACACTATTTTAAGATGTTATTAATAGGGGAAGATGTGGGAGGGGGATGGATGGGGTAAAAGGGAATCCTTTATATTTTTGATGTAACTTTTCTGTAATCTAAAATCTCTTTAAAAATAAAGTTTAGGGAGTGGATGTAGCTCAAGTGGTTGAGTGCTTGCTTCCCATGTATGAGGTCCTAGTTTCAATCCCTGGTACCTCTTAACAACAAAAAAAAGCCAACTCTCATTGGGGAGCAGATATAGCTCAGTGGCTGAGCACCTGCTTCCCATGTATGAGGTCCTGGGTTCAATTCCTGCTACTTTCTAAAAAAAAAAAAAGTTATTGTATATAAAAAATGCAAGTAATTAAAAAATAGTATAAAATAAATAAAAAGAAGCAGCACTGGGTTTTCTCAAATGCCTTTTCTGCATCAATTGAGATGATCATGTGGTTTATTTCTTTCATTCTGCTAATGTGGTATATTAAATTAATTGGTTTTCTTATACCGAACCAACCTTGCATACCAGAGTTGAATCGTATTTGATCATGGTGTGTAATACTTTCAATATACAGTTGTATTCATAAGAGATATTGGTCTGTAGTTTTCTTTTTTTTTTTTGAGATATTTTAATCTGGCTTTGGTATGAGGATGATGTTGGCCTCTTAGAATGAGTTAGGGAGTGTTCCCTCGTTCAATTTTTTGGAAGAGTTTGAGCAGAATTGGAGTTAAGTCTTGGAATGTTTGGCAGAATTCCTCTGTGAAGCCAACTGGCCCTGGGCTTTTCTTTGTTGGGAGCTTTTTGATTCCTGATTCAATCTCTTTGCTAGTAATTTGTTTGTTGGGATCTCCTATTCCTTCTTGATTAAATGTAGGTAGTTTGTGTGTTTCTAAGAATTTGTCTACTTTATCAAGGTTATCTAGCTTATTGGCATATGGTTGTTTACAGTGTCCTTTAAGAGTCCTTTTTATTTCAATGGGGCTCGTAGTAATAATCCCCTTTTCATTTCTGATTTTCGTTATTTGGCTCCTCTCTTTTTTCTCTTTGGCAGTCCAGCTAAAGGTTCTTATTGATCTTTTCAAAGAACCAAGTTTTTGTTTTGTTAATTCAACTGTTTGTTTGTTTTTCTATTTCATTTATCTCTGCTCTAATCTTTGTTATTTTCTTCCTTCTGCTAGTTCTGGGTTTGATTTGCTCTTCTTTTTCTAGTTCTTCCAGTTTTGAGGTTAGGTCTTTTTTTTTTCCAGATAAAATGTTACAGGTTTATTTAAAACTTAATTCTTACCTTGAGTATGCAAAATACAAACTCCACAAAATGTTCATTTTTTTCACTTTGTAGTTTACAAATATACAAAAGACATGTTTGCTTAAATTTATATTACATATTTATTAAGGCAAGGAACTACATAGAAAAAAAAATTTGTTCTGCTTAAGGTGTACTCGGGAATAAACTATTGTACATATTATTGCACATCTGAAACCAGTGCTTAAACAAGACTGTCTGCATAACAAATATTAAAGTAAACCAGGTGTATTTACCTGACTTAGGTCATAAATGTAGATCGGAAGGCAAAAATAGATTTTCCTTGTCAAAATATGCAGCAGTTTGAGAGCTTCCTCATTTGGAACCTTTAGAACCAAGATTCACTAAGCACCATCATTTAGGCTATTAAAGCGCATTTTCTGTACCTGAATTTCTTCCTCTTCTAATATCATAATAATGGCTTTTCTAAGGCAAAGACAATACAAGGTGATCTTTATGCTTATATTGCATTGAAACACAATTCAAGGAAATGTGGCCTTCCCTCCCCCAATGCACAGATCGAATGTATACCCTGATATCTGCAACTTCCAGTCACCCCTTGGCGTTTCCTAAGCCCGGGAATATTCAAGTTGGATTTAGAATTGGAATGAACAGAAGATGGAGTCACAGACCCCATCTGTCCTTTGATTTTTGTCCTTTGGTTCTCTCATTTCTCCTGATTATCCATTCACAAGTTGACTCGCTGGGAACTTGGCCATGACTGTAGTGCTTTCCAGCTGGGTTCCCCTCCTCACCGGGAAGACAGTGTGAAAGGTAGAAATACTGAACGCTGTTCCGGCAGCGCAGGCCATCTCCATGGTGTGGGATTTAAAAGTGCCTCTTCTTGTGGGAGGCCACATGGTCCGACCTGGAGAAGACCCTCTCGCACTTGTGGCACTGGAAGGGGCCGTGTCCCGTGTGTTTACGATAATGCCTTGGCAGTTTGTCTGAGCGGGCAAATTTCCACCCACAGCCGTCCCAGTCACAATGGTAGGGTTTCTCACCTGTATGGGTATGCAAAGGTATGCCTTGGGGTGGGAACTCTTTGTGTAGGTTTTGCCGCAGCCCACGTAATCACAACGGTCTGGATTTGAAGTCTTTCTTCTTTTTTAATGTACGCATTTTGAGCTATAAATTTCCCTCTCAGCACTGCCTTCACTGCATCACGTAAGTTTTGGTAAATTGTATTTTCATTTTTATTAAACTCAAGAAATTTCCTAGTGTCACTTCTGATTTTCTCTTTAACTCATTGGTTGTTTAAGAGTATTAATAATTGTGAATTTTCCATTTCTCCCTCTGTTATTGATTTCTTGCTTCACTCCATTGTGGTCAGAGAATATACATTGTATTATTTCAATATTTTTTAAATTTATTGAGACTTGTTTTATGACCCAACATATGATCTATTGTGGAAAATGACCCATGTGCACTTGTGAAGAATGTTTTTGTTTTTGTTGGGTAAAGTGTTCTATATATGTCTGTTAGGTCTAGTTGGTTTAGAGTATCATTCAAGGCCTGTATTTCCTTATTGATCTTTTGACTAGATGTTCTAACCATTATTGAAAGTGGTATATTAAAGTCTCCTGCTATTAATGTAGAACTATCGATTCTCCTTTCAAATCTGTCAGTATTTGCTTCATGTATTTGGGGCTGTACTGTTAGGTGTATATATAATTATAATTGTTACATCGTCCTGTTGAATCATCCCCTTAATCGGTATATAAAAACCATCTTTGTCCCTTATAACTTAAAAGTCTATTTTACTTGGGAAGCGGCTGTGGCTCAATCAGTAGAGCTCCCGTTTACCATATGGGAGGCCCCGGGTTCGGTTCCCGGGGCCTCCTGGTGAAGGCAAGCCCGCCCGCACGGCGTGGTTAGCTGACCCAGCGAGCACAAGCAGCAAGTGGGGGATAAATGAATAAATAAAATCTTTAAATATATATATATATATATAAATATATATATATATATAAAAAGTCTATTTTACTAGACTTCAATATTAGTGTCCTGGTTTATGGAATACAGAATATTATGTTAACCTAACCCATTCCTATGCTTGTAAACCTCTTGTATGTGGTGGGTCTTTTTGGTTAGATTCAGTTAAGGGATCTTTTGATCAGATCACTTTTTTTTTTAATTTTTTCATTCTTTTTATTTTTGATCAGATCACTTTTGATAAGATTGCTTCAGTTAAGGGCTTTTGGTTAGATAGTGGTTATGGGACTCTTTGATTGGATTGAATTCACTTGGGGACCTTTGATTGGAGAACATCAGGGAGGTGTGACCCAGGGCAGGTGTCTTACATAAGTGGAGAACTGAAAGCAGAAACACACAAAGACAGCTGCCATTTTTGTTTCACTATGTATGTAAAGAAATACATCTATAGCAGATACTCTTGGTTTCCTACCCTCCATGTCCACCTTCTGTTTTGTTGGCAGATTTCTAATTTTGAGCAGGTTTTGTCCTCTGTTTTCTGTGTAGCAATGTGCTCAGAGAGGATGACCTCGGCTCTTGCTAATTTATAATCATCTAACTAGATCATGGATACCTGTGCTGGTTTGAATCTTTTGTGGACGCCAGAAAATTATGCTCTTAAGCTAATCCATTCCTGTGTGTGTAAGCAGTTGTATGTGGGACCTTTTGGCTAGATTCAATTAAGGGACCTTTTGATTATATCACTTTTGATTAGATCACTTCAGTTGAGGGCCTTTTTCCAGACTCCTTCAGTGAGACATGACCCAGGGTGGGTCTCAGCCCCTTTGCTAAAGTCTTATATAAATGGATAAGATACAGGGAAGGAGAACTGTAAGCTTTTACCCTGCCGTGTGAGAGAGGACTCTGGGTTCACCTACAGCCACAGAAAGAGAAACCGTGAGAGGCTGAGAAAGAGGCTGGAATCTGTGGAGCAGCCCCAAGCTGAAGAGATGAGGCCCAGGGAGAGGCAAGCCATATGCCTAATCGCCCACAGCTGAGCTCGGGCAGAAAGTGAGCCTAGAAAAGAGTTGAGACTGACAGAGCAGCCACTGTGTCTTGCTATGTGGCAGGAGTCCAGGATTGCTAGCAGCTGATCTTTGGGGAAAGATATTTTACCAGCTGCCCTGGTATGGACATTTTCATAGCCCCAGAACTATAAAATTCCCATTATAAAAGCCAACCCATTTCTTGCATTTTGCATAGGCAAACTTTGACAATCTAAAATAATTAGTATAGCCACCCCAGTTCTCTTTTGGTTAATACTTGCATTTTATATACATTTTTCTATCCTTTTACCCTCAACCTACTTGAATCTTTGAATTTAAGGTGAGTCTCTTGCTGACAGTATATAGTTGGGTCATGCTTTTTTAAATCCCTTCTACCATTCTCTGCCTTTTGATTGGATACTTTAATCCATTTACATTTAAAGTCACTACTGACAATATAGGACTTTTTTCTGCCAATTTGCTATTTAGCCTTTGTTAGACATATTTTTTTTTGTCCATCACTTCGATTAATGCCTAATTTTATATTCATTTGCATTTTTGTGCTGTACTTCTCATTTCTATCAGGATATAGTTTCATCTATTTTCTTTGTGGTCACCATGCAGTTAAAATTTAACATCCTAAATATGTAACAATCATCTTTGGTTTGATACCAACTTAACTTCAATGGCATGCATATATACTATTCCTATACCCCTTTTTCCCCCACCATTTTTTTTTGTACTTGTTACCACTTATATCTTGTAGTGTATGTCCAAAAACATAGATTTATCATTATGTTTTATACATTTGCATAATGTATAATTATGTTAGCATATCTGTAGGAAGAAGTAGAGTTACATACCAAACAATATATTAAAATAATACTGGCATTTAAAATCACCCAAATGGGTACCTTTACCACAGGTCTTTATTTCTTTGTGCTGCTTTGGACCCCTGTCTAGTGTCCTTTTCTTTCAGTCTGAGGAACTCCCATTAGCATGGCTTGTAGGGCAGATCTAGTGGTGATGAACTCCCTCAACTTTTGTTTATCTGAGAATATCTTAATCTCTCCCTCATTTTTGAAAGGGAGTCTTGCTGGATATAAAATTCTTAGCTGGAAGTTGTTTTCTTTGAATACTTAAGTAGTTTAACCCACTGCCTTCTTGCCTCCATGGTTTCTGTTGAGAAACCAGCATTCAATCTAATTGGGACTCTCTTATATGTAACACATTGCTTTTCTTTTGCAGCTTTCAGAACTCTCACCTTGTCCTTTGCATTAGATAGTGTGATCAATATATGTGATCAATATATGATTGGGTATATTTTTCTTCACGTTTATTCTGTTTGGTGTTTTCTGGGCTTCTTGTATATGTATGTTCAGGTCATTTGCTAATTTTGGGACGTTCTCTATCATTATTTCTTTGACTATTCCTTCTACCTCTGTCTCTCTTTCTGGGTCTCCCATAATGTATATATTGGTGTGCTTTACATTGTCTCAAAGGTGTCTTGGGCTATTTTTGCCTTTAATAATTCTTTTTTTCCTGCCCCTCAACCTAACTCATTTCAAGTGTCTTGTCTTCAATCTCACTGATTCTTCCTTCTGCCAGCTCAAATCTGCTCTTAAAACCCTCCTGAGAATTTTTTCAGTTACTGTGGTCTTCAACACCAATAGTTCTGTCTGGTTCCTCTTACAAATTTCTATCTCTTTACTAAGATTCTCATATTGCTCATCATTGTTTTCCTGATATCCTTTAGTTCTTTTTCTGTACTTTCCTTCATCTCCTTGAGCATTTTAAGATAATTTCTTTAAAGGCTTTGTTTGATCTGTCCACATTTGCATCTTCTTCATTGGTGTTTTCTTGATTTTTATTCTCCTCTTTGGATGGGCCACCCTTTCTTGTTTGTCTTGTACTCTTTTGTTGCATGCTTTACAAATTAAAATATTAACTCTGGGATTTATTCCCCAGGATGTCTGTTTCTTCATTTTGTAACCAACCTGGTGGTGAGACAGATTCTCTTGAGCTTCAGCCATCTTACCAGGAAGGTCTGCCCAAGGTTTTCCCTGTCTTTCTGGGCCTCTGTCCTATCCTGAGCTTTTGCTTGAGGTTGTTTTGGTGTTCTCTTGTTTACAGGAGTTTGGTTGTCTCATCTGTTTCCCAGGAGACAGACCTCCCTCTCCCAGTGTTTAAAGCTAGCAAGACTTTGTCCCAGATTGTCTGTCTCTATAGTTTCTTAAACTCCCTTTGTTGTTTTCAGCTGCTTTTGCCTGGAGGGCAAATTCTGGGAGTAGGGGTACACCGGAGAGGACTTTCCCAAATCAGTCTTTCCCAGCCAAAATAGTGTCAAGGACCTGCAAAGGGGGCACAGACCAACTCCAAAGTGTCCTGGGGGGAGGATCAGGAAGGGTGTCAAGAGCTTTTCCTTCAGCTTCCTAAAGTTGTGCTTTCCCTGGCCTGCCCAGCAAATGCAGTCCTTCAACTGTCTCCCACAGCCTTGAGAAGGCAGCCTTAAGTCTCCACCATCACTGTCCCTGTCCAGGAAAGGGTGAAACAATGGCTGCCACTGCCTTTGTCAGGGGCAGTTGAAACAATAGCTGCCCTGAGAGCCAGGCCCCCAGCAATCTGAATTCACTAATCAAAAGCTGTGATCAGTGATCAGCTTTGTCCACCTGTTCCTAGGGAAGAGGATTTTTATGTCCCTTTTGGTCACCATTTAGCCAGGGATTGGACCTCACAGTGGCCTGCAATGAGGGTGGGGGATGGGCAATGGTAACCACCATGTGGAGAAAGCAATTTACTGTAATTTATCAGCCTTTTCCCCCTTCCCGTCCTTGATATTGTACAGGGTTCTTCTGGCCTCTGGAGTTTCAAAATATCTGTTTCAGACAGTTCCTGCCTGTTTAATAGTTGTTTTGGTGAAAGGACTGAGTTCTGGAGCTCCCTACTCTTACATCTTCCAACAATCCTCTAGTTTTTAAATTTTTAAACCAGATATCCTTATTTTAATATAGGTTTATTTCTGGACCCTATTCTTTCCATTCATCTGTCTGCTTGCTCATATGCCAGTACTACAGTTTTAATATAATTTCATGATTTATTTTGGTGCTGCTTAGGGCTATTCCCTTCATGTAATATTTTGTATTTTTCGACCCTCCTTGCATGTTTATTTTTCTATATGAACTTTTTTTTTTTTTTTTTTTTAAAGATTTATTTATTTACTCTATCCATTTTAAACTCCCTCTTCCCCATTTGCTGTTTTGTGTCCATCCGCTGGGCAATTCTCCATGTCTGTTTCCTGCCATCTCTTCTCATCCTCCTCCTCCAGTCTTCACCAGGATTCGATCCTGGAGACCTCCAATGTAGGAGAGAGGTATCCTGCTGCCTGCGCCACCTCAGCTCCTGGCTTCTGGAGCTTTTGGAGCATCTCGTCTTGTCTCTCCCGTTACGTCATCATCCTGCTGCACGGCCCCTGGGGCCGGACGGCTCAGCTGCACACAGAGCCTGGCAGCCCATGCGCCTTCTATATATATTTTTTTTATTTTACCGGGAGGTCCCGGGGATCGAACCCAGGTCCCTCCATATGGCAGACGGATGCCCAACCATTTGAGCCACATCCGCCCCCTCTATATGAACTTTTAAATCACTTTCACTAGTTAAAATGAAGTCTCTGACATGTTTATTGAAATTGCATTACATGTTGTTTGATATAAGAACCAGTGACATTTTTATATTGAATCTTCTTATATAAATACGTTTCCATAGATATTCATGCCTTCATTATGTTTTTCAGTAACTTTGTAAGGTTTTCTTTGTATATGTGGTAGTAATATTTTTTTATTTTTAGGTACTGGGGGCTGGGGATTGAATTTGGGACCTCGTATGTGGGAAGCTGGTGCACAACCACAAAACCACACCAGCTTTCCTGAGTTGGTTTTTTCATTTGCTTTGCTTGTTATTTTTGTTTTTTTCAGGAGGCACTGGGAACCGAACCAGGGACCTCCCACATGAAAGGCAGGCACTCAACTGCTTCAGCCATATCTGCTCCCTTTATTTTTTTTATACATAGTTTCTTTTCGTGAAGTTATATTATCATAGGTAAGATCTTTTCTTTTCTATTACTATCTAACTGGATGTTGCTTATACAGGAAGACTACTGGCAAGCTGTGTGGTCTGTCTTAGCAAGATGTCAAACTGAAATAAAACCACCAGTTTCACATCCAAGAAAAGCACTTAAAAGCAAAATAAATGTAAAAAAATATTAAATGTCTCTACGGCAGAGCAGAAAAACACTGCACTCATAGAAGGTATGTTGTTCTGGGTTCATTCAGAATTGGCAGAAAATGTCCTCCTTTTGATTAGAATTCCAAAGAGCTACTGCATTAAAAAATTTTCCATACTACTTAACAAGCAATGCCATATTCCAGTTTGATGAGGCCCAATAGATATCACCTTTCTCCACTGTCTATGTTTAGAAACAACTTAGAAATAGACACAGGCAATCAAGCAGATAGAGATCTATCATCACTAGTAAAACTGATTATTACAGAACATGGTTATGTCTGTGGCAAAAACTAGCTTCTTAATACTGCTCCTGAGAGACTTTGTCATCCACTGGTACCACTGGACAACTGTATGACTCTCCCATGAGGCCCTGTCCTTATAAATTTACAGCTTGGAAGGGCTGCAGAACAACATATATTTCCCATAAGAAGGCATCATATAATTCCCTTCTTTCACCCTTTCCCCCCAGGGGAGGATTTAATAAAAGGGGAGAATGAGGCCCGGACTTCCATAGGGAAGGAAATATCAGAAGTGAGGAATAACTGTTACTCTTCAGTCAGCAAATCTATAATCTCAGAGCAGTGTACTTTTAGGGATCACATTTTCATACACACAGGTTTTGGATAGTACTGTCAAATTTTAAAGTTTTAATTTCAGGCAAAAATTCAAACTACATGTATTTTTAGGTCATGCTGACACAAGCATTGTGGAACATGGTTCTTATCAAGTCTAAACCATATGAGAATAGATCGTAAAACAGTTGGAAAACTGACAATTGTCCTTCTTTTGTTCATTTATAACACAGATAAAAAAATGGTGAAGATAACCCTAGATTCTAGGAAGGTAATTTATAAGTTCAAGGGGCAGCAACTTCCAAAGCATTGTCTACTTGAGAGCTTTAGCATCAACAATCCAAGCTTTATCTACAAGCCATGGGGGAGGGAAAGTGTAAAGAGTAAAAAAGCTGTGATGGCTTTGGCTTCCCTGACCCTTCATGATTGCATGAGTAGAAGTTTTAGAATGGAATAAATGTTTTCACCAATTGAGAGATCAAAGTTTTAAACTGTAAGTAACTCCGCTTAAAGCCCTCTGTTACTTTTTTCCTTATGTGCAAGGACCTGCCTTCTTTGAATGAAAAACTCTAACCTTCAAAATGCATTATTCATAGAAATATATAGTAGGCACTCACAGGAGTTTAAAATATCAGTATTTAGAGGAGAGGCATGAGAAGAGTAATTGAGATCTGCTATAGCTACCACAGCATGTTCTCAGCAGGGTTGACTTTGGAAAACAGTCAGTTTATTGAATAATTCCTGTGCCTAGGGCATTACGGGAATTATTCACAACATCCTGATGAGTTAAATATTCTTAATATCTCCATGGTCAAAGGGGACAGCTGAGGCTTACAGAGGTCCTACAGCTGGAACATGGAAAAGGGGAAATGAGGGCCAGGGAGTTGGCCTCTGGAGCCTATGCTCTACCCACTATATATCTTTACCACATATTGGTCATGAAACTTCTTACTCTTTTCAGTCTTGGCATGATTTGTATCAACTGATGGCTGCCCAATAGGCTTTAGAGATTTGACAAGTTGTTGTTGGAGAGCATTTTGAAGATAGAGATCTGAGACATGGCAGAGATGTTATAGACGGAGGTCAGCTAACTTTCCAGCCTCAGCCTCTATAATGAAGCTCCTGTTACTGAATCAAGATACCAATGAATAGAATGCAAATTTACTAATTTGCAATGGTAAGATATATCTATATAGTGACCAGAATATTCACTGTTCAGAGAACTCTCCCTCATAGGAATCACGTTTCATGGGATGACATCTTCAGCCATCACAACTTCATTTGGTGAATTTTCAAAACAAGAAGACAGGGAAAGGATGTAGCTGATGTCTAGAATCTTAGGAGTGTAGCTACAAATACAAAAACACAGAAGCAAGCACTACAACAGAAGTGCTACAACTGAAGATGACAAGACAGTAGAGTACGAAACTGAATATTTATAAAGCTAATGATTCAACTATCAGATATTGAGAAGGCAGGAATGTATCACAAGCATTTTTGAAAGATATCCAAAAAAACTACTTAAGTTTCAGGAAAGTGTTTTCTTTTTAAGATGCAGGGTAAATGAGATAATCTTCTATTAACAGACATACTACTGACTGTAAACTATTGGCAGTACGATGAATCTGTTTCAAATAAACCAGGGGCATTGCTACCAAAACAAAATGATGATTAGGAGAAAATATCATTTAAAGAGTGATGGATATTGGTTAAGATTTCCTTGAAAACCTAGAACCCATAAAGACAGGTATCTAAAGACACTATTTCTAGAGAAGTATAAAAAATAAAGATGGCCAAAGGGTGTATTATCAAAGGCTGGACTTAAACTTTTCCCCAAGATAAGGGTAAATATATACTTGTTAAGTATCAAAGCTATGGCACATGCTCACATTTAAGTCACATTTTTCAAAAGGCTGCTCAAAATCCCATGCATAATGTTTGGACATTATCCTAAACACTCTACTGTGGTATTGCCTTATTGGTACTTACTGGTACACAAATGAAGACTGTTGATAAACTAAATATCTTATTTGAAATGTTCAGTCACAACTTACTAATAGAAATTCGACAAGTAGGGACTGAATTTTATTCTTCAAGGAGACAATCATAGTGTACAAGAACTAAACAAGCTGAGTGTTCCTATGAAGGAAACTGCTGCCTTTTCAGTCTACCTGAGTTAAAACAACGAGGAAGCACTTCAGAGTTCATGGGACTCATAATAAAGGACTAGTAAACCAGACTGAGATCACACACAATTAATTAATTAGTTTGACTTAAACTAATTTAAAATGTCAAAACACACCTTTTCTTTTCACACACAAAATAATTTACTCATAAAGATAACTGCTATTTACAGTCTTCTAACAGAATATTTTAAAAAGTTAAATATAAATAGCACTTATTTTGCAATTCTGGAGAAAAATAAACCTTTTTTGACACATAATGGTCTATCAAAATGGAAAGCTGAGTTTGCTTTGCTTTTCATAATAGAAACAAATATTCATTCATGCTATGAGCCTTAGGAAATCAATTTGATGACAAGAAAAAATTGCTGGAAAATAGAATCACTGGGAAAATGGGGACTGCTGCCATCTACTGAATGGTAATAGTAATGTGTCCTTGGGTATTAAGCCAGTTAGGTAACACAGTGTAACTGTAGTTACATGCATATATATATATATGCAACATATATGGCAAAGCTTGAAAGTTATGTGCAAAATTGAAAACCATTGTGTTAAGATGGAATGGGTATTTTTGTTTTTTTTGAAAAATGCCATCTCCCTTTTAAAGGAAAAGAACAGAAATAAAGTAGTTAAAAACGACTACTCCACCTATGGGATACTACAAAGGGAGACTATGGCAAATTGTGAAAATGAAAACTTCCATGATTATTTGCTATTGCAAATCAGGTAGGGTCTCTTATTCATGGAAGGGCTGGTGGAAGGCAGTTATGTCCTTAGGTATTTATGGAAGATCAGATTTAATGTTTTTCCTACTATTTTCCCACTATTATCTGAAAAAAAACTATCAACCCAGATTGCCAAGAAAGTAGCAATTAGGGACTATAATGATAATTGATGCCTACCATGCCCAAATGGAGGCACAAAAACCCTGAAAGGCTTTTTTCACTAGCAAAGAAAGCTTAATTTTTGTTTGGTTGAGTTTAGTCTACCAGAACTCCTCAATACCAACAATGCAGCAAGAGCTGGGCCACAATTCCCAAAGCCTTGAAAAGGTAGATGCACTACATTTTCACCAACTGGCAATTTTTTTGGGGGTGGGGGGTGGGTAGTAGTTTTTGAAAATGTTACTTTCCCATAAGGTCAGTGTGCCGAGTACTAAGATATGTTTGTGGTTGTCATTTCCTTCCTAACACCTCTTACAATCCATTATTTGTCTCCCCCAAAAGAACAGAGGCCCTACCTAGTCTACTGATTACTATACATCCAGTGCTTATTAACGTCTGGTACACTGTAAGTGCTCAATAAATATCAGCTGATAGAATAAATGAATGAATGAGTGAATGAATCTCATACAGGCCAACCAACCTAGGGGGGAAATAAGAGGTAAAAACCCCTCACACAAAAGAAGAAAGAAAAAGAGTTTCATCTGTTGGGGGAAGTCTTGATGCCAAAAATCTGCCATCGTTCAATAATTGATGATATTTGTTTGGAGATTCAAAATACCTGAAAGATTTCAACTGAAAGTTAAAACAAAAACATAGTGTTCTCTGGAAGACTCATTTACAAATAATTTAATGAAAACCCTGTTACTATACGAAGATGTAATAGAAGCCTAGTGTTTGGTTTTGTTTCAGGATGGAGAGGAATCCGCTGAATATGCCAAGTGAATGTCTAGACTCCCGTAGAGGGAGCGCAGCATGTTGAGGACTTTTTCTTGTATGGTGTCAACTTGTTCAGAAGGACAGTAATCATCCAGACTTGACCTGGAACCAAGAAGAGAAAGAAAAAGAAGAGAAATACACATAAATAGGACAAAATCATATTCTGCATGTGTTCATTTCAATGTAAAATAGCAAGAACGAAGGTGTGTTGAATTTTGGAATAATAAGAGTTCAAAGTTGGAATAAGAAACAATCTTGAGTGTTCCTATGAAGGAAACTGCTGCCTTTTCAGTCTACCTGAATTAAAATAATGAGGAAGCACTTCAGAGTTCATGGGACTCATAATAAAGGACTAGTAAACCAGACTGAGATCACACACAATTAATTAATTATAGTTGGTAGAATAAGAAAAATTGCCAGGAGCTTTACATGAATTATGTTCTTAAATCTTCCCTGCAACTTTATGAAAAAGTACAATTCCCAGGCCTTTATAAAGGAATCTGAAAGGTTAAGCAATTTACTCAAAGTCACAAAGCCAGTAAGTAAGTGATGGTGACAGGATTCAAACCAAGACAGTGTGTCTTTGAATCCTAAGTGCTTAATCATTAGACCTTTGTTTCCCTGAAAGGGAGATGTAGCTTGGGAATATAGGGGGTTATTAATTTAATGACTGGGCATTTTCTCAATTTCTTATTATGTATACATAGGGCTAGAAACTTTCCAACTGATAAAAGGATTCTGCTTCTAAAAAAAATTAAACAAGTGTAAAGGATCTATGGGTTGGTCCAAAATGGAATGTGGGAAAGTGCTGGTGTTGGGATTAGTTTTCTAGGTAAGAATGAAGTGTGGTAGGGCAGGAATCTGTACTTGAGAAGTCTTTCTAGAAATCGCCAGCTACAGCTTGAGTGGCCCTGAGCACTTACAATGTCACTGTCAATTCCAGATGGATTTAGATGTGAACTAATTGATCAGGGTCTCCTTGTTTGGGACTGTCAGATGAGGAAAGCCATTTAAAGGACGGATTGGGAAGAGTGTTATAGGAATCTTTATAGAAGAAAATGGAATTACACCTTCATCTGTCCTACTCCTTATTGGAAGTATTTTAGAGCTAAAGAAGTAACCTGTAAGACCTGATAAACTCACTCTATTCTCTGGTGACCAGGTTATTTCTGAGGCTTGATGTAAATATTTAGCACACAATAAATGTTATATAGTAATTTTACATTATTTAATACTGCCTAACATATACATATAGATAAAGACCTACTTTAAGAAAGTGCCATATGTAAACGCATAATTTTTAAGTCTTAACAACTAAGGGGTACTTCAATGTAAGATTTCTGGCTGCTTTAAATTACTCTTAGAGTGGTTCTTAATAAGCACTACCCCCAAGAGTGTGGTTTGGAAATCTGAAGGTACATTTCTGATTGTCAAAATGACTAGGGGAATCTTATTTGGCATTTAAGGGGCTGGGGCAGGAGGACAGGGCTGTTAAGATGTTTGTAATATGCAAGATAGTCCTGCAATTTGAATAACTGTCCTGCATCCTGCCTACTTTCCAAAGTCCACACTGAGCACTCAAATAAGTGAAATGTGGTTTACAATCTTTTGAGCCTAGAATTTATCACTCTCTCACACATAAAGTATTTTTAGAAATCGTTTTGATAAAAACTGAATTTTCCAGGAATGTAACTACTCTGAATTGGGGGAAAGATTGGACTTTAAGCTCAGAACTTTTCCAAGAGGTTGTTTAAAAGACTGGAAAACCATGTCACTATGGCAGTGCTGTTCATGGTATTTGGTCAATATAATGTGCATTTACCACTGTTACATTAGGTGATCCTTTGTAAAGATCCAAGTTTTTGTGGCATTTTATTCATATTATTTTATTATCAATTACTTCCATTTCTTTTTTATGTTCTAGTTACTGACATTTTATGTTATGTCTTTAAATTATGTAGGTAGATTATACTATCTATATATATTTAAATTATGTGTATATAGGTAGGTTATATCGTCTATGAATATGAATTTCACTTCAGAAAGGTAAAGATATATTACAAAATACTTGCCATAAAAAGAGCCATGAGTGTATTGGAGTTAATCACTACATTACTGACAGTGTAAAGAGAACAATTTTCTTCATGTATTTAAAATAAATGTTGATTTATAAAAATGTAATGTGTTTTATGGAAACCGTTCTTAAATTGAATGTTCCTATACAAATATTCCTATTACTGGGCTAAGTATTTAAAGCAGTTTTTTAGAACCTCATAGTTTCAGCTAAACATTCATTTGTAGGACACAGAAATAAGAATCCTTGTGCTCATCTGAATGATACCATCAACTATAAGATAATAATAACTATATTGTTTGCTTACCATCACTAAGAAAAAAAAATAATCTGAATTTCCAGCTGAGTATGTAAAAAATACTGTATACAATTCTTACTAAATCTAACAATTTACCTCAAACTTAGTAGCGTAAAGCAATGCAAATTTATCATCTTAAAGTTCTGCAGGTCAGAAATCCTAACATCAAGGTGCTGGTAGGGCTGTGTTCCTTCTGAAGGCTCTATAGAGAATCTGTTTCCTTGGGTTTTCTAGCTTCAAGAGGTCACCTATACTCCTTGGCTCAAGGCTCCATATTCCAGCTTCAAAGCCAACAGCGTGGCATTTTCCAGTCTCTTGACTCTGACCTCCGCCTCCTTCTTGTAAGGACCCTGTGATTACACTGTAGCCACACAGATAATCCAGGATAATCTCCCCATCTCAAAATCCTTACTTACAACTGCAAAGTCCGTTTGGCTATATAAAGTAACATATTCACAGGTTCTGGGGATAAGGATATGGATATCTTGGGGGAAGGCGTGCATTAGGGTATTATTCAGACTACAATACTTACCTTGCAATTGTTACAAGTGTAGGTTTTGGTAAACTTTTCAGTAAATAATATGCAGACTGAATCAGATACTCAATTTCTTGTTCTGTGCTGATATGGTGAGGAAGTTCTGAGTAATCACAGGTTAAACCAGCCTGGTGAACCTGAAAAAAGATAATTAAAAATTACATTGTAAGACTTCGTTGTTTTTAAGAGATTATTTAATCACTATTGGTCTTGCTGACAAACTTTTTTATTTTTCAGTAATTTTTTTTGGATTGGGAATTTTTTTCCCCTTAAGAGTTTCTGTGTCATAGAAGTAATCTATTCTCTGGGATTATGGTAGAACTGACCCATACACCTGTCTGGACCTGATAATTCTTTGACTACTTCTTTAATTTATTTCATGATTATTGGTTCATCCAGTGTCTCTGTCTTTTCTTGAGTCAATTGTGATAATTCACATTTTTCTAGCAAATTATCCACTTCACTTAGACTCTAAAAGTTACTGATATAAAACTGTACAGAACATTCTCACCCCATTTTTTTAAAACAAATTATTTTAATTACTTTAAAAATACATGTACATAATAGTACTGTGGTGTTTTGAACTGTTTGTACCTGAGAAAAACAGGTTCTTAAACTTAATCCATTCTCGTGGGTTTGAACTCATTTTAAGTAGGACTTTCTGATGAGGTTACTTCAGTTAAGGTGTGGCCCACCTCAATCAGGATAGTCTTAATCCTACTACTGGAGTCCTTTATAAGCAGAATGAAATTCAGAGAGAAGAGAAAGACACAGAGAAGCAGTCAGAAGCTGAACATCAATGGAATCCAAAAGGGAAGGGAGAGGCCAGGAGAGGCTGCCATGTGCATTGTCATGTGACAGAAGAGCCCAGGACCACAGATGATTAGCAGTCAGGCCCAGACTGCCAGTCTTTGGGAAGAAAGTATCACCTTGAGGATGCCTTGATTTGGACTTTTTCCTAACCTCATAACAGTGAGCCATTAAATTCCCATCGTTTAAGTCAGACCATTGCATGTATTTGCTTGAGCAGCCAAGGAAACAAAAACAACTATATTCAAAGCTTCCAGAGGGTACAGGGAATGTCTTCTTCCTACCTTATTTAACCTACTGTAACCAGTTTCTAATGTATCCTTTATACATAACTTACATACTACTGATATGTATGTATGAATTTTATATTTAAAGGCATGTCATTCAAGTCTTAGTAGTAAACGAAATATGCCTGAAAGCTAGGATTGGCTCACAGACTGCCATCTTGCAACCTCTGCTTTACAGTTTTAGAAACTGGAATTCAGAATTGTCAATTTTGCATAGAGTACATTTGGATACATACCAAAGATTTAACTGAAACTGATCAGTCAATACAGTAAAAGGACAGATTTTCCATGTTCTTTTCCACTAAAATGGTCATACCATATAGTGTTCTAACAGTGCAGCTGTAGGCATATCACATTTAATTACATAATCTGCCACTAATCTCTTCTCCCACAAAACAACATATTAAAAAAACCCTAATAACCCCAAATCCAGATGCAAAGTAATGATTAAAGGAGATGTGCCTGAAGACATATTCAATAATATCACATGAGCTCATTGCATTTTCAAACCCTGTCTCTTCCAACTCTATCATTTTTTTAATTACTGTTTTAAATAAGGGTACATCTTGGATTAGCTCAGTCTTAACTCAAAATTTTTTTTGCTGGTATGTTTTTCCCTTATAAGTTTGGGATTAAATCAATACTTAAACTTCAGTTCAAATAAGGTGGCTTTCCACAACCATATAAAACAAAACAAAAATAGGGAGCTGATGTAGCTCAATGGTTGAGTGCCGGCTTCCCACATACGAGGTCCCGGGTTCAATCCCTGGCCCTAGTACCTCAAAAATCTAAGGCAAACAAACAAACAAACAAAAAACCCAGGGCTTATTAAAGTAAAAGAAGCACCAGAACTTATTAAACTGTATCGTCTAAATTGTGGAAAAAAAAAAAAAAAAGAAGCACCAGGGTAAGAGGCAGCAAATGAGAAGGTTTCAGCTCTGTTATAAAACCTGAGGGAAGTCTTTGGGTCTCTTTTTTAAGCCCCTGCTTTCTCATCTCAAGTACTGGGACAAATGTGAAAACATATGCTTTAAAGACTCTAAAATGAAATAAGTACAAAAGGCATTATAGTCATAATAATAATAATTTGCCACAGCATTCAGATCACTGTTGACAAACAAAGCCAGCGACACAGCCAATACTTGTAAAATGCTTTAGTCACAGCTCCCTCTTTTGTTTTTCTTTTCTGTTTTTTACAATCAGAAAAGTTTTCAAAGAAAGAGGAAAGGAAAAGAGGAGGAAAGAGTATAAACATGGCTCAATAAAGAATGGATAACTTTAGAAACTGTATACTTTCATTTCTGTGGTAAGAAGAGATCTGACCATAGACAAAATAAAAAAAATACACTGTACTTTTGCTTCACACAAAAACATGGGAAAGGAATGTTTTTCATGGCAAAATTCCATTGTGCTAGCTTCTAAAGAGTATGTATTTTTCACTTATTTCTTTTCTCAATAATTCATTCATACACCCAGGAACAAAGATTAAAAACAAGCCTTTTTACCAAAAAGCAAACTTTTCCACTCAAAAAAAAATGCCTTTATAAAGAGTCCATTTTACATTTCAGTATAAAATATTTACCATTTCATAGTCTGGCTCTTCCATCCGTTTCTTCAAACTCTGTACAAGTGGAACTAGTAACTCCATTCTAGAAAAAAAAAGACCCCCCCCCCCCCCCCAATTAAACATCACAAGTATGTCAAGATACATTACACTTAAAAATTACCTTTATGCTTGTTTCATATTTCATACATTGTTTAAGAAAAGAAAGATAAAACTGTTCAAATGTCATCTTAAAATATTAAGAAGATATTTTGTATCTTACGTAAAAGATTATACATTATACTAAAGTTCAAATTTAGTTTTCAACAAAATGAAAATTTCTTCTGTGACTTTAAAAATTATATCCAGCTGGAAAACTAAATGCCTTTAGCATACTAGGATGAAAAAAAAAGTAAAGTCAATTCTTGCTATTTGCAGTACCTATGTTTAATAAAGTTGCTGTGAACACTGATTTAGTGAATACTGAGACTGCTCTACAGGAAATACAGGGTTAGGTGCCTATGAGCCTGTGGTCACAAAACTTTTGTCAACCAATCAATACAAAATCTTGTTTTACCTGTGTTTCTGTTTAAAGACACATTATTTAATATATATATCATTGATCTCATGTCCACGAGCACTATAACTCATGCTTGAAAGAAGCCTGTCTAACACACTTATTTTCAGCAATATACTTGGAGACCATTTTAAACAGGGATATTATCACAAACAGCACAAAAATGTGAAAAACGTGCAACTAAATATACTGTGAAAAGGACACTTGTTTATAGTATAAAAGGTGAAACAGAAGGCAGAGTGTTGCCTTGCTTGATCTCAACTGAGAACATGCACATTGGGTGACGCAAATTTTTCACGGCTCTGCATGTGTCAGTGAATGATTTCGAAAGCTGAGTAATGATTTTGGGGTAACAAATACATTTTAGCAAACATACAAATTCACAAATAGGCGAATGGTAAAAATCAACTCACACAGTTTCCTAAAAGTTAAAAAAAAAAAAAATTAAGGTCATATTTACTGGTATATACAACTATAAATAGAAAAGTTCTACATAAGAATGGTGCTTTTCACAAGTTATTTAATTTAGGTGGACACTTTGGAAGCTCTGATTAATTGATTCATGTTCTAGAATCTTAATGCTTCCTGCCCTTTCCTCTTCCCAATAATCACTATAAACTGCGAGGGAAAAAAGAAAGAAAAAGGTGGCACAGAGGCCTGCCTATCCACTAATCCTATTACTTTTTCCTTTTTATTAATGATATTTTCTGGACTTCTGATTCTAACCACCCACTCCTCAGCTTTCTTAAGTGTAGTAAAGATTCCTTTATGCTGAATGTCTTCAGGGAAATGGTTAGTATGAGACTTTGTTTAGGGTGCCTCACCCACTTTACCTTTGTTCTAATCTTGCTGACCCCCTTCCTGCCTCCCCTCTGCCCCTCACAATTCCAACCATATTGTAAACTCACTGCAGTTGCAGTCTCATGGTTTTTCCAAGTCTGCAAAGGAATGAACCGTGGGTGACGGAGAGCTAAATGGGCATCTCAGCAGTCACAGTGGGTTACAGTGGAAAGTGACCCTATCTATGGACTACACTCAGGATTCTAAGATTTGCAGGTATGTTTATTTTTTTATTGTTTAGTTTTAAACTTGGTTTGAGACTTGACGAAATCACAAAATAGTAGGTATTTTTCAGTATTTCTGACATTTCTCTATCTTCCCTTTTCCATTATAATTTCAAAAAGGAGGGAATCACTTTTACACCTAGCTCCCTATACTGAAGAGGAAAAACATTAATGTTAAAGTGCTTCATCAATATTTACTGATGTGACTTATACTGCTATGGATTATTCTTCCATACTACTTCCTTTGTGACAATAAGTACTTTTTAAGATATTTACATTTCAGGGATGCTTCTGAATTTGTTTTTTTAGGAGGAACCGGGGATTGAACCCAGGACCTCATACATGGGAAGCAGCTGCTCAACCACTGAGCTGCATCTGCTCCCTAATGAGAGTTGATTTTTTCGTTTGTTTTTTAGGAAGTACCAGGGATTGAACCTGGGACCTTGTATATGGGAAGCAGGTGCTCAACCACTTGAGCTACATCTGCTCCCCTGAATATTTTTAAGTAAAAATTACAATGAATATTTAGAAAAGGTAATATATGCACAAAGTAGAAGGTATTTCTCCCTCATAATCACTTCATCTTTTAGCCATAAAATTCCTGTCTCCAGAGACAACCACTACTCCAGTTTCTTCTGTATTCTTCTAGAGATCTGATTAATTATTTCCAATAATTATAAAATGACAAATCTTAGTGGCTGTTCATGTTCTGGCCCAAAGTCCTATGATCCTAACTCCCCATTCTGACATTGCTGCCTTATAACTGACTTCTTATATTTATATCGTAGAGAATAATCTCACAGCTTATGGGAGGTCCATTTTAAACAAAACTAGTTCTAGTCTTCCTTTGCTCACAGGACAAAAAGTTTATCTGATGGCTTTATTTTAGTTTTCTGGTCTTGTCAGTTTACATGATTTAAAGAATTATCTTATAGAAAAATAACTGCAATATTCATGTCAATATTCTTTTAAGCCAGCATTAATGCCTCCTTATCCTCTAAATCAACAGATGATCAGTCCCAAAGGACTTTTCTCTCCATTACTTTTAGGGTAATGTTAATAGAGAGAGAATTTGTCAAATAAATGAGCTGATGAACAATCCAGCTTTCAAATTCTGCTCCCTCATGCCATGGGTATATTGAAAATCTTCTAGACATAGATTGAATTCTTCTATTCATACTTGCGCTAGTCTTAAAAAGAGCAGTTTTCACACTATAATTTGCTTGTCAAGTAATTTTAAAAAAAATGTTTTCTTTTCTTTTTAAAGAAGATTTATTTATTCCTCCCCCGCCTTCCCCATCCCCACTACTCCTTGTTGTTTGTGCTCGCTGTCTGCTCTCTTTGTCTATTTGTTGTGAGCTCATCTTCTTTTAGGGGCACCGGAAACCGAACCTGGGACCTTTCATGTGGGAGAGAGGCACCCAATCACTCGAGCCACCCCCGCTCCCCGCTTGTTGTGTTTCTCATAGTGTTTCCTTGTTGTGTGTCTTTGTTGCGTCAGCTCACTGTCATGTTTGTCTTTTTTAGGAGGCACCGGGAACCAAACCCAGGACCTCCCATGTGGTAGGTAGGCACCCAACTGTTTGAGCCACATCTCCTTCCCTCAAGCAATTAATTTTTCTATTGATAGATTAGTATTTTTTTTCCTTACTCTACTTAGAGCAGGGACTGTCTTACTCATTGTGATGGATTAAATTGTGTATCCCAGTTTGGACATGTTCTTGGTCTTGGCCTGCATTCTGGTGGGTGTTTTCCCAAGGTAAATAAGATCTCCTTAAGATGTTACTTCAGTTAAGGAATGGCCCTACTGAATCAGGTTGGCCTTTTATCTGGATTACTGGAGTTCTTTATAGACAGAGTGAAAGTCAGATGGAAAGAGAAGCCAGGAGAGGCTGCCATGTGCATTGCCATGTGACAGAAAAGCCAAGGACCAAGGATCGCCAGCAGCCAACCCCAGAATGCCACAGTCTTTGGGAAGAAAGTATCACCTCGCTGACATCTTGATTTTGGACTTTTCCTAGGCAATCAATTCCTGTTGTTTAAGCCAACCCATTGTATGGCATTTGTTTTAGCAGCCAGGAAACTAAAACACTCATCTTTAATCCTCTGTAAGACCTACTAGCACAATATCTTACACATAGCAGGAGCTTTAGCACAATGATTGAGTACTCCCCCTTACCAGGTGACTTCAGGCAACTTAACCTCTGTATCTTGGTTTCCTCATCTATAAAACAGGCATAATAATACTGAATCCATAAGATTGTGAGGAATAAAGGACATAAAACAAGTAGAAATCTTGTATTGGGCACGCAGTTAACACTCAAATGCTAACTACTGTTTAAAAACATGTTAAATTTAATATTGAACTTTTAAAGCAACCTATCAAACAAATCTTGGACTAAAAGATAGTAAGGGAAAAAAATGTTTGGGGGTCCTTACCCAGGGTTTGAAGCCCATCTCCGTACAGTGTCTTCATCATCACCATCACACAAATCAGCAAAGGTAGCTTCTAAATCTTCTAGTTGATGAATTCGAGTATCAACACAGTCTACCAAATCTTCCTTTAAAAATATATTTAAAAGCCAAGTATATAGTTATTCTTTCAAAGAATTTGGAGAGTTTTTTGAGATCACTTTAATAAGTTGCAGGATATCATTAGATACAACAGATAAAATCCAAAAGAAACAACGGAGGATACCTCTGTTAGGTTGGCATCAGGCTTTTTAAATCGGTATAGCTCTTGCAAGATTTTGTACTCCTCCTGGAAAATAAAACAAAAAATCCATAAACAAAAAAAATTAATTTTTTTCAATGATATGCTTTAAGTGAAATACAACTTGGCTTGGCTGTGATATAAAGGAGAATATCTTAATCATTTAAAGGTTATTATGGGAGAATCAGGCAAAATGTGTATTTTAGATTTCCATTTTAATATTATCATCTTTTCAGGGCATTTCTATCCAGCAGGGTATGATAATAATAATGCATAAAAATTAGCTATGGAAGAAAGACTGGAAATATTTTAAATAATATTCTACTATATAAATGGACAAATCTGAGGATCTAAACACACCTTAGCTATTTATTGGAAATATACGTATTTTAAATAACAATAATAACAAATTTTCCATGTTCACTTTGTAGTCATTTCCCTAGTGACAGAAGAGAATTCTGGAGTACAATGGCAATAATGGAAGCAGATGGCAAAGACAGAGAACCTTTGTCAGTAGGCTCCATACAATGGAAGAAAAGATGTATACTATCCACAGATATTGCAAGAGAATGCCTCCCCTCTAAGTGATCACGCTTAACACAGTTAGACAGTTAGACAGCTTCATTATATAGGCTGGAACACCTATATGATCCCTTTTAGGAGTACTGTAGAAAGAGGATGTACCCAAGAGTTAATATTCATTCATTAAGCAGTGTTGTGGCACTGTCCTCAGAATTTTACTCATCATAACAATCCTATGAGTTAAGTATGATTATTATTCCCATTTTATAGTTGAAGAAATTGTGGTCAGAAAGGTTAAGTAACTTTCCCAAGATCACATAGCTAATAAGCAAAAGTAATAAAGGGAACTTAACTCTGACTTCTGAATCTGCTTTTTAAAAAAGGTAAACAATCTTTTTTCACTATGTAAAAATAGCTAATAAATTATAAAACATAATGCATGTTCTTTTCAAAATGTTCCGTATTACCAAAGGGTATAAAGTATACCAACATCTTCACTTTCCCAGGTCTCCTGATAGCACTCAAAAAGGAATTAACTTCTATTACATTTCTTACATAGTTTTTCAGAATTAAAAAAAAAATTTTTTTTTTTTACAAATATGTAGGTGAATATATTTGTAGGCTAAATTCCTAAAGTCAGGTCGTTCAGCTTCCAAGTATGCCCACTCTTCAAGTTTTCTAGACACTTCTAAGGCTGCTTAATAATTCCAAGAGCTCATGGTTACAGAAATGACTGATTCCACATACAGCAGCCAGAGACAGAGAGGAAAATGTTTCTCTTTTACTGCCAAGTTGGGAGAGCACACTAGGTCACCCATTCTTGCTCCACATTTTGCTAAATCCCTGAATCTTACCCACCTTTTGTTTTTTTTAAGGAGCTATAAGGCATTGAACCTAGGACTTCGTATATGCGAAGCAGGCACTCAACCCCTGAGCTACACCTGTTCCCTGAATCTTACCTATTTTTAATCAGTGCTAATGAAGATTATGAAAGAGGTTTTTCATAATTAGATAAATCACAGTGGCTTCCAATATATATACAAAATATGAATCATAAAGTGTAACATTATCACCACCGTCATTATAAATCAAATACTGAACTTAAGTAGAAAAATTAATTTAAATCCTCAAAAGAATAGTTACATTTACACCTCGAACAGTCTCCCAACTGTCAAATGTGCACATTAAATGCCTACATACATTCACTAGGATCATTAGTTTACCAAATAAAAGCCTCTTAAATGCCTATTTTTATCTCAGATCTATGCATACAGACAGATCTATGATATTGTCTAGTGATGTGCATTTAAGATCCCATGAAGCACCTTAAGAGATCATATGTCTGATTCATTAGCTACAAACAGTTACATGTGTAATCAGGCATCTCATGGTTGAATGAAAAATCTGTCACAGAGGATTTTAGATGCATAAAATATCTTTGGAAAAATACACAAGAAACTAGCCTTACTATTTGTTTCTCAGGCCAGGAACTGAAAGAACGGTGATAAGAGGAATACATATTTGTATACTATATGATTTTATTTTTTTCAATGACCCTATACATGCTACCCTAATTAATAAAGGCAAAAAACGATACTATCTAGAGCAGGGATCACCAAATCATAGCCTATAGCCTGCTTTAGCATGACCCGCAAGATAAGAATGGTATGTACAATTTTAAAGCCTTTAAAAAAGAAAATGAAGAATATGTGACAAAGACCATATGTGGACCCCAAAACCTGAAGTAATTACAATTTGGCCTTTTGTAGAACATTTGCTGATCCCTGAACTAGAGAAATGTTATACAAGATCTATATTTTTAAAATACCATATTTACCTGAGTGAACATTTCTTTGAAGGGATTCTTGACTGAAAAAAAATCTAAGTCAACATCTAAAACAGATGCATCCCCTTTTTTCAAAATTTCCAGAATTTCCCCAGTGCCAGCTGTAGTATGGCATTCCTGACTTTCAGAAGAACATGAAAATGATGGTTCTAGGCAAGTTTGGCCACTTTTCTGTGTCACTGTGTCCTTTTCCAGAACTTCTGAATAAGAATCACAGTTAGGAGAGACAGTGTTTTCCACATCTTCCCGAGCTAGCTTTGGCTTCTTAGCAGAAGACACTGCATCATTTTCTTCTTGATTGTTACAGAGTTTATAAGGCTTTATCATAATTACATCCAATTGCAAAGGTTTTTGGTTCTCTAGCTGGTCTTCAGGTACATAAAGACCATCACTTAGGAAGTAATGATCTGTACTTGTAACCCTGGATCAGAAGAAAAAACTGTTTTTAAGGAAGAATGGAAAAATTAGGTGATACTTCACTATGGCATGACAGAAATACAAGAAAGGGCGTATTTGACAAAAACTGAGAGTTGTCTCCAATATGTGTACTTCCTGCTCTTCTACAGACACAGCATTTCCCTAAGTTTTAGTCGGGCATACAACTGACCAAAGTAAAAACTATGTTTCAGCTAGACTATCTTGCAGCAAGGTGTGGCCATTTGACTAAGTTCTGGCCAATGGTTGTGAATGAAAGAAAAGTGTACAGAGCCTTGCTCTCCCCCTCACTGCTGATGGGGAGGGAGGGCGCTTTGGACTATGAGGACAGGGCAATCTTCTAGAGATGGTGGGGCTAAAAGATAGCAGGAACTGATGTTCCCAAACTATACAGCTGTTACATAAGCCCTGGAATGTAAGTGTGTGAATTCTCATATGAGAAAGAAATAAACTATCTTATTTAGCCAGTGATATTTCAGCAGCTGAATCACTATCCAGAAAAATACACAAGGAAAATATTAATTTTTGGAATTAATTTCTCTTAATAGAGCTCCCTCTGACATATTTCAGTTTCATTCAACTTCATATAACATAATACTTTAAATATGAAAAGCAACTGTTAAAAAACTCGCAACTTTCAGAATGCTCTTTGCAAGTTGCAAATTTCTGATTTTAGACACATCAGTGTGTTCTTAGCTTGTCAACTGGATTAAGCCTTGGCAAGTACTTTGTAGAGTGAAATTCAATGCTTCTTCCAGAGGCATGCTTTATTTAATCCAAATATAATGGCTACAATTTAGTCCCACCCCCACCTCCCCACATATATAGCTACAAATTTAGAAAGATATAATTTTCCACAAGATTAATATATAAAACTATTGCCCTGGGAGCCGATTTGGCTTAGTGGTTGAGTGCCTTCTTCCCACATGGGAGGTACTGTGTTCAGTTCCTGGTGCCTCCTAAAAAACAACAAATGAAAAAAAAACAACTCTGGGGATCCAATGTGGCTCAGTGGTTGAGTGCTGGCTTCCCACATACAAGGTCCTGGGTTCAATCCCCACACCCGGTATCTCAAAAATAAATAATAAATAAAACTAATGCCCAAGCTTATTAAAAATTGTACCAGTCCATTAAAGGCAAAAACTGTATCCTCCAATCTAAATGTATATATATATTTTTAAAGATTTATTTATTTCTCCCTACCCCCCTTGTTGTTTGCACTTGCTGTGTCTGTTCTGTTTCTTTAGGAGGCACCCAGAGCCGAACCTGGGACCTCTGATGTGGGAGGGAGGTGCCTAATCACTTGAGCCATCTCCGATCCCTGGTTTGTTGTGTCTCTTATTATGTTTCTCCTCCCTGCATCTCTTGTTGCATTATCTTGCCGCCTCAGCTCACCGCGCCTGCCCATTGCATCAGCTCACTGTCTTCTTTAGGAGGCACCGGGAACCTCCTCTCCCTGCTTTGTTGGGTCTCTCATTATGTTTTTTCTTCTTGTGTCTCTTGTTGTGTCAGCTTGCCGTGCTTGCCTGTAGTGCCAGCTCGCTATCTTCTTTAGAAGGCACCGGGATCCAAACCAGGGATCTCCCATGTGGTAGGTGGGAGCCCAGTTGCCTGAGCCACATCTGCTTTCCTATATTTTTCTTGATATGGAAGTCAGTTTTATTTTGTTCATATTCATATAAACACAATGTATATCTCAGACTGCTGCTTATCTATATGTGAGTGTATCTCTTCCATAAATTTTTACTTGCAGGATTAACTAAACTTATAAAATTATCAAAATTTTCCTAATATTGCTATCACACATTGTATTTCAAATGTCTGTTTTAGATTGTTCAATATTATTTGATTTTCATAAACCTGTTGCAGATTAAATTAGGTCCACCCACTGAAACATTCAACAAAAACATACAATCATATATATTATTTATTATAAGTTGAATCCTAATTATTTCTTTAATTTTTTGGTATTATATCCTAAATAAATGCAATTTTTATATATACACAACAAAGTTAATTGTGTAAGTGATATGAACACATACAAAAGATACTGTATCATTTAGGATAAATCAGAAATAAAAAGTATCATTTTCAATGAGAAAGACTGTATTTCATTTTCAGTGTATTACCATTTCATCTCACTGTCCTTCAGGTACTAGAAAGTTATAGTTATACCACTTAAAACATCATTTTATCACAATAAAATTTGGAAAGTCAAGAACATTCAGATATATCTAGAGGTATTATGGTACCACAAGATGCAAAAAACCCTGGTTAAATAGTTTATACTACAAAAATAGTTGTACATATAACATGAGAGAGAATGATGCAATTTAATTTAATTATCTAAAGCTAATCTTTTAATAAAATTAAAACCCCACTTTACTTATTCAGCCATTGGATTTATAAATAAAGTGAGATAACTTTGCTCTTTCACTGAAAATAGTTAAATTCAGCAGAAAGCAGTTATACTGGAAGGAAAGAGTAAAATGTACCACTGAATATATAACATCTACAAAGTTCTTCACGCTTTAATGGAATTAATGCATCAATGGAGTCAGAATTCCAGAGGATGAAGATCATAGTAAAAAACTCACTTGACTAGCAACAAAACATAAATAGTGTATAAAGGAGGTCAAGACTTGAAAACCTGTTTTTGGTGTTTCAAACTCTCTTTGGAGAAGCTGAAGTTTAGGCTGATTCCATTTGCACATAGAGGTACTTATGAAGTTATAACAGGAATCCAAAATAAGAACAAGTATTCAATCCCTTTCCAACTCATAAAAATGAGGAAAGTACCTGATTGTTGTGGTAGAAGTGTCTTTGCCTACTAAGAAGTGATGTTTGCCCTCTCTGATCTGCTGAGCCCACATGGGATGAAACCATATGACATGAGAAAAATGACCAGCATAAACTGCAGGTATAATCCAATTCTCAATACTTAATTCTCTGTAGAAGAAATAGAGGGGGAAACATTACAATTACTAATGAGCATTTTATCCCCGAAATGTAATTCCATCCACAACAATATTTTAAGACAGCAAGTCTCAAAGTTTGGTCTGAGGACCCTTGGGGAGGAGGGGAAAGGTGTCCCTGGAACATTTTCAGGTTATTCACTAGGTCAAAACTATTTTCATAATAATACCAAGGCATTATTTGCCCTTTTTATTAAACTGACATTTGCACGGATGGTACAAAAGCAATAGTGGGTTGCTGTTTTAAGATTAATCAAGGGAGTGGCACCAAGCTCTATTGGTAGTCATTGTATTCTTCACTACCAAATCCTAGCAAAAAACACAAACAAACCAGTTTCACTTAAGAATGTCTTTGGTGATTTTATTAAATCTTGATCCTTGAGTATATATTTTTAAAACAGTCTGCACGGCAAAATGAGTAGCACACATGAAGTGAAGTACTTCTGATACATACTTGAAGAATAATATTTGTCTCAAAGAAAGGCTCTTGTGTGACTGAATTTTGAGCTGAACATTTTTCTTGAAAGAAGGACTTACTGACAAACCGGTTATTCAGACCTGAGTCTGAATTGTTGGATTCTACATGCTAACTAACCTTTAAGAAACTACCACTTGTCAAATTTTGGTGCAGTATCAAAGAAGAATATTCACAATTATCTGAAAATGCTATGAAAATACTCTTTTCTTTATCAATTACATATTTGTGAGAGCCTGAAATTTCTTAATATACTTCAACAAAAACACACATGGCAACAGATTAAATGCAGAGGCAGATGTGAGAATCCAGCTGTCTTCTAAAAAGGCAAATATTAAAGAGATCTGTAGAAATGTAAACAATGCCACTCTTCTCACTAAAATTTCTTTGCTTTGGAAAATACATTTATTTTTCATAAAAATACCTTATTTATGATAACATGCAGTGGGTTTATTGTTATTTTGAAATGAATCAATAAATATTTTTAAAGTTTGTTTTAATTTCAAATATAGTAAATGCTGGTAGATGTAATTCACTTTAAAAAAAACTCCATAATTTTTAAGAGTGTAAAGGGGTCTTGAGATCAAGAAGTTTAAGAACCACTATTCTAAAATTAACTATAAAGTTCTGTAATACCTGCCTCATAATTCTTTAATTTTTTTTTTTTTTGGAAAGTGTATTTTATTTACATTTTAAAAAATATGGAATGCTTCACGAATTTGTGTCATCCTTGCGCAGAGGCCATGCTAATCTTCTCTGTATCGTTCCAATTTTAGTATATGTGCTGCTGAAGTGAGTACTCTTTAATTTGTAAAATATAAAACTTATAAGTATAAAAGAAAATAGTGACTGACAATGGTAGAGCCACACACTCATTTAGGAATTAGTGCCCAAACTAGAGTTTTGGAAAAAGTCAACTGAAAGAATTGTAGGCAGAAATTAATTCATATAAGTATCTAAAATTCAATTTTATGTGATAACACAGCAAATTACCTCTATATACTTTTTTATACTGTATGAACAGGCTATATTCTAATAATTATATGCATGAAAAAACCAGTGACAGAATTTTGGGGAACTTTTTTTACAGAAGAAAACAGTAATTATTTATATATTTTTATTCTATCTGAAGAGTGGAGCACAAACTATCAAATTAATTTCATCTATATAACTTAAAGTCAACAGGATTTTGACCAAAAAGTAAACTAGTAGGGATGGAGAAAGGACTCAATACTGGCCAGAAAGATAGGCAAGTTAAAGATGTGTTATCTATACAATTATTGAACTATGTGTTTAGAAAAGATGTGTTTTCTTGTGCCTCAGTATCCATACTTTTAAAGGGGAGAGGAAGGGAAAACTGGCTCAGATAATTTCTAAAAAGGTCTCTTCTTCTAAAATTCTATATTCTAAATCAGAGGTTGGAAAACTTTGGCTGGGTCCCCTATTTTTGTAAATAAAAGTGTTATTGGAACACAGTCACAGCCATTCATTTATATAATGTCTCTGGCTGCTTTCGTACTACAAGGGCAGAAATAAGTAGTTATAAGAGAGACTGTATGGCCAACAAGTGTAAAAATTTACAGTTTGGCTGTTAAAGGAAAGTCTGCAGACCTCTGTTCTAAATCAAAAAGGGAAACAAAACAAAAATAAGGCCTATGAGCTTGGCAAAGTCCATCTTCCTTACTTGCTTATTGTCTACTGCAAACTGTATTTCAAGTGCATAAAATATTATTAACAAACATTACATATTACCCAAAGAGTGTTTCCTTGTCAAACACAGTGTCTGCTGGCATATTCACAGGAATAAGGAGGTCTGGATGTGAATCAAAATGCATAAAACTTATATTACTGGCAGGAAGATGCTTAGAGCCAATGGCCCGGTATATAAAAGGCAGAACCTGTAAAAAATAAATTCAGAATTGGCACTGAAATCATCAGCACACACTCAACTGCAGACTGGAAAACAATAATAAAATAACTACACATAATTTGAAGCACAAGTTGTTATTAATAAAAAGTAGGAAAACATAAGATTTGTTTATTGTAGATGATCGAGATAACTATCTCAAACCTTATTTTTTTCCCTCAGAACTTCCAACTTGCATCTTCAAATGGGCGGCTCCATCTGCCATCCAGCCTCAAACTCAACAGATAATTTGGGGAAACAAACCTAGATTGGGGGTCAGGTACAAACTGCTAGTTAAAGTGAGCTCTGTCATTAACTGTGTGTTCATGCTATCCAGGGTCTTGGTGCCTTTTCCACATCTTTAGGAAGGTGGGGTTGGGCTCGGAGGCCAATAAGGTTCTTTATCCTTTTACATTCTCTATAGTTCTAGGTTTAAGAGTAAATTTGAAAGCACCACATAACCCATACTTTCCCCGTTTTCTCCTCTCAGTCGAGTAACCTAACTTCCTTCCTCTCCTCTTCATCTTAAATCCGGAATCATTCTTTTCCTCTTTCATATCCAGAGAACTTCTAAGACCTATTAATGCTACTTTTTGAAAATGGGCCACCCTAGTAGGCTTCCAGAAGTCTAGATTTAGGCACCATTTAACTACGCTAATGTAGCACTGCTATAAAAATAGGTAATAAACAAAGATAGCATCTCCAGTGTTTATGTATTCCGGGCACCGTGTTAAAAGGTGTATATACACAAAACGCACACAATAATACTCCTAACAGCCCTGGGAGGGTTAAGATTACTGTTCCCATTTCACAGAAGAGGAACACACATGCGCAGGGCTGAGAAGAGCGCACCATGATAAATGTGAGATGAGAACCCACGTCCTTAGCTTAGCGCCTCCCCGCTAAACAGCTAGGCTGTGCGTGCTGGTTGAGGACCCAAGGCCCTGCAGACCACCTGGGCCCTGCTTCGAATCCCGGCACCACCAGTTGTTGGTTATGGGATTTCGTGCGCCCTGTGCAGGATTAAACGAGCTGCCCGACGCATAGGCGGCACCCATGAACGTCAGCGCCTATTTTTCCCAAGCAGTTTTAGTGCTTTTTCCCGCAGCAACGGAACTCTGGGAGGTGACTTCTGGTTCTCTCTGGCCTCCGCGGCCCGGGCTCCGCCATCTAGTTGGCTTTCGGGCGCCCGTGCTCGGGGCGCTCCTGCCCCACAGCCCGGCAGCCGCCCGCTCACCTCCTGATGATCCTCCACCACCCACACCGGGAGCTCGGGGTAGCGCCGCAGGCGAGCGCGTCCCCCCGGAGAGTCACTCATGTTTTCGCGGCCGTAAGCTTTCCAGAAGTACCCGGCGAGGACCTCGAGAGCCCGAGCAACGGCGAGCGCCGCCCTCCCCGGCGGAAGCGCGTGCTCACCCGGTTGCGGTTCTGGATTGGAGGACCGAGAGGGAGGTGCAGGCACCGGAGGGCTCGACGTGGGTGATTGGCCTAGGTGTCTGTCGCTCCTGTGGCCGCGCCAATCACGGCGCGCTGGGCGCTGCGGCCAGCCGAGGAGCTTTTCCCTCCCTTGGCCCAGCTCTCTCAGGTTTGCTTTTTAATTCCCTCGGTTTCCTGTTCCGGAGGCGCGGGCGGCGCCACTGCTTTGGCGGCTGCAATATAAGCTTCGCTTTGGTCAGACGGCGGTTTTGCGGGCCGAGAGCCTTTTGTAGGTAAAAGGGATACCTCGCGGGTGTTGGAAGAGGACATGTGCCCGAGTGTTCAGATTTAAACAGGCTGGGGAGAGGGGCGCCTGGGAGTTGGGGTCGGGCAGCTCTTCAGACCTGCAGCTAAAGGGCAAAAAAGCGACCCTAGGCCGGATCCCACAAACGAATAGAAGTGAAAAACGAGCCTTTCATTTATTTATGGAGTGCATGCTGTGGGCCAGGCCGGGTCTGGGAGGGGAGCGAGGCACTGAGCCCACCTTCCCTCGTGGGGCTCGCAGTCTGGCGGGAGATGCGAACTAGTAAGCACGCAATTACGGATAGCGGGATGAAGACCACCGGCCTGCGGACTCAGCTGGGGGAAAGAAGGGATTCTTAATACAAATGTAGCCACACTTTGCAACTCTTTTTTACATACAGTGACGTTCCTGGGCGTGTTAACGATTCAAAACGGCTCCCTCCGTTCCCCTGCATCCAAATAGTAAACTAGGAGTAGGCAGATGCAGAAAATAAGTACTTTTCCAGTTGCAATGAATTCCTTGATTTTTGGGTTCAAGTTTGCACCCATAATGCAGCCTGACTATACCTTTAATAGCAGTGTGTCATGATAAGTGTTTCAGGTTTTGTAACTATAGAAACTGACGAGGCACTGTTAAATAGTGATTGTTCAACTGTTCCTCTCTGTACAAGGGTGTTAGTGAGTCTGACTGTTTTCCATCTCTAGAAACTGCACACTCCTGTGTGCTCGCCTAGGCCCTGTGTGTACCTCTTTTCTTGTGTTTATTTCAAAATATTGTTTTTTTTTTTTTTTTTAATTATTTGTCGGTGGATTCCAAGCTCCTTGACTTCTTCAGGGTGTGTGTCTTGGTCATCTTTGAATCCTCAAGGCCTGGGACAGTGCTCTTCATGTGCAGGTTCCTTATGTTTTGCATGAATCCATGAAAAGGACTGCTTTCTGTCTGGTTTTGATAATGCAAATCTGTTGTGGGTGTATGTGGAAGGAAAATGTGTAGCAATGTAGAAACATGTATCCTTGGTGAGATAGTAAACATTTATTGACCACCTGCTGTGTACAGGATGCTCTGCCCAGGGGCTGTGAAGGATACAGAGATGACTGTGAATCAACCCAGGTCATCAAGGAGCTAATAATCTAGTGGAGGAGTTAGACATGTGCAAACATGACTATAATATGAGGCAGTCTCTGGTAAGTGCTGTAAAAGAAGTAAGTACAGGATAAGAACAATGTAAGTCTAGAGGGAAAGTGATTTCTTAATGGGAACCACAGAAGGCTTCATGGAGGAGGTGGCATTTGAGATAGGTGGATGGGTATAAATTCACTGGGCAGAGGTGTAGGTTAGGGGACTTTAGAGAAGAGTGGAAGCACATAACTAGCTAAGTTAATTGGTCTGTGTACTTGAGGAAATGTGGAGAAGATAATGGAGGATACGCCAGGAAGGAGACATTGGGTCCAAATTGTGGAGGGCTTTAAATACCAAGTATGGAGATTGAACTCAATTCTGTAGACAATGAATAACCTGTGGTGGCAACACCTCAGCCTCAGGTTTATCATGAGTGTATTGGACAGAAGAATACCGTTAACCAGAAATTATTTGTTACTTATTATTAAGCATGGTGATAGATACTTCTAAATAATCTGAAATTATTTCCATGAAATACTTTAAAGTCTAACTTAAACCTATTAGTAAACACTTTTCACTAGTCAGACTTTACCATGTCTCTGCATTAAAGCTCTTTGCACCAAATAGTCACTTGAGTTTTTTTAAGAAAGCATTTTGCTGAAATTCAGGTATTTGGAAAGCCATTCACGTTCACAACATTGATCTGTAGGAAGAGTTGAGAATGAAAATCAAGAATGATAGTTATGTTTGAACTTCAGTGCTGGTCTCACTGTGATTTTTGTGTTTGATATATGCCTACCTTATATTACAATGAAGGAGACTAGAATAAGGAGAGGAGAAATTATCCCTCTTCTCTCCACTGACCCTTTAGCAAATTAGAGATGGAATATGCCTAAATTTTCAGTCTTTAGCTGTCGATTGTTTTGAGTCAGCAGGACAGGTATTAAGAACATATTAAAATTTCACTGTGAATTTTAATTCAATTCAACATGCTCTTATTTTGTTAGTGTGCCAAGTGCATTGGAGAATGCAAAATCAGTGTTAAGATAATTGTGGGACATATTTTTAAAGTACTGGCAGTTTGGAAAGCATTTGAATGTATATTTTATTTTTTTTCTGTCCTTCAGAGCTGATATTCCCTGTGGAAGATGTGACATATCCAGATAGTACATCACGATGCAAGGCAATACATGGTGAGCGGTGGGACAGTAATGGCAGTAGTTTGGAAGAATGCCGGGAGGAGCAAACGCTGCATTGGGCCGTAGAGGGTAGGAAGGATTCATATGTGTGGGCCATGATGGACTTGTGGTTCTGAGGAGTGGGCAGACATTAAAATTGGAATTATGTAATTAGTCAATAGATTATATTATTGAAGGAAGTACTAAGAAGCAGCAGTGTTGTAAGATCATGGAACCTAACAAAGCCTTAGGCAGGGGTGGTGATGGTGGTTGTGGAAGGCGAGTAACGATGTTATTGTAGTAGCCAGGCAAGAGATGATGGTGTGAAGTAGATGAATTCAAGAAGTATTTAGGAAGAGGAAATCATAGGAGATTTTTAGTAATTAGCCAAGTTGGGTGAGAGAGGAAAACTCAAATGATTGCCAGATGTGTAACTTGAAGAACAGGGTGAAACACTGAAAAAGGAGCAAAGTCATTGTCTTGGAGGAGAAGGTCATTAATTCCCTTTAGTTCTGTTAGGTTGAATCTGAGAAGTCAGCAAGACTTTTAAGGAGAGAGGTTGGATTGAAAGTTGTCATTGTGCGTCTGGAGCTCAGAAGTGGCGGCCAGTAGATATAACTTTGGGAGTTACTGACAGATGATGCTAATTGAAAAAACACAAGTGGGTAGAGTTACTATGGAAGAGTGGGTGAGCATAGTGCCCAGTATGGAACCCTGGGGAATCCAAATGTTTGAGGGCTCCCTAGCAGAGAAAGAGCTGGCACAGGAAAGAGCCAGGAAGAATGGTAGAGAGGTAGGAAGGATACAGTGAGGGTGGAGTGTCAGGCAGTCAAGGAAGAGAGTTCAAGAGGGAGGTGTCAGCTGGACTTAATGCTATAGAGATATCAGGTAAGATGATTGAAGAGTAATCATTGGTTTTCAAACATTTTGGGCATTGGTCATTTTGGTGGGGGGCGGGCGTCACCAGTGAAGCTGACATCAGATTAGAATGAGTGGGAGGTGAAGTAGAGATGAAGTGGTGAAGTAGACACTTTTTTAGGTGGCTGAGAAGGGGAGGAATTCTGGAGGCTAAGAGGGTGTTCTATGTTGGAATATACCTGAGCACTTTTAAATGCTGATGTGAAGGATTTGATGGTGTGGAGAGGTAGAAGATTGCAGAGGGAGAGCGGTATTCTCAAATAGACATTTGGGGATGGAATCCAGGGCACATGGGTGGGAAAGGCCTTTGATAGGAGGAGGAAATTGGGAGAGTATAGAGTGGATAGGTTTATGGAATTGGTAGAGCAGCTGAGGGAGTTCTTTTCTGATAGTTTTTTTTTTTTTTTTTAAAGATTTTATTTATTCATTCATTCACCCCCCCTCCCCCCCGCTGCTCGCGCCCGGCGGGCCAGCCAACCACGCCACGCGGGCGGGCCCGCCCCCACCAGGAGGCCCCGGGAACCGAACCCGGGGCCTCCCATATGGTAAACGGGAGCCCTACTGA
>JAKSZT010010858.1:706582-755437 GCA_026826555.1 Tolypeutes matacus
CTCCCATATGGTAAACGGGAGCCCTACTGATTGAGCCACAGCCGCTTCCCTTTCTGATAGTTTTTGTGCTCCCTGTTTGATAGGAGACAAGGTTCTCTGTTGGAAGTGAAGACAGAATGGTATATTGAAACGGCTGCTGAAGATTTGTGGTAGTTATGGTGGATAGGCAGGAGAGTTGACTAGCTAGAGAAGCATGCCAGGTGGAGGGCCTGGTAGAAACCGTGACCATGAATTTGTGGTGGTACCCATACGCCCAGTCAGGTATTTTTCTACAGTACCAATTTCCGGTCGGCATACAGAAAATGAGTGGTTGGGTTCTTCTAAGATTGGGATATTGCCAGGTTCTTGTGACTGACACGGAGTGGGGGCCGGAGGATTTTAGGTATTAAGAAACCAGTCATTGAGATGCTGGGCTGTGGAGTCTGTGCTGAATGGGAAGGAAAGTGAAGGCAAGAAGATGCTGATGCAAATGTAGGGAATGTGGTTAGTGGACAAGATGACACAGAGGGGTCAAGAAAAGAAGGGAACTTGAGCAAGGACATGCTAGCAGGTTGAACAAGGGGATATTGGATTCATGACTTTGAAGATGGAGCTGCTTTAGTTTCTTGACTGTGAGAAAATTCATATATTACAGGGAACCCATTGTTAGATGGGTGGCCTGACTAAGGCGTCTGTCATTTGGTCATCAGAATGGTCCAGATTTTGTGAAAACCTGTTTACACAGTGAGTTTTTCTTTAACTTTCCCTTTTCTTTTCTTTCCTCCAACAAAGCCATAGAATGTCGTTCCACCCAGGACGAGGGTGTCCCCGAGGGAGAGGAGGACACGGAGCCAGACCCTCAGCACCGGCCTTCAGGCCCCAGAATCTGCGGCTGCTTCACCCCCAGCAGCCTTCTGTGCAATATCAATATGAACCTCCAAGTGCCCCCTCCACCACTTTTTCAAACTCTCCAGCTCCCAACTTTCTGCCGCCAAGACCAGACTTTGTACCCTTCCCGCCTCCTATGCCTCCGTCAGCACAAGGCCCTCTTCCCCCCTGCCCCATCAGGCCCCCTTTCCCCAACCACCAGATGAGGCACCCTTTTCCAGTGCCTCCCTGTTTTCCTCCCATGCCCCCTCCAGTGCCCTGTCCTAATAACCCCCCAGTCCCTGGAACACCTCCGGGACAAGGCGCTTTCCCCTTCATGATGCCGCCGCCTTCCATGCCTCACCCCCCGCCACCCCCGGTTATGCCGCAGCAGGTTAATTATCAGTACCCTCCAGGATACTCACACCACAATTTCCCCCCTCCCAATTTTAATAGTTTCCAGAACAGCCCCAGTTCTTTCCCACCCAGCACTAATAACAGCAGCAGCCCTCATTTCAGACATCTCCCTCCTTACCCACTGCCAAAGGCTCCCAGTGAGAGAAGGTCACCGGAAAGGCTCAAGCACTATGATGATCACAGGCACAGGGATCACAGTCACGGGCGGGGCGAGAGGCCACGGTCCCTGGATCGGCGGGAGCGAGGCCGAAGTCCTGAGAGGAGAAGACCAGACAGCCGCTACAGATCTGAGTATGAGCGCGGGAGGACTCTCTCTCGCCACCGGAGCTACGAGCGGAGCAGGTAAACTGGGTTGCCCTGCAGAGGCCCAAGCATTCGATTTCCAAGTAACCGAAAAGATCCAGCAGTGCATTTTGTTTTACAAAAGAAAAGAAAACGCACCTTTTGTACTCTTTTAAAGAGGAACAAACAAGTAAATAAGTTGATAAAAAAAGTGCTTTGGATAAGTGTTCAAATCTATCTATATAGACCTCTCCCAATGAATGTAAAATTACACTCTCTATAATACAGTTGACATTCTTAATGATGATCATAGGAAATGAAAAGATCTGGTAGTATCTTTTGAGTTATCAGACTTCTTTATGGTCGTTGTGGTCCTCATGCTAGGATACAATGTTTGATTTCTTTCAGAATTGGTGATCTGCATTTGTTCTCTGTCAAGAATCAAACTAATTAACAAGCAGAGCTTGCTTTCTAACTTTTAGGATAAATGAAAGTGTACGGTACCTGTTGCTTTCTTGTTCTGTTTACTTGTAAAATGAAATGAGATTAGTTATACGTTATCGGACTTACAGTTCTCACAATAACTTTTGTTATATTTTGTCACATCTGAAACTATTGATGAAAGTTGTATTTTCTAGATAGTTCCATTCCAGATTACATGTCATTTTTCAGAAGACCAAATATCTATAAATATAAGAGAAATAACAGTGTCAAGCAGGCATTCTTAAACTGGGATTCACAGATGGGCTTCTAGAAATGCTTTGAAGTTACATGCAAAATTTTATGTGTATGTATGTAATCTGTAAGAAAAATCAGTAGTTTACAGCAGATTCTCAAAGAAGTGGGGTGAATCTGTTACCCCAAGGGCTAAGAACCATTGGTTATTTGGGGGGGGAAAAGACACAGCTAAAAATTGTAAAAAACAATATTTATTTATGCCTTTAATGAACTCTTCATGCCATTGAGTATTTGAGGTCTTTTGGTCATTAAGCTGGTAATGGTGCTTCTCTTACTTGCTCCTGTGGTGTGTTTACCTTCGTTGTCCTGTGGAGATTTTATGCCCCAAGTGTTTAAGCTCCCCAAACCAGGGCACTTGTTTACGCGGCCTTGTAGAGAGCTGGTCTTGGCTCCTGCTCTTGCTCCCCCGTTGATTACAGGAATCAGTCACATCTTGGTTTTCACATTTTTCCTCATGTCTCTGTTGGTTTGATTCTCACTGGACTTTTTGCCAGTAAATGGTGGTGGTCATTCTCTGACCTGAAGGAGGGGCACAGTGATCTGAAGGTCCAGAAGGAAATTGTGTGCTGCCTGTCCCTGATGCTCCAGGGGAAGGTAGAGGGAATGTGTTTCCTGCATAGAAGTTGGATTTCCAGTGGGCCAAAGCTCAGGAAGAGGAGAAAAACTTTATCTTTTTCAGCGTGAACTGCTGTTTCTGGTCATTTTCCTCTTAATTATTCTCTGATGGACTAGTTGGCAAAGGACTGTGATAATTGATTTTACAATTTTATGGTGAAAATCTAAATTGGAAAGTTTGTTGATATTTTTCTTCAGACTTCAAGATGACTATTAATAATCCTATCTTTGGAAAAACATTTTGCTGCAAATGCAACATTCTAGATAGTGTTTCTTTTCATTTTGGGGCGCTATTGCTAAAGGAATTGTTAGGCTCTGCTGTAAATCTTAATTTCTTCCATCCGGGCTTAAACTTGGAATTTTGTTTGAAGAAATGCAAATGCCCTTTAAACTGAGGATCTCAAGCAGTGAGTGAAATTAGTTGCCAAAAGAATTGTGTTTAATCTCCACTGTCCTAAATCACACCCCTTTACTGTGAAAGTCCTACTTAGTTAACTTGTCTTTTTAAAGTGGTTTTTATATAATTGGAATTGTTTTATAATGTTATAATTGGGGACTTTCCCTGGAGCCGCCTTAGTAGAAGAGCCACATTATTAGTTCTCCTTGGGATCTTAGGTGGAATGTCAGAGTCCTCTGTCTTATGTGGAATGCTACTGTGAAACAAACATGGGGCATGTGAAGTCTTAATAAAATTCCTAGAAGTATACTGGAAAAAACAATATGTTTTTTTAAGTTTATGCAAATTACATAGTCTGACCTCTGCCTACTTCTCTCCTTGCTTCTTGGGGTAAGTGGAGATATCCTTCTTTCTTTTTTCTACTCCCCCAGAATGCTATTGAATAATACTTACAAGATTGCTATAGAGTGAACTGTATCTAGAAAAGGTTTGTGAGGGCGTGATTGTATGTTTTTGTTACGTGAAAGATCAAGGTCACTCTAGGAGGTGGGAAGAAAAACAGTTACAAATGCAGCAGCCCACCCAGCAAGCTCTTCTGTAGTGTGGTGAGGGAGTGCAGTGGGCTTCACGTAGCCCAGTAGTGCTGTTGCTCAGTATTGCCCTTTCATCATCGGGGTAACCAACCCTCCCCATGACTCTTTCCCTGAAACCCTCAAGTGGGTTTTACCTAGCCTTTTATTTAGCAACCTGCATCAAGGCATATATTCCATAGTTACATATGTGTGAAGTGCTATATGTGTAACTTTATTTCTTGCAATATTGTTGCAGTAGCCCCCAAATGGAAGCACTCAATAGGGAACTGTTAAGTATTGGTACACCCATACAATGGAATATTATGCAGCCATTAAAAAGAATGAGGGAAAATATTATGCACTTGCGGTGAAAAGAGCTCCAAGATATATATATATATATATATATATATATATATATATATAAAAGATTTATTTAATCCCTCCCCCCTCTTTTTGTTTGTGCTTGCTGTCTTCTCTCTGTGTCTGCTCGTCTTCTTTTTAGGAGGCACTGGGAACCAAATCCGGGACCTCCCATGTGGGAGGGAGACGATCAGTTGCTTGAGCCACCTCCGCTCCCTGCTTGCTTTGTCTCTCATTGTGTTGAGTATCTTGTTGCATCAGCTTGCAGTGCCAGCCCATTGTGTCAGCTCGCAGCGCCAGCCTGTTACGTCAGCGTGCTGTCTTGCTCATCTTCTTTAGGAGGCACCAGGAACTGAACCCAAGACCTCCCATGTGGTAGGCAGGTGCTCAACTGCTTGAGCCACATTCGCTTCCCTCAAAGATATGTTTTTTAAGTGGCAGAAAGCAAGAACTATTTATATACTATAATACTATTTATGTAAAATAATTGACTGTGTATCTGCATGTATATAAAAGAATATCGCAAAAGGATACATTTGAAATGGAAGAGGAGCTGGGTGACTGGGTAAGGGTAAAGAGACTTTTTGACATGGTCTGTGTTTTGTACCTTTTGTACATGCATTACCATTCTAAAATTATGTAATCTTTAAATATGAAAATAATTGTTTTGGTTAAATATGAAAATAGATATAAGGTGCCTAGCATAGTTAGAACAACAATAACAAAATGAACCTGGCCATCAAAGTGAGCACACTGGCTGAGACATCTGGCTCTATCTTCTGTGGGCTGTGTGACCTTGGTCGAGATAGTAACCTTCCTAAACCGCAGTTTCCTCATCTATAAAATTAGGGATAACAATAATACCTGCCTGTCTGATTTTCCAGGCCGTTATGACAAAAACCAGTAATACCTGTAGCTGCCCTGTTGACATAGAATATGCACCCTTTGGCAAGCTAGCATCATGTTACCTAAGGAATATCTTAATGCTTGCAAAGAGGGAAGAGTCTTTGGAATAGTAACCCAAATATTGTTTTCTTGCTTTCAATGGGTTCACCTTAGAGTGATTTATATCCAGATTGGTCTTTTCCATTCATACCCACTCAGAGGGTAGCAATCACCGTCAGAAGTGCATTCTTAAATGCAAAATTCTATTGGGTAAATGTTAAAACACTCAAAAAAATTAGAAATATTCTCCAATCAGTGTTTTTACTTGGAAATGCAGACTATAATTCTTTTCAGCAGCTATGCCATTACAAATTACATTATATTTTTGACATGTGACATCATTCGCTAGTTTCTGTAATTAGGATTTTCTGCCTAAAAGTAAACCGTAATTTTAGAGACGTATCAGATGAAGAATGTAAAATCCTGAGCTCTAGTTGCTTTATTTTGGACTGCTGGCGTAGACCTGAGGATTGTCTATATCTCAGAAGCAATGTTATTCAAAAGAGTCTTTATTGAGGGGGAAAATCTTTTTTTTAAAGACAAAACAGGTTTTGTTTTAATATAAGTAGTCACTCATATCTATCAGTTTTATAAGTTTTGATTTTAGTGTATTGTGTTTTTTTTTTCTATTTGGCTATGTGTTGATGGATATTTTCACGTCTAGACATTGTTGTCTTCTTGTTGGACTCAGGCTAATATAGCATTTTTTTTTTTTCCCATTCTAGATCGAATGGTTATTTTCTTTAGGTTTGTAGTTCTGCTTCAAACACACTGGAACTTTTACTTTTGTTTAAGATCTTCCACTGTACCTACCAAATCAGGGGTTCTTAACAAGGGGTCTGTAAGCTTGAATTGAAATTCAAAAAACATTATTCTTATGGGGACTTGCTGGCATGGGTGTGATATATTTATTAAACAATACACAGTATAGTGTGGACTTAGTAAGGGGTCCATGGTTTTCACCTGACTGGCAAAGGGGTCCATGTAACAAAACAGGTTAAGAACCCCTGCTCTAACTAGACTTGGAGGTTTATTATTATTATTATTATTATTATTCCATTTTTACATTTGGAAGGTTTTTAAAATCCCTTATTTTATTTTTACAGTGAGTAAATGCAGTGTCTACAGTTAGAATTTTTTTTTTCCCCAGATGAAAATAGTATCTAAAGGTAAAGTGACTTACCGTCTCATGGTAGCTTAATAATAGCTAGAACTACAATTCAGGCTATAACCTATAAGAATTCAGAGGTCTTTCATTATTGAACCATGTCCTAATCTTTACTATAAAAGCTTTAGAATTTGCATTTATTTGGGTGAAATTGAGAGTTTTTTAGAAATCAGTAGGCAGTAGAATTCTTTAAGTTTCCTCTGTAGGTTAAATAACTATGTATTATATGGTTGGGGAGTCTTCAGAGAAGCTTATGATAAAATTCCCTCTATTATTTTTTTTTTCTTTTCTTTTATTTCTTTTCTTTTATTTTTTTAAGATTTATTTATTCACTTTATCTATTTTAAACCTCCCCTTCCCCATTTGCTGTTTTTTGTGTCCATTCGCTGGGCAATTCTCTGTGTCTGTTTCCTGCCATCTCTTCTCATCCTTCTCCTCCAGTCTTTACCAGGATTCGATCCTAGAGACCTCTGATGTAGGAGAGAGGTGTTCTGCCACCTGCGCCACCTCGGTTCCTGGTTTTCAGAGCTTTCGGAACATCTTGTGTTGTCTCTCCCCTGCGTCTCTCTCCTGTTACGTCATTATCTTGCTGCATGGCTCCCGGGGCCTGGCGGCTCACCGGCACACAGAGCCTGGCAGCCCATGTGCCTTCTATATATATATTTTTTATTTTACTGGGAGGTCCCGGGGATTGAACCCAGGTCCCTCCATATGGCAGATGGACGCCCAACCATTTGAGCCACATCCGCCCCTCCCTTTATTCTTTTTTTTTTTTTTTTAAAGATTTTATTTATTTATTCATTTATTCCCCCCCTTGCTGCTTGTGTTCGCTGGGTCAGCTAACCACGCCGCGCGGGCGGGCTTGCCCTCACCAGGAGGCCCCGGGAACCGAACCCGGGGCCTCCCATATGGTAAACGGGAGCCCTACTGATTGAGCCATAGCCGCTTCCCTGTCCCTTTATTCTTAACATCAAATATGCTTCTTTAAGAAAACAGTTAACAAAAATTGTCCAAGTAAGTTAACTTCTGTAAAGCAAAAAGCTCCTTTATCCTCTAATAAATTAAGGTTGAATAAAAATGTCCCATGATGGACAGTGGCTGAAAATATTCTTGGTTTAGGTCCATTTATTTAGAAGATTAATTCAGTGAAAAGAGATGGTGTTTTTGAGTCTTTCTGTTGAAAACAGCTCTGTGTATTAATTCCTTTAAGAGAGCGGGAGCGGGAGAGACACAGGCACCGGGACAGCCGAAGATCACCATCTCTGGAAAGGTCCTACAAAAAAGAGTATAAGAGATCTGGAAGGTAAGCAGGGGGTTGACACTGAAAGAAGTAATAGGCTCTCCCAATTCTGTTGGACTGTCTCCTTGAATTCAGATTTTGTGCTTGTGCAGAGTCTCAGCCAAGTCTTGATAAAAGTCTAAAAACATGTCCAAATGACCTGTGAAAAGCTAGAGTGGCCAGTAACTTAAAAACCTTTACCTATAAGATATATTGATCATGCATGAGGAAAATCTTGACAAATTCTAAAAATTAGAAATTATTTGGGCCACTTTTCCTGACCACAATGCTATAAAACTGTATAATGATAATTCAAGCTATTTAAAAAACCCTTGGAAATTCATAGTTCTGCTCTTAAACTTAACTTGTTTCAGAAAAAAGAACCAAACTAATTGCACTTTATTTAGAAAACTGAAATGAGATTGCTATAAACTAAAACTTACAGAGTGTGACCAATTTTCTACCAGAAGTAAAATTCATGACCTATATAATGGTGATTAAGAGTAGCACTCTGGAATCTAACTTTGAGTCAATTGTTAGCTCTCCCAACTTTGTTATTGGGCAAAGTTTTGAATGATTCTAAACCTCAGTGTCTTTATTTGTAAAATGAGATCAGTTAGGCTTACCTTATAAAGTGGTCAGGTTCATTATGATAATATATGTAAAAGATATCTGGACCAAAGGAAGTGGCAAATGAGTGGTAACTATATATACAATTAATACCTGAGCACTTGGGTCTAGAAATTGCTAGAATATAAGAAAAGCAGAAAAAAGGTTTTGAAGATAAAATAAATTAATGAAATAGAAAACAGAGCTATATTAATATAATAATATTTATAAATAAATGCAAGACTTGGTTCTCTGAAAATTACAGTATAATTTAAAAACTGGCAAATCTAACCAAGAAAAGAAAAGCATACATTTCATTAGGTATGAGAAAGAGTTTATCATTACAGGAATGAGAGGGATTTAGAAATGATAAAATATTGGTGTAAGTACAGATATTTAGTTTTAAAAGCTTGTATGAGTAGGGTTGATTTCTGGGGGAATGGGGGAATACAAATATCACTCAAGAAGCATAAAAGTTTAATAGGCCAGTAACCATGGAAAAACATTAATAAGGTTGAGTTTGTATCACCTCCAAAAAAGTTAAACTGTTCCAGAACACTGAAGAAGATGGAAGGAGAGCTCAACTCATGCTGTGATACCAGGAAAGCTCAGATGGCAAACTAACAAAGGAAAAGAAAGCTACAAAATAATCTCTTTTATGAGTATGGATATAAAACTACTAATTAGAATAGTAGCCTTTTTTTTCCAGTAGTGTGTCAAAAATAACTGATATTCCAAGATTGCATGGATAGATAGGTTAGTATTAGAAAATTGTAACTGTAACTCTTAGTGTGAAAATAAATATGATTAGCTTAGTAGCTGCCTGACAGGTATTTAATAAATTCCATCATCCCTTTGTGAGTAAAACTTTGGTAAACTATGTATACAAGCACAATTCTTTTAGATGATAAAGAACACTATCTCATGATGAAAACCATCTCAAAATAGCCAGACTTAATGTTGAAACCTTAGAGGTTTTTGCATAGAAGTTAACATTATTATGACATTGAGTGAATTAAAAACATTGCACATCTCGTGCGTCCCAGGTATCATATTGGTGTGGGTGATACAGTGGTAATTGAGAATCCTTACTTAAAAGGAAAAAGACAGTTAAGTGCTATGATAAGTGCTTTGACAAGGGAGTTATATCTTGCTCTGGGAATGTGCAGCAGTCTAGGGTAGACATAGAGAAAATAACGTTTTACTATTACCTGAAGTATGAGTAGGAATGCATTAGGGAAGGAGGATATGGGAGAAGAGGGAACAGCTTGTGTGAAGGTTGATGTGTGGAGAAATGCTCTGAGAGGGTCATATTTGGAGACTGGAAAATCAGGAGGCTGTTCCAGTAACCCATGGGAGATGAGTGTGGCTTAGAGCAGCGCAGTGGCAGTGGTTGTGGGGAATGGTTGTTTGAGAGAAAGCCATGAGACACAGTGGGACTTGGTAACTGATCTTGATGTTTCCCCTTGAGGATGGAAGACACCAAGAAAGAGGAAAGAGGATGAGTTAAATTTGGGGCTTCTTGAGTTTGAGGAGCTGTGAGACAATCAAATGGACTTGTGTGCTAGTTAATTGGTTGTTCAGGTGCAAAGTTCAGATAAGAGGTCCAAGCTGGAAATACTAAACACCATGGATTAGACGAGATTAACGAGGAAGAGTTTGTTCACAGAGAAGAAGGCTTGATGGGAGCAGGAGCAGAGACAGGAGAAAGGCCAGGAAAGTGTGCTGTTGGTGCACATCATTGAGGCCCCATTGTTGGTTGATGAATTTTTAATTTAGAGTGCTGGAACTCACTTTGGTCTAGTGGTTTCTTCTCTTGTGCCCAGGAGCTTGTGAAGAAGGCAGAGGCTTGGATTCTGTGACTTCTAATCAATGTAGTAGATGAGAAAAAAAAATACTAGAGATATAAATATTGCAAAGGAGGAAAAGTTACCATAGTATGTGATACAGCATATTTGTAAAGAAGAAACAATTTGGAATTTGGAGTATTTGAGATACTTATCTTAAAAAATCTTTTGATCCTGTGTTGAAATGCCTCTCTTCAAGTGTTTAAAAAAAAGGAAAAAAAAGCTTTCTAAAAAAGTGTTAAAAATTTAGTGTTAATTGATGTTCACAGCAGACAACCCTGACCACCTATTTTCCAGGATACCTGTCTAAAGGGGATGGGGTAAGATGAGGATACCTTTTGCTTGTAATTTTTTTTTAGGAGGTAGCAGGAATTGAACCCAGGAACTTGTACATGGGAAGCAGGTGCTCAACTACTGAGCTACACCTGCTCTCCACTTGTGTTTCTTGATAATAATAAATGGTTCAACATTTGGAGGGATTTTTAGAATGTGTCTCAATGTCTGTGTCAAGGAACCATATTATCATTTAACTACCATTTACTAGCTTTGTGATACTGTTCAAATAATATAATCTTTAAGACCTTCCTCTGGGATGTTAATAGCTGCCTTATAGGTTCTTGCAAGGATTAAATGTGAGAATGTCAATAAAGTGCTTAGTAGAGTGTCAGGCTTATGGTAAATACCAAAAAACACTGGGAGCTATGGGTTTCTATTATTACCTGATGGTGTTCCTTAAGAATACCATCAGCTAAGAAATAAGATTTAATTCATTAAAGTGGACAGTTACAAAATAATACCAAAATTAACAGGCTTTCTAAATACTAGCAATAACTAAGTAGAAAATGGAATGGGAAAAAATAGACTCACTAGAGAAAATTTAAATATCTTTAATAAAGTTAGCAAAAAATATAGAAGACCAATGGGATGGAAATTATAAAGACAGGCTGAAAGACAAAAGAAGATGATGTAAATGAATGGAGGCCATGCCGTATTTCTAAAATAGAAAACTGTGTTGTAAAAATACTGGTTTTCTTCAGAATGATCTCTTAAGTTTAATTTAGCTTCAGTTGAAGTGCTGGTTTTATAACTTAATGACTCTTAAATTCCTCTTTGAAAAAGAATTTAGAATAATCAAGAGAAATAATAATACAGGGGTACTACCCTAGTAGTATTGAAATATTCTATATGGGCATAAATAGATCATTGAAACAAAAATCAAGAAACATTCAGGTATATATAAAAAGTTATGTCTATCAAAAAAAAAAAAGTTTTTAATTTTTGGAGAAACTGATGTTGGGACAGTTGGCAAACTTTATGGGGGAAAGCCTTAAATGAGATTTCTGCCTTATACCTTGGAGAGATGGAATAAAAGGATTTTAGTGTTAACAGTACCTAAAGAAAATATAAAATAATTACAAAACCTAGGGATGGGAAAGGATTTCCAAACCTAATACTAAGTCAGGAAGCTTAAATTAAAAAAACTAGTAGATTTGACTTTATAAACGTATGTAGCAATAAACAAATAGAATTAAAAGAAAAACAAAAAACTGAAAAAGTTGCAATATATGACAGAAGAGGGTCTTAATAAAAGAAGGAGATCTTAAAAGATTATTTGAATGAATAAAAAAAAGAGCATCATCTAATTAAAAAAATATTGGCATAGCATATGACGGAGATGGTCCTGAAAGAAGTGAACATTAAACTTCGTTATTCTAGTACTGATAAAAAATAGTAAATCTTTAATGAGAGACCTTTTTTTTCCCATTAGAATGGCAAAGATTAAAAGCAACCACATTACATGATATATGGAAATGGGAAGTCATATGGTTTTAATGGTAGTTTAAATTGGTAGTAACTTTGGAGAGACGCCTCAAGAAAAGGTACACACCCTTTGCAAAATAATCTGTCAAGTATGTAAAGATTCACATACATAGACATAGTGTGTTCATGGTAGCATTGTTTGTATGATGGCCCCCCCCAAAACTGGTGGCAGCCATTAGATTTGTTAGATAAATTATGGTATATCCATATAAAAGCATATTAAAAGTAATTCACATAAAGATGTACTGATATGGAAAGACATTCCTGACTTACTACTAAATATGAAGCGCGGTCTGTAAAAGGGCCCTGTAGTGATCCTCTTTTGTTAAAATGTGTGTTTATATATACTTATCTATGTATGTTTTGACACATTTGTGAAGTATAGTGGTTATTTCTGACTGATGTAATGAATGACTTTTTTATTTTTGTTTATCCTTTATCATTTTTCTGTGGTAGACTTGTATACATTTTACTTAGAAGTATTTTTTTTTCTGGCAATAAAACTAATGACACACATTGTAATATTTAGAAGTTAGAAAAAGAAGAAATCGGTATATGTGCTCTTTCTAATCATTTTGCCCCCAATACATACACACCTACACACAGTTTCTCTGTCATAAAATTAGAAGTTAGTGGTGGAGTTAATGAAAAGAATTAATTTGGGGAGTGGATGTGGCTCAAGCAGTTGAGTACCCGCCTCATATGAGGTCCCAGGTTCAATCTCTGGCCCCTGGCACATAAAAAAAAAAATTTGGGACTTTAATCCCAACATCAACTTCCTTGGATAGTAGTAATTTTGTTAATGGAGCTGTAGAGGCCACCAAAGTGATCAATAAAGCAGTTGCTTTCCTTGTCTGCCTTGAGCTTAATTTAAAATTTATTCTTTAGTTTTTTTCCTTTTTCCTTCCAAGTACATCCATAGGATGGGGCTTCACAAATTTCAGGCCCCCAGAATTCAAGGAGATAGAGTTGTTTTACATCTTTCTATATTGAGTTAATGTTACCATTTCTGGGGATCAGAATTAGGCAAAGTATTAGTTCACTAGGTAGTAATTCCCCTGTCTGGGGTTCCTAGAGCCTGAGAGGTCTGAGAGATGGCTGGGGGTGATATAACTGGTTCACTCTTAGATTTAAGTCCTAAGACTAAATTTATGACTAGTTGAGACCATATTTTTGAAGCCCTTTTTATTCCTGGCAAAGTAAGATGTGGATGATTCAAAACCTAGTATTCTCATTGCTGAATTTGTCTGTATGGAGATTTCCAAATATTTCCCAAATATTTCTCTCTTATAGGAGTTATGGTTCACCGCTTGTTCCTGAACCTGGATGCACACCAGAATTACCTGGGGAGATTACTAAAAATACAGATTCTTGGGCCCCACCCCCAGAAATTATCAATCAGTAAGTAGATCATGGGTAGGGCCTGGGAATTTGTATTTTTAATCAGGTAAACTTCAGGTGATTCTGATGCCAACACACTGGTATTTGTGAATCACTGGTTTAACAAAAGTCAGTATGATGGTTTGGCATGGCAGTTGTATTTTAGGTGAAAAATGACCTAAACAGAGGTGAATTAGAACAGTTTTTACTCTAGATGAACATTTTTAATAATAAGCCTCCTTTGCCTCCTTTTTGAAGTCGCTCCCCAAGTAGGGAGAAGAAGAGAACTCGTTGGGAGGATGAAAAAGACAGATGGAGTGATAACCAGAGCTCTGGCAAAGAGAAGAACTTTACCTCAATCAAGGAAAAAGAGCCAGAGGAGACGCTGCCTGACAAAAATGAAGAGGAAGAAGAAGAACTGCTTAAGCCAGTGTGGATTCGATGTACCCATTCAGAAAACTACTATTCCAGCGACCCCATGGATCAGGTGGTAGGTCTGAAGTAGGAGTGAAGCTAGAGTCCAGGGTTTCTTAACCTTGGCACTATTGACAGTTTAGGTTGGATGATTCTTTGTTGTGGAGGGGCTGTCCCGTGCATCATAGGGGGTTTAGCAGCATCTCTGGTCTCTCCCCACTAGGACACTGGTGGTACCCCCCAGCTCCAGTTGTGGTAACCAAAAATATTTCCAGGCATTGTCAAATCACCCCTGGTTGAGAATCACTGTTAAAGATGAAAGCCATTTTAAAAGCCAAAGGAAAGAATACAGTAGATTATTTGAAGTTTCTCTTTATTCTGTTTTTTTTTTTTTTTTAATGGCTTTGCTACACTTGATACCAGTGGTTTTGTAAGCTGTCACCTGGAACTATTTTATGCAGTTGGTGGCATGTGTGTATGTTTTCTCCAAAATGGGAAATAAGGAAGGATTTGAGTTTGTCTCTTAGAAATATATCCTTGACTGAAAGGTGACCATATGAAACTTCCTGTGAATATTGGGTGATTTCGTGGAAGGGGAGGTGCTATCACCCTTCAGGGCAGGGAACATATGTTGCTTGAGCTGTGGCTTGGCAGCCAGCTGCCTCCATATACTCACTTGTCTTGTCCTTTTTTTTTTTTCATCTCCATTTTATTTTCTGTTGCCCCCCCTTAGGCCTTATGCCTTCCATTCCATTCAGCAGTATATTTGCCACAGGGTAGGTGCACAATAATGTTCATTGAATGTGCAGTGAGTGAATGAATGAATGAATGAATGAATATGTGAAATTTAGGCTATAAGAAGTTGGAGATTTAGTGCATGGGGTTTGAAAGGACAGAGTTCTATAGTTTGGGGTTTTGTGAAAATAACCTCCATTGTACCCTCATCTATGGGGAACTTGAAAGGAGACTTCTTTGTCTTTGGAAAAAAGGGTTTGAAAAATGTCCTATAGTTCTGTGACAATTAAGAATCTAATAGTACTTGATAAATTAGGGCAGGGATTTAAGTCATATAATTCATGAGATACAGGGAAGGGCAAGCTCATAGGCAGAGCACATTCAGGATGCCCAAACTATACTCCCTCCTTCTCATTTTATCTTATTTAATTCCCAAAACAATTCTCGAGAGAAGATAATCAGTTAGGAATAATACCTGACTAATTGTAGCTTAAACAAGCTGGGTTTATTTTTCTTCTGTAACAAGATGTCTGGCAGTAGGTGGTGGTGGCTGGTGTTAGTTCAGTGGCCCCAGTGTGGCACTGCTCTAGGTTGGCATTGCTGTGTTCTCATGCATCCACCCATGGTTGCAGAATTGCTGCAGCACCTCCAAGCATCAAATTCTTAAACCCTGTATCCAGACCCAGGGCACAGAGGACAGAGCATTCCTCTAGCAATTCTCCCAGAGCTCCCACAGATCTCCCCTTCCGTCCCTTTGCCAGAGCGAGGTCATGTGCCTACCCCACGGGTTTGTTTTCCATTGCTGCTGTAACAAATTGCACCAGAGTTCACAGCTTAAGCCAACCCAAATTTATTATTTCAGAAGTCAAACTTGAGTCTCCCTCAGCTAAAGTCCACCTTGGGCTAAATAAAGTATTGGCAGGACCGTGTTCCTTTCTGGAGGCTCTGGGGAGAATCCATTTTCTTGTTCATTCAGGTTGTTGGCAGAATTCAGTTCCTTGTGGCTATAGGAGGGAAGTTCTCATTTCCTTGCTGGCTCCCAGCTGAGGGCTAGTCCCAGCTCCTAGAGGCCACCCACATTCCTTGGCTCATGGCCCTCTACCTCCATTTTGAAAGCCAGCAATGGTGGGTTGAGTCCTTCTCATGCTTTAAATCTCTACTGTCTCTTCTTCCATCTCATCTCTCTGATTCCCATTGGAAAAGGATCCCTGCTTTTAAGGGCTCATGTGATTAGACTGGGTCTACCCAGATAATTCCAGGTCATCTTCTCATCTTAACCTTAATCACCTGTGCAAAGTCCCTTCTGTCAAGTAAGAGGAGAGAGTCCCGGGGATTAGGGCATGGACATCTTTGGGAGGCCATTTTTCAGTCTACCACATTACAGCTAGGGGCTTGATACACCTTCCCTGAGATCAGGAGCTCTCTGTCCATAATTTAGAGACAGAATCATGGCTCTATTAACAAAGAAGGCAGGGAAAATGGTTGCTTTAGGTATTATTATTCTTTAAACAACAAAGATGAAGGCATTGTAGTTCAGAGAGTTTAAACAGGCAGAGCTGTTTTGCTTGTTTTTCCCCTTACCTCATTATAAGTGTCTTAAAACTTGAAAATAGAAGGAAGGCTCATAAACTCAAAGGTCTAATCTTTGCCTTTTCGTTTTGGTACAATGAGGGTGGTAAGAATGTTAGAGCTATTGCAGCCATCGCCAGCATCAGTAATGAGGTGGGGACTGAAAAAGAGCAGTTATCCCCTTTTTTTGGGGTGGCAGATTTTATGATTTGTTTTAATTTTATTTTTACTCTTATTTGAAAGGTCTGGCTCTTACATTTTGAAAGTTACTAAGAGATATAAAGAGTATGGACATTTAAAGTGATTTTCAACCTGGGAAGAGGTGGGGAGAGGAAGCACAGAACTTGCTCTAGGAATGCATTGCAAAATCCCTGTGTGTGTGTATACGAGAGAGAGGAAGAGTATATATCTTTTCATGAGAGTTGGGAAATTTTCAGCCATTATTTCCTCAAATACTTGTTCTGCCCTTTTTCCTTCTCTTCTTTTGGAACTCCCATGCCACATGTGTTGTTGCGCTTCGTGCTATTGTTCCACTCCCTGAGCCCCTGTTCAGTTTTTTCCATTCTTTTCTCTTTTCAATTTCAACTGTTCTGTCTTCTGTATCACATATTCTTTCTTCTGTCGTTTTTTTTTTTTTTTTTTTTTTTAGATTATTTATTTATTTATTCATTTATCCCCCCCTTGCTGCTTGTGCTCGCTGGGTCAGCCGACCATGCCGTGCGGGCGGGCCCGCCCTCACCAGGAGGCCCTGGGAACCGAACCCGGGGCCTCCCATATGGTAAACGGGAGCCCTACTGATTGAGCCACAGCCGCTTCCCATCTTCTGTCGTTTTTGAGTCTGCTGTTGTATGCCTCTAATGTGTTTTTGATCTCACCTATCGTGTCTTTCTTTCCCATGAGCTCAGTTACTTTTCTGTTCTGGTTTTTAGATTCTTCTTTGTGCTGGCTCAGTGTCTTTTTTTTTTTTTTTTTTTAAAGATTTTATTTATTTATTCATTTATCCCCCCCTTGCTGCTTGTGCTCGCTGGGTCAACTAACCACGCTGTGCGGGCGGGCTTGCCTTCACCAGGAGGCCCCGGGAACCCACAGCCACTTCCCAGCTCAGTGTCTTCTTGATCGCTTTATCGCTTTAGCCATTTTGTCTTTCAACTCATTAATTTGATTTTGGAAACTTGTGTGTATCTTATTGATTAGTTGTCTCAAATCCTGTTTCCCTTCTGGGGCTTTGATATATTCCTTTTCTTGGGCCATTTCTTTATATTGCCTGTAATTTTTTGCTGATGTCTAGGCATCTGATTAGGATGGTGAGTTTACTCAGATGCTTAGTTTCTCTCTCTTAGGGATGCAGTGGTAAGAGGCTGTGTGTTACTGCTGTTCTTTGATTCTTGGTTCAGCCTGTTCTGGGTCTTTAGGATTGTCCCTATTAGTTGCTCGAATCTGGGCTTTGGACCCAGGAATGGATTGCCTTGGGGCAGGAGGCTGTAAAGGCCCGAGACAGCTCCTCTTACTTAAATTTCCTCATGTGCACTTCCTTGGTCCGCCAGCAGATGGTGCTCTCTGACAGCCCTCTCAGTTCAAAGCCTGGTTGGAGTGTATTCCTTTTTACATGGATTGGATCAGTGCAATAGAGGATCCTGCCTGGAGGCTAAGAGCCTCATAATTCAAACTTTCTCAGAGGCAGTTTTCCCACCTTTGCTGGCAGCCCCTTCCCTTTCCCCAGGTAGGAAATAATTCCACTCCCCTCTGCATCCTCTGCATCCTCAACAACCAGTCCAAGTTAGCAGAGAGAGAGATTGAGAGGATCGGATCTATTTAGTCCTTTGCTGGCTCCCAAGGAAAACAATGGCGCAGCCCCACCTGGCCTGGAAGGGCTGTGGGACACAGCAGACCAAATTTGTGGGTCAAAAGCAGAGTCACCCTTTGGCTGTGTCCTTCTCTCTTCCCTTTTCTGGGGAGGTGGATCCCTGGGGTCCCCTTTGCCTGTAGCCCTGGGCCCTAGGGCCTGAGAATTCAAAAGTGTTTAGAGTGGGGAGGATGCCCGCAGTTGTGGCTGCAGCTGCAGTTTTAACTCAGTTTTGCCCTCACAGTTCTTATCCTTTGCCCCACTCTCTTCTGGGCTGTGTCCAGCCTTCCCCTGATGTCTTTTCCCTGGTGTCTAGAGATTTTTTCCAGGCTGTGTCTGCTTGTCCTCTAGCTATTTTTCTGGGAGAAAAGAGAGTCCCATGTCTTTCTAGTCCACCATCATCCTGGAAGTCCAGTATATATCTTTCCGATCATAGGGTTAGCGTGGAAGCTAGACTATCAGTGATTTTCAGTAGGGAGTACATACTCCCTGAGAGGTTTGTCAGGAATGCTCTGGAGATGATGGTTTTATTTTTATAATGTTATATCAAGAGGGCTTGGATGAACGGTTCTTGTGTTTCTGAATGTTGTCAAAGTGTATTTTACTTTAGGATTGTGTCATCCGTTAAGGAGTGTATTTGATTCAGAGTATCATTATCAGAAGTATTGGGTATTTTGTTTTTAACTGTTTATTAATTTGAGGGTTGGAAAAATAGCATCTTGCTACATTAAATTCTTTGAGCACTCATGAGGTCTTATGTGATTTTGATATGATTAATTATTAATATTGTTTCTAATATTGAACCTTTATTTTTAAAAGGGAGATTCTACTGTTGTTGGAACAAGTAGGCTCCGGGACTTATATGATAAATTTGAGGAAGAGCTGGGGAGCAGGCAAGAAAAGGCCAAAGCGGCCAGACCTCCATGGGAGCCTCCCAAGACAAAGCTCGATGAAGATTTAGGTGAGTTAAAGGCACCAATGTCTCAGACCAAGATCCTGTGCTCTCTCATTATTGCTTGATTCTCAAGTTTTGGGAAGTATTTTTGAGAGTCCTGCCTTGAAATTTCTTCATTTTCATTTTATTTTCCTTAATTATAGTCAGCAAATATGTAGCAATGGAACTTTCTTCTTTTTGATCTTACTTTCCTTAATGGCAGCAGAATGCACATGAGATCTCATTTGCAATGCATGTAACAGTTGTGTCCCTTGTAGAATTACCTGGTCTTAGATGGGAACTTAGTCCTCCTTTCTCTGAAAACAGGAGCCTGTTCCATGTGCCTGTGATGACAAGCAGGGTCTGCTGCTTGGCCGTGCCCGTCGTCATTTCCAGGGTGTTTCTGGTTTGATGAGTTTCCACCTGTAGCCCAGCTCTGTTTGAAGGTTTCTTTCCTCACATAGACAGTTTCCATAACTTTGTATATGGTCGAGTTTTTCATGTGTGTATTCTGAGGGTCCAAGTAGATGGTATTCTTTGAGGATAGAAACTGTCTAGTACCCTTAACCCCTCAAGGATTGTTTTCTTTGAGGATAGAAACTGTTACTAATTTGTGTTCTTAACCCTTAATAGATTGTATGTATTGTGAGAATTTTGATTTTTACCCACAATAAAAATAAATTAAAAACAACAACAACAACAAAAAAAAACCCTTAATAGAGTGCCATGCCCAGACTAGGCATTTGGTATGCCTTTTCTTCCGCGTTCTCTCTGGCTCTTGTCTGCCCACCTTCAGTATGCCTCACATGCTGAGAGTCAGTATTAGGAGTGGATAGGGGCACTGACTCAAAAGCCAGATGGCTTAGGTTCAAATCCCTGCTCCTCCACCTTGACCCTCAGTTTTCTTATCTGCAAAATAGGAACTACAATAGCACCTACCTCATGCAAAACATGTAATAATTATCTAAGTGTTGGATTTTGTTGTTATGCTGCTGCTGCATTAATCTCTTATAGGATTATTCTAAGTTCTAGATCTGTTTTAATCCACTTATTTTCCTGGACTAACATCTTCTATTGCTACTCCTGAGAGAAAAAATATAAATTCTTCATTCTGGCATTTAAAACCTTTCTTAGTTGAACCCCTCACCTCCCAGTATATTACTGTGGGGATTCTTTGCTCTAGCCACAGCCATGACTATCCTGTGAGGCTCTTGCCTCCAGGCTGTAGCTTACAGTGCTCCCACTGCTTTCCTCTCCTCTTGCTTCCTCATCAGCCCTGTCTCATCGAGCTGCCAGTGCCTGTCATGCCTGCCCTTTCCATGAGATCGTTGCTGATTTTTCCAGATTCTGGTGGACTTGCCCTGTTCTAAATTGCTCCATCTTTTTAAAATGTGAAACCACATACCACTACTGTATTTTTCATTTTGTCTGGCATTGTTAATTAAGTCTTACTTTCTATATAAAATTCTTTTTCTTTGCTCCCTCAACTAGATTGTGACTTAGCATTCTGGACTGTCGATTCTATTTCATGGTATTACTTCGCAGTACACAGTGAACACTCACATGTTTGCTGGAAAAATAAATAATTGTCCTTACATTTAGAGATTTAGGTCAGTTGGAAGTTTACACATGTAACCCTGTGAATCAACTTCTAAACATGTTTTTTTTTAACTTCCGATAGAGAGTTCCAGTGAATCAGAATGTGAGTCCGATGAGGACAGCACCTGCTCTAGCAGCTCAGACTCTGAAGTTTTTGACGTCATTGCAGAAATCAAACGCAAAAAGGCCCACCCTGACCGACTCCATGATGAACTTTGGTACAATGACCCTGGCCAGGTGTGTGGATTTTTATATTCTTGCTTTGAGGGTTGTGAACTCACACATGACATTTATGGCTCCAGGCTCAGAAGATGCATGCTGGCTGGTATTGAAATGGAATTTTACTCTCAGGGTTGTGTGTCATTCTTCAGAGCTTATTTCTTTTCGGCTTCAAAGTTCGGCACCAAAGCACAGGCACCAGAGCAGCTGTTCCTTGAATCATATTTGATGATGTTAGTAAATTCTGTGTTGGAGAGCAGGATAATGGCACTGCCTCATTAAACTTGCAGTAAACAGAGGGAGACAAATGCTAGGATGAGGGAGAGAGAACTTGTAGGGTTTTTAAAAAACAGTTCACCTGGAAGGTGTGTTGCTGCAAAATAATAAACAATGTCTTATGTCCTTCTATAAGACTTAATATTTCTTAGCTGGTAACAGTCACAGTATCTTGTAACTTCTCTTACTTGTTAAATGTGCTTGAGCTATAGAAGTAACAATGGGACATAATTATTTTTATCTTTAATTACTTTTTATTATGTAATACAGATTACAAAATGTTATCTTTATAAAAGATTTGTGTTTTACAAATAAAACATATACGCAAAATAGTATCTTTAATGCATGTGAAATCATTAAGGATCATAAAATACATCCCCAAACAAAGATATTTTAAAATTTATATTTTACAAATAAATTCTTATCAGTCTATATTAATTTGACTGCTCTCTGGTTCTTGCTAGATGATGGCTATCTAAAATTGTTTTCCTAATAGAATTAATATAGTTAAAAATGTCTGGCAGAAATGTACATTGTGGTCCATTGCATTCTCTTGGGATTGAGCAGAAATGTTTGCAAAATTGCCAATGCATTTTAAACTTATTTTTATATATTAATTATGTATATGAGCTTTTAAAAACAGCTTTATTGAGATATAATTCACATCCACGCAATTTACACATTGAAAGTCCAGTTCAGTGCTTTTTTAAGTACATTCATTGGATTGTACAACCAACACCACAGTCTAATCTTAGAACATTTAAAAAGTCTTCCCTAAGAGAACCCTTGTACCCATCAGCAGTCATTCTCTACTTTCCATTTATGATCTTTTTAATTGGCTGCTGTCCTCCCTCTCAAGAAGCTCCTGCCTTGGCTCCTGTGCCTTCTTATTCCTCTCTGTGATTTGTCAGGGCATTCTGTATAGTCTCACTATTTTGTTGGTTGTATCTGATTTTATGTCCTCTGTACAGTTGAGCCTTAAAAAGGGCTGATCCACATAGGGGCCCAGACCCTCGTAAAACACAGGAATGCAGGATGTGTGTTTGCTTCCCTGGAAACCATTGAGCATTAAGTGATTTTTCCACATTTCTCATCACATTTGGAAGCAGCATTAGGAGTGTGTTGTGACTTTTGAAGGAATCCTATTACTTTCTCATTTGCCAGCTCTTACTTGGGATAATATCGTAACATGATATTTTTTTAGGTAGTAATGTTATTTCTCGGCTATACTACCTGGAGCTTTACATTTCCTAAATGGATAAAGAAAGTTAGAGTTTTTCCCATTAATATTTGTTTTCAAACTCTTATTGAGATATTTTCTTTATATTTCAATTGGTCACACTTAGTTACAAATCCCAAGAACTTTAAAGAAATTATGTTTTTTTTCTTTTTTAAAAACATTTAATACAAATGCTCCAAATCTAAGCTCTGGTCTCCTTTTTCTGATTCAGCATTACCTTTTAACTTTTTTTTTTATAGAAAGTACCGGGGATTTAACCCAGGATCTCGTACATGGGAAGCAGGTGCTCAACCACTGAGCTACATCCGCTTCCCAGTGAGAGTTGGTTTTTTCGTTTGTTTATTTGTTTGTTGTTTTTAGGAGGTACCCCGGATCGAACCTGGGACCTCATACATGGGAAACAGATGCTCAACCACTTGAGCTACATCTGCTCCCCAGTATTACTATTTATACTTGATAAACTTTTGAAAATGACTTTTAAGGTCCAAACTTGAGATTTTAACCTCAGTTCTGTTTTTTTGGTGTTCTCTCTCACTGTCTTCCACATAAATGGGTCATTCCATTTAGATGGTCTCATGTCCCCAGAGCATAGCACAGGCATTCTTCCTTTTCTTTTCTCGTGCTGGGGCCTTGTGTGGAATAGCTATCTTTTTCTTTTCCTGCCCTGTCCAGTCCTTTACATGCCATCTCTGTAATGCTTTCTCTCACCAACCACTGCAGCCCCAGATGTAACTCCATCTGTGCTGATGTGTTTTTCTTTTAAATTTCCAAGCATATCATATGTATTCTGTTTCTCTTGCCTAGAATAAATGTTTCTTTAGTACCTGGACCCTGTACTATTTGCCAATCCCAACTCGCAACCCAACCCCCTCCACTTCCATGCTTAGCATTCATCTTTCTATCCAAGAGGCAGTCAGTGGTTATTCACTTAGAGAATTATGTGAAGGTTGTGGCAGTAAAGTGATTTCAAGTGAACAAACAGATATGGTCCAATGTGATCAGTGTTGAAGGTTTTTCTGGTTCTGGTAGGCATTTTCTTCACTTTGCTTTAGAGATACCTTTAGTTTCTATTTTCAAAATATTTCATCTGCAGGTCACCTTCAAAGCATTCTATGTGTTCCTCCAGGATATAACATATGCTTTTCTTTTGTGAAAAAGTCATTTTTCCTGAAATAAGAAATAGAAAAATGTACTGAAAAGTGGTGGGAAGGGATGGGGCAGACAGTATGCTGACATTGATATTTTCTGCATGGCTGCACAAATAACTCGAGAATGCAGCGTTGTCATTCAGCTTCCCTCTATCAGACAATATAGACAGTTTGCAGCTTTATTGGTTTTGGAACATCCGTTTAATCTTCTATCTGTGACAGCCTCTTCAGAGCTTCAGTACTCATGACATTAAAGCTTACAGTTTCTGAGGCATCATTGTGCATGGTGTGGATTTTCCCCCCCAGTAAAAACGAATTACATTTTGTTTCTGACAGATGAATGATGGACCACTCTGCAAATGCAGTGCCAAAGCCAGGCGCACAGGAATTAGGCACAGCATTTATCCTGGAGAAGAGGTAACTGGTTTGGGTTTTATATTTGTAAGTGCTGAGAAACTAGAAGTAGGCAGATGCTGTTGCCATTCTTTTCCCCAGAAATGAAATAATACCATCAAAATAGTATTTTCATATTCTTTAAAAGTCTGTCACTGATAATTGCACAGGAAAAGTATATGGGTTTTGGGGTGGAGTGGGGAATGTTATCAAGGGAACTTTAAAATTTTTTGGAAGGTGCATTATTTAAAATTGGCGAGGTGTATTTAAATTGTATTTTATTATAGACAACTATTACAATATGTACAGCTTTGAATACTTTTTCATGTTTTTATCATAAATGGTTATGAATTATCCTGGAAAAAACGATCTTACCCAAGTGCAATGAGGCACATGTCCTTTTTCTTTGGGTATATGGCAGCCATCTGCTTTCTGCTTGTGCTTCCCCTCCATTGTAGCTCTTGTTAGACTCACCGTCTTTTTGTTAGTCTGTTTTCCTCACTAAACCGTGAGTAATATATGACTGTTTATACTTGCATATACCCTGTCCTTGGTTTGTCCAGGCCCTCCACAAATGTTTGACTGAATGGGTCAACATTTTTATCTTTGAGTCAAATATAGCTACTCCCTATCAATGATCTGCCTTCATTTTTCCCTATTATCTTTTTATAAACTATTTTTATTAGTACCAGGATCATCACTTTATGATTTAGTACATTATGTTTAAACATAGTCCATATAAATCCTTAATTCTATTTAAGTCAGCTTTGAAGCCATAACAGTAATTGAGACAGTGCCTGATAATGTGTATTACTTGCCTCACTTTTATCCCATTAGTGAAACAAGGACTTGTGGGACAAGATCTGTACCATGTATGAGTTTCAGGTTGGGGTCTTGGAAAGCAGTTATTGAGATGAAGTTTGTGGTGCAAGGTGTTTTTCAGGCATCGACACATGTGGCAAGACGAGAGCAGAGACAGGATAGAGCAGAGGGAGAAGTCAGACTCTGGTCTAGGCTAGTTAAAGGCTGGCTTGTTGGCATTGTCTTGCTTTGGGCCGAGATGGCCTTCGTAGCCTCAGAAGCAGGCTGCCCTAGAAAGGCACAGCCTTGGGGAGAGGGCTCGTGAGCTGCGGCAGACCCTGAAGGAGCCGACAGCTGGAAGCTGGTGCAGACTGCGTTCCCCACAACTGGGCTTCAGAAGGCCCTTCCTTGAGCGATCTGGGTGGATGGTGGTGCTAGCTGAGGACCTGATGGCCGGCAAGGCAAACCTCAAAGTACGTGTTTATTACGATGAGAACAAACTGTTGGCCTTTTTGGGATGGAAGGGACCAGTGTTATCAACTTGTCAGGTTGGTCTCCTTGAGGAGTGGTGCCATTTTGGGGCCTAGCATTGGTCATTATAGCTGGCGGCTGACATTCAGCACTGCAGCAGTTAGTTTAACCTTAGTACTTAGGGGTCCAAGCTGGTGGGCTTATGTGAAGCCTCCATCTCTGCTACTTGGCCACTTCATTCATATACCTATCATGTCAGCTCTGGATAGCTAGTGACAGAGGCTGCTTGACATCACCTGACCAAGTCATTCTATCTACTTGGTGGTTTAGTACCTCTTGTATGGAGGGTACTCTGGTGGACATTCACATGTGATACAGAGCTCTTCATGCCCACTCCTGTGTGTCCATCCACAAGCCTGTACCCCAAGACCTTCCTATCCCTGATCCTCCCATCTTTTTCCTTCTAGGCCTCTGACCAGCTGGCACGGCCATTTGCGTCTGCCCATGGGTCCATCTATAGTCTAACCTCAGGCCACTTCTCTTTCCACACAAAGTGGATGACCAGGTATACTGCCCAAAACTCTGCTGACTTATTTGCAAACTAAGCTTAGGCTTTTTCCTCCATGTTCACCTGGTCATATGGGATTCACCATACAGCCTGAGTCATCAGCTGAGGGAGGGGTGCTGCTGCAGCAATGGTAGATGCCGTGGGGTTCTGGGCTGCCTGCTCATGCAGCTTGTTTGTACCATGTGCTTCTACATGTGTTCAGTGATGATGGATTGTTGCAGGTCCCATCCAACCTTATGCCTTGGTGGGTGTGACACCCAACTTGTGATAGGTGGTTCCAGCAACATAATTTTTTGGTGTCCATTGGTCAGGTGTTCCATATCCACCAGGGCTCAGTAGCACATCAGGGGTTGTTTTTTAAAGGCATAAAATTATTCTCTGTAGATGATATGGCCTTGTTCTAGGGACCAGCACTGTTTCTCCCCGTGTGACCTACTACAAAGTCCTTCCGTGTCTCTTCCCACCAGTCAGCACTATAGGATCTGCAGAATTGTGTAGCCTCAGCAGCAGGGCTGCTTGCACTGCAGCCTGGCACTGCCGAGGCTTTCTCAGCTGGGCCCCACTCAGAGCTGGCAATCTTTCGTACCACCTAGTGAATGGGTTGGGGCAGTATTCCTAGGTGTAGAATATGCTGTCTCCAGAATCTGAAGAGGCCCATCAGGTGTTGTGCTGCCTTCTTCATTGTAGGAGGTACAAGAGGCAATAATCCCTTTTACTTTAGAGGGGATATATTGGCATGCCCCAGATCACTGGATCTCTAGAAATTGTATGGATGTGGTAGGCCTCTGAAGCACTATAGGTTTTATCTCCCACCCTCTGGAGAATATGTGTCTTACCAAGGACTCTAGCCTGATCAAGATAATGTCAAAGATATAATGGCTAAGCATGCTTTAGATAGTTTTCCCTTCTCTAGGCAGTGATTGGGTTTGCAAGTTCCAATATGTTAAACTTGGCATACTTCATTTTGCCTGTGTATGGAGAGATTGAAATAATTAAAAAAAACTCATAATAAAAGACATTGTTGCATGCTTAAAAAAAAAAAAAAAAAAAAGATATAATGGATCAACGTGATGTTCTACGGTATGCTCTTTGAACTGTGTTATGGCAGAAGTTGAGAGAGTTAACACAGTATTGTGGCAAAACTATAAATGTATATTGTCATCTCTTCCATGTAGTGAACCATTTCTGATCATTATATCTGATTGGGCTAGAAACGAACACAATTCATGAAATCAGTAGCTGCGGGAGTGGATGTGGCTCAAGCGGTTGAGTGCCTACTTCCCAGATGGTAGGTCCCAGGTTTGGTTCCTGGTGCTTCCTAAAAAAAAACAACAGAGCAAGCAACAAGCAAAACAAATGGGTAATTTCAGTGGTTTCTGCTTGGCCTTCCCCACTATAATAGCTCTTACCCACAGGTCAAGACCCTAATGTGGCGGTTTTGCCATCTGTTAAGTGTGACAATTCCAGTGATGCATTTGGAGACCATGGAAATGACTATGGGCTGGGTCTGTGGATTCAGTGGGACCACTGGAAGCTATACCTTGGCCAGGATTCCTTTTATTACTTGGCTTTTATAGTCTCCTACTCTAACGTGGATGGCAGGATGATGTGTCTGGTCTCCTGATATCCGTGTTGATTTAGATACTGTGTTCAACATTCCTTGAACATTTCCCCAGTGTATAGTTACCCGAGTCAATGGCCAGAGGTCCCTTAGGGGCATCATGACCATGTTTATTTGCCGTGGTGTTGCAGGGTTCTTTCTCCTTGGATCTGACCACCTCTTCAGTCAGCGGATCTCGGCGTAAAAGCTTGCTCAGGTCTGGAACTGGGTGAGGGGTCTTGACTCTTTATTGGGTGACCTACCTTCAGCCTCTTGGTTATCCATTCTTGATTTCTTCTGCAGGTACAAACTAATTAGTGCTTTTGTAAGCTGCCCATTTTTTGCACCGAGGGATGCCATGTTCTATTAACTACTTCCATAACACTCTGTGGTCAAACCCCCTTGGCTGCCACTTTATCCTGGGTCATTGTCATAATTAGCAGCCTTCTGGCTTCTGGAAGTTTAGTGCCATCACCTGGTCTCTTGGTTCACGGTCCTGTCATCCTCATTGCTATTGGGGAGCTTAGCTCTGGGGCAGCCTCTCCTACTGTCAGCCTTAGGCTACAGAGGAGAGCCCCTCTGATATTCTTAGTGACGCTGGTGCCCCTTTCACCAGCACATGTCCACAGACCTTCTCGTGGAACATGATTAAATGATATATTTTCCAGTCATGCATACTGTATTCCAGTGTGCCCACTTTATGTTCTGGCTCCTTTGATCAGTCATTCTCAGAATCTGCTGCTGGCATGTGCTGGCTCCTTTGGGATATAATCTCTTTCCTCCCAGTAACTCCCCAGTTGGCTTATGCTGTGAATTAACCCTAATAATAGGTGTAGTGGCCAGGAGGGGAGACTGGGTGTGTGTGTGGGTCAGTGTGGCTTTGCAGGGTCTTCCATTGTCTTTCAGATCCGGTGGGTATTTGCTCTTAATAGGGAGGGATGGGCCACCTCAGCAGACTCAGCAGGTTCAGAGAAGTCTTGGGAGTCAAAAGTTTTCCGGAGCCTTGACTTGGCCATAACCGACCAGTTCAGCCTCTCTGCCTGATGAGTCCTGAGCTTGGTTCTCATACTCTCTGACTGCTCAGTGTAGATGAGAGCTTCTTTGTATATCTCCAAGAGGTTCTCTGGCTTTTATATCTGGCTTCCAATTGCCTTTTACTCTTCCTCAAGTGTTACATTTCTGTAGAGCAGTAGCCTTTGGCATCACCCGGGAACTTGTTAGAAATGCAGCTTTTCAGTCTGCCCCAGCTACTGAATCAGAAATTCTGGTTCTGAGTTTTAGCAAGCTCTCCAGGTGATTCAGAGTCACATTGAGGTTTGAGGAGCATTGTAGAGCATCAGTGGAGCTTCGTATTAGTTATCCATCCCATTAGCCTTATAGCTACTGCTTCCTCCGTAGTCTTAAACACCTGCTATATCCCACGTGCTTTCACTGTACAGACCCCAATAAACCACCTCTGAAAGTTTGAATTGGCCTGTCATCTTGTGCCGGGGACTGTCGTGCTCCACCTACCATAGGTGAGTGGGTTCTTATTGCTGGCTGGGTGGTAAGTGATACAGCTCCAAAATCCCCTTTTATCTCCTGCTTTCTTGGAGAGTTGATACTCCTTGTATCAGCTGTCACATGTTGGGTAGGCTCTAGAAGCAGATGCTAAGGTGGTGTTTGAGGTGCATGATGTTTTTTAGGGATCATCACCTGTGAAAGGAAAAGGGTATACAGAGGATTAGACTGAGGGAGATGAACTATGAGTCAGGTCTGACAGAGCCTCAGCCAATCTGGTAGGGATCGCTGGGGCAAATGTTGCTTGTTGGAGCTGCGTTGAAATGGCTGGACCTTTATATCTCTGCCCAGCTCAGTTCCCTGATGTGGCCATGCCAGCAATGGCCTGATGCCAGGTGAGGGGACTCTGCAGCTGGAGTAGATCCTGAAGAAGCCAACAGCTGGAGGCCGTCTGCTGACTACCTTCTCCCTTGCTGGGCAGTGCAGCCTGCTTGGAAGGGGATCTTGGTGCTGTGCCTCCGTTTTTATCACAATGTACCCAGTGATTCCACTGATGCTATTTTGTTTTCTTTCAGTTTTTCTTTTCCCATCTTAAGCTCCATCAAAGTTCTGCCAACTTTTCATCCTTCCTTCATTTCTGGCCCCTTTCTTAACTTTAGTAATATTCTGTTTTTATCAGTGTATTTATGTATATATATATATATATTTTTTTTTTTTTTAAGATTTTTTATTTATTTATTCATTTATCCCCCCCTTGCTGCCTGTGCTCGCTGGGTCAGCTAACCACACTGTGCGGGCGGGCTTTGCCCTCACCAGGAGGCCCCGGGAACCGAACCTGGGGCCTCCCATATGGTAAACGGGAGCCCTACTGATTGAGCCACAGCCGCTTCCCATCAGTGTATTTATATTTAATCCTTCCATTGATTTCTTTTTTTCCCCTATTAAATCCCATGGTTATTACTTCTGAGATGAATTTCCCCCACTTTTTTTTTTTTCCAATTTATTTGGAAGTTTAGTCACAAGTCAATTATTGTGTTATTTTACAAATAAAAGGAAGACAGTCATAGAATTTTAGTGCTAGAAATTAAACCCCTTGTATTATATATGAGGTAATAGGTTCAGGATGGGTGAGCGGCCAGCTCTTTTTCATTTATCTAGGTAATGGCAAAGTGAATACTGTTCTTCCATATCAGTCTGTAAAGGAGCACACATAAACACCTTCTTTTTTTTTTAATCAGATGTCATTCTAGAAATAAAATATATTTTAAAATAAAAATGTTTTGCTGCTTAACTTTTTGAACTCACTCTTGTTTTCCCCACAGGTCATCAAGCCCTGTCGTCCCATGACCAACAATGCTGGCAGACTTTTCCACTATCGGATTACAGTTTCCCCTCCTACAAACTTTTTAGTAAGTTCCTAACAAAATGAGATTTCATTTATTTTAAAACACAAATAGGTTGTTGAAACTACTGATTCAGTTCTTAAGTATTCTTTCTTTTAAAAATATTTTGCTTTTTTGTTGGTATATTGGACCTTATGTTGACTTTCATTTTGCCTTCCTCTCACTCTACTACTGTATCTTCTTTCATTGTACTGTTGTTATTGCAAATGGAGCTATGAAAAATGGGAAAACTATGTGAACACTTCCACATCTTTTGAAAATCATCATATAGCTTATATATTATGTCTAATGATATGAACAAGAAAATCTGTTGTATATTTATGATAATAGTATCTAATATCCCTTCAGCATGTATACTATGTCCCAGGTACCATGCTAAGTGTTTGACATGCATTGTTATTTGATTTTACAACAGACCTATGAAACAGATATTATAATTCTCCCTATATAAATTCGGCAGTAGTCCATGTTTTATGGATGAGGTTAAGTAACTAGCTCAAGATTCACTTAGCTAGGAGGTGGTGGAGTGGTGGTTTGGCCCAGACAGTGTATATACCTAGATGCTTTTTCATAATTCTGTATTGCCTTTCACAATACAAAATTTATTAATTTTTTTAACAAATCAATTTTATTGATAGATATTAAAGCATAAATCCATCCAAAGTGTACAGCCAATGGTATTTGGTATAATTACATATTTGTGCATTCATCACTTCATTCATTCTTAGGGCACTTTCATTATTCCAATAATAATAATAATAATAGTAATAATAAAATAATAATAACAAAAAACAAACAAAACTTATCACCTCTCAATTTCTCTATGCTTCCCCTGCTGTACGTAGTTGCTATTCTCATTGACTTCCCTGAGTTGGTTTTTTGGTTTGTTTGCTTGTTGTTTGTTTTTGTTTTTGTTTTTAGGAGGCACTTGGGATCGAATCTGGGGCCTCCCATCTGGGAAGCAGGTACTCAGCTACTTGAGCCACATCTGCCCCCCAATAGCTGCTCTTCTTTTCCTAGTATATTTGTATTTTGTAAAAATAGTCTTATTTATGCAATATCACCCATATTCGTGTATTACATGAGGTTTCACTGTCTTATACAGTCCCATGTTATAGTTTTTAGCTTTCCTTCTAGTAATATACATGACCTTAGACTTTTCCATTCAACCACTGTCAGACCCATGTAATAGCTCTGCTAGTTACAAACACCATGATGTGCTTTCACCATTTCTATTCATTTCCAAAGATGAACAAACAACCTTTTTACCACTTCTGCACAGATGAACCCTCAGCTTTCCATTCTCTTCCCTTCTTCTATTTTCTGGTGACCTGTATTCTAATTATTAACTCCGTGAGTTTACACAATACATTTAGTTCATAATAGCACAATCATACACTATTTATCCTTTTGTGTCTGGCTTGCTTCACTCAACATAATGTCCCCCAGGTTCATCCATGTTGTCATATGCTTCACAACTTCCAAAATTTATTAATTTTAGTTACATATCTTCAAGAGATTTCAATTCAAAATTAGGTTATTATTCTATTGTAAAGCAACCTTGTTGAGGGGATGCACCTCCCTGGCACTGAGGGATTATTACGAAGCACTAACCAGCTATGCATTTGGAAAAAGCCCTTGACCAATAGGGGGTAAAATTAAATCCAGAAGAGTTTTTATGGCTAAGAGGTTTCAAAGGGAGTTGGGAGGTCATTCCAGACTTTTACTTAATGCATGTCTCAGGCAGATCTCACAAACTGCCACAATAAACAGATCCTCAAATGGGTGCTCCCAAGGACTCTCGAGACATCTGGACACTATAGGCAGGGCATACAACCCCATGAAATCAGCACCCTGTCTGTGGGCCTTACCTTGGAATATATCATAACCTGTTTGCCTAATTTTACAGACTTAGACTCATTTATAATTTCCCTACACAAGATTTTTCTAGCCCTTTTATTTGAACCTATAATTAGCACTGTACCCGTTAAATAGATGTCCCAGAAACTTAAAATCTTCTGTCTGTTCATATGCCGGTTGAGCCCTGAAACTCAGCAGAGTTCAGCTAACACCTACTCTGCAGTTTATTGGATTTGCCTAAGACAACTAACAGAATGATGATGATGGACAACCCCCATCCCAAAAATCAAAGAGTATCTAAAACTACAAGCAAAACAGTTCCTTCCATCTGCCACATAAGATCTAAGCCTCCTCTCAATCTGAAGCAGAGTAGGCATCACCATCCCAGAATCCTCAAAATTGAGGAATAAACTAACGTGAGGGTGGAATGCAACCATGGACCAATGTAGATTTATTATTGTAGTAATGAAAGAACATGTAACTTTGATATAAAGATAGTGGTTGCCAGAGGTTCTGAGGGGAAGGGAGGGAAGAATAGGTGAAACAAATTCATGGTTTTTAGTACATCCACAGAATTGTGCAACCATCACCACACTTAAATTTTAGAAATCCTTATTACCCTAAAAAGAAACTAACTGTCTATCCATTAGTAGTCATTCCCGACTGCCCCAGCATTCAGCAATTTCTAATGTACTTTCTGTCTCTGTAGATTTGCTTAGTCTGGCAAAATTGTAATCCTACAATAATGTGGTCTTTTGTGACTGGCTTCTTTCACTTAGCATAATATTTTTAAGATTTATCTTTGTTATAGCAAGTGTCAGTACTTCATCCTTTTTTTTTTTAATTTACTTTTTATCCATTTTTACCACCCCCCCCCATGTTTGCTGTTTTTGTGTCCATTCGCTGGGCAATTCTCTGTGTCTGTTTCCTGCCCTCTCTTCTCATCCTTCTCCTCCTGTCTTCACCGGGATTCGATCCTGGGAACCTCCGATGTGGGAGAGAGGCATACCACCTGCGCCACCTTAGTTCCTGGTTTCTCGACGTGTCTCGTCTTGGCTCTCCTTTGTGCCACTCTCCCGTTACATCCTTATCTTGCTGTGTGGCTCGGCGGGGCCTGGCGGCGCACCCGCTCATAGGGTCTGGCGGCCCGCACGCTTCTATATTTTTCTTTATTTTCACTGGGAGGTCCTGGGGATTGAACCCATGTCCCTCCATGTGGGAGATGGATGCCCAACCATTTGAGCCACATCCGCCCCAGTACTTTATCCTTTTTATAGTAAAGTAATATAGTCTATTGTATGGATATGCCACATTTTGTTAATCCATTTATCAGTTAATGGACATTTGAATTTCTACTTTTTTTGCTATGATGACTAATGTTATGAACATTCATGTAAAAGCTTTTGTGTACTGCATGCTTTCATTTCTCTTGGGTATGTACTTGGGAGTGGAATTGCTGGGTAATGTGGCAACCTTATGTTAATTTTTTTGAGGAACTGCTCAACTGTTTTTCAAAATGGCCACACCATTATTAATCATTGGTTAGTCAGAAGTTCTTTTCGTTGTATTTAATTATATTTTGTTTGAGTTACTCAAACAGAAAGCAAAATATTGGTAAAATAATGTACAAATTGCTTCCTTTTAATTTCTTATATATGTAATATTTAAAAGATGGTTCAATATCTTTGTAAGAAATGTGATAATTAGCTCCATATTTAGCACTTTAAATATGGGCTACAATAACAGCATAAGGAAGAGTATCTCTTATGTTTAGATAAACATTGCACTAATTACTGATTTCGTTTTCAGGTAGAAGGTAGCCCCGTAATTGGGGCCTTTGGCATTATGAGGGAACTGATTTGTGACAGTGTTTTTTTTGTGGCTTGGCAGCTTCTTGGAGAGGCTGGAAATGGAGCTCTTAGGGATTGAGTTTCTGGCACCTGAGGCCTCTTAGAGCCTTCCAGGCTGATGCAAGTCTCAACTCTAGTGATACTGAGGCTTTTTTTTTTTTCCCACTTTGCACTTTGGGTCATCTATGTTATTATGTTGTTCCTGTTAGGACTTTTCTTATTTTAGAGGTTCAGTAAGAACAGACTGGCAATATTGTGGGATTAAATAAAACAAGTTCCTAGAGAATGAAGCTGTGAAGCTTTTATTTTCTTCATGGTACTAATAGTAAACATTCTTGAATGCTTTAGGACATAGATATTATATTTAAAATATCAAGCCAAAGAATTCCACGAAGCCAGAGAATTCCACCTAAAAATAATATTTTATATAAAGCTCCCCCTGTTGTCAGAGAAAACATCATTGAAGTCCATGAAGGCCCTCCATTTTTCCTTTTGATTGCTTTGTGTGGCGAGGGAATTTTGCATATGCAGAGCATGCCCTTTATTAAATTCATGTTTTGTGCTTCTGTTTACTTTTAGACTGACAGGCCCACTGTTATAGAATATGATGATCACGAATATATCTTTGAAGGCTTTTCTATGTTTGCACATGCTCCCCTGACCAATGTAAGTATGTACTAATTGGCTAGCTTTCTTTCTCTCTCTACACCCTCTTCCTTCCCTGCCTTCTCTTCATTCTTATTTCTTTGCAAAAGTCAAAATAGATTTCCTTTTGTCTGACTTCTAAGTAACATTTACTTTGCGTCCCCCAACATGAGCTGCAGGAAGTCTGTGGCAGTGTGTGTCAGGTGGGAGTGTGACATCTGTGCTAATGAGTCACAGGTTTGGTCCACATTAAATGGTGTAAGTAAACATGTGTCAGAATAATATTTTGAGAGTGTGAAAGATTGAAAAATAAGGATAAACTGTGGAGTAACTTGTTAAAAGTTATTTTGGGTTGGGTGTCATTCAAAAGAAAGCTGGAAAGTTTTAAGGAGAAATTGCTACTTAGTCTCTCAGCTTGTTCAGAACATATAGAGCCTGAAATAATTTCATACATTTTTTGCTTTTGAAGAGACTGTGTGACATACAGATTCGTATTTTTATACAGGTATGCAGGCTGCTTTGTTTTTAATCGGTTCAAATGGAAGTTCTTTATCTGTGAGTCAAACTCTTCTATCTCAAACCTGGCAATTTTAGGAATTGGCTCACTTATTTATACTCTGGTTGGATTTAGAGTAAATTAGCTGGCAGCAGTGTTGGAAAGGGATAGAAGTAAAGTTAACCGAGTTCAGAGGCTGTCATAGACTTTGTGGAATTGTAGCAATGATGTGTCTGCATCAAATTAGAATGTTCTTTAATCCTTCCTGGTTTGGTTATATGAAATTACATTTGCAATTTAAAAAGTTCATTTTAGTTAAGACTATTTACTTAAAACATGAAATTCTGTTCCATTGGAGAGTAAAGTAAGAATTAAATCTCTGCCTATCCTCGGTGCTTTCTGTCATTCTTTTTTCCTTTATAAGTAGACATGATTTCATTGTAGTGATACTAACTTAAATTGTTTTCATAATTAGGTTTTCTTCATTCCATAGTATATTTTATCCTAGAGAATTTTCTTTGAGAAGACGACTACATTGTAAATGTAAAAATAAAATCGTCTGATGCACATTACATCTACCTCCTGGGTGGACCCTCTGCTCAACAATATAGAAAAGGGAGTAATACTGGACCATTCTTGAACAATCTTAATGAAAAGCCATTAGGAGTTTTTGAATTCTGGGGTGTAGTTTCTTGTTTGTTTGTTTTAATGTCCCTGTTAGGCTCTCATACCCTTTGTTACACCCAATCTCATAGTGTGAGGGTTGGAAAGGCCTTTAGAGATCATCTAGTCCAACTCCTCCCTTCCTACTGCATTGCTCTTTTTTCAGAGGGCTGCAAATTTTAGAAGGAAATTCAAGTAATTTAGTTAGCATGCATATATTTAAATTGTCTATCATCTAATTCCCTAGATGTAATATTGATCTTATTTTAACTTTTAGGATCACCTTAATCAAAGAAGGAAAAGCAGTGTGGCCTCAGAGAGACTAGGACTTAAATATTAGTGAATTCCACTTACTAGTTGTATGACTTGACAGCTCAATCTTTATTTTTTACTATAATCTTTCCTTTTATTTTTTATTACTATTTTTAAATATATTTTTTAATTTTTAAAAAGATACCTAGATTACATAAATGTTACACAAAAATACATGGATTCCCATATGCCCCACTCCCCACACCTCCCACACCCTTCCACATAAACAACATCCTTCATTAGTGTGGCACATTCATTGCAATTGATAAACGCATCCTGGGGCATTGCCACTGAGCATGGACCATAGTGCACATTGTAGTCTACACTCTCTCCCACACAGTTCTGCATGTTATATGACGATATAAAATGGCCTATATCTGTCATTGCAATATCATTCAGGACGATTCCCAAGTCCCGAAAATGCCCCTTTATTACACCTGTTTTTCCGTCTCCCTGTCCCCAGAACTTCCAGTGGCCACTGGCTCCCCATCAGTGCTGAAATTTCTTCCATTTAAAAATATGGGGAAACGGCTGTGGCTCAATCAGTAGGGCTCCCGTTTACCATATGGGAGGCCCCGGGTTCGGTTCCCGGGGCCTCCTGGTGAGGGCAAGCCCGACCGCACGAGGCGTGGTTGGCTGACCCAGCGAGCGCGGGCAGCAAGGGGAGGATGGATGAATGAATAAATAAAATCTTTAAAAAAAAATAAAAATAAAAAAATAAAAATATGGAACGTACATTTAATTGAGAAATGTATATATTTATTTATCTGTGTTTACTTTTTAGTTTTTAATTGTTTATATTTTCAATTATTAAATGTACAAAATAAAGTTAAAAAAATGTTAAAAAAAAATATATGTGGAACGCTTCATGAATTGCGTGTCATCCTTGTGCAGGGGCCATGCTAATCTTCTCTGTATTGTTCCAGTTAAAACTGTGTATATGTGCTGCTGAAGCGAGCACAGTTCAATCTTTATTGCCTTTGGCCTTCTCATCTGTAAGATAGGGTATTAATTGTAGCAGTCTCATAGGCTTTTGTGAAAACAAATGAGATGACACATGAGAAGTACTTAGCGTGGTGCTTGGCACTTAGTAGATCCTCACTGAATATTGGTGCCTCTTAGTTTGGAAATGATACAGACAGACCTGGGTTTGAATCTTTATTCTAATTCTTTTTTTTTTTTTTTAACTCTGATTTTTTATATTTCTATTACTTTGCAGAAATGATTTTTTGAGTTTTATTAATGATAGTTATACTTTGGACTTCAGTAAGAATTAGAAATAGTTTTTTAATGTCCCTTAGCAAAAGGTTTGGCACTGACAGGGTGTTAAATTAATCACAGTTGTTACTACAGTTGTTGTAATATAAAAGATAGGCCTGAAAAATTCCTGGCTTCAGCATATATTTTATGTAAAAATTCAGTTGCTCAAAACCTGAGAACTTTACCCTGTAATGAGAAAGTAAGCTCCATCACTTATATTAGAGGTGCCGATAAAACAAATAGAGTGTTAATCCTGAGTGTTGTACAGTTCCTAGGAATTAGAGTCATCAAAGGCCTCATGAATGTGAAATAGTCTCTCAAGAAAAAGAATTATTAAATTGCTTTACTGATCTGATACATTTTCTTGCTAGAGATAGAACATCAGCAATAAGGGCATGCAAATGATAGTAATGATAGAATCTTGACCAAATTTAGTTTCAACAAGTTCTCTTCAGGTCCTCTTAAATTGAAGTGGATTGAAAGTCTTGTTGGCTAAGTATAGAGAATTTAGGAAAAATTTTATCTTTTTATGAAATATTTTTGCTATTATTTATAATACCTGGTGTTAATAAGGGTTTTGACAATGAAAGTTATGAAAATATAAGTATGAGATACACAATGTCTTTTCTCAGCCTCAAAAGTACAAGAAAGTGCCTTGATCATTTCCTTTCCACCTTACTTGACTGACCTCTGGGTTTGGCCCTTCAGTGCCTGGAGGTAGTAGAGTTAGACTGTAGAAGTGTAGGGAGGATTTTTTGTGTGTGGGGGTGTGTTTTTTTTGTTTGTTTGGTTTTGGTAGAGTGAGATAGGTGTTAGTGTCAGCTAGCACATGATATTCTTTACTTTTAAGTATCATATACATTTTAAGGAATGATTGTAGGCATTTATATTATTGGATGACATTGACTGGGAGATGTTTTTGTTATCTTTGAAGTAATACAGTTCCTTGGTTGACCAACATAGTAAAATGACAAGCTCGCTTTGAGTCTCAGAAAGAGAGCAAAGTTTGAAAAGATGTGGAGACCCTTCCTTCCAAATCTGTGTGTCTAGGAAGGGCAATCATGGTATGGATGGGGGCCCAAAAGAAAATAAAGTTATGTAAAGAGAATAGGTCAAAGAAGGAATTTCAAAAAGTGATATTTTAATTAAGACAGATAGGAAAAGGACTGTTGTATTAGTCAGTCAAAGGGGTGCTGATGCAAAATACCAGAAATCTGTTGGCTTTTTAAAAGTGTACTTATTTGATGTAGAAGCTTACAGTTACTAGGCCATAAAGCGTAACTTACTTCCCTCACTGAAGTCTTTTGCCATGTGTTGTAGCAAGATGGCTGCTGACATCTGCAAGGGTTCATCCGCCTTCCTCTTCTTAAGGCCCCATGGTCCCAGCTTCTAATCTCAGCTGTTGGCTGGAATAAGTCTCGTCTCTCTCTGGGTTCAGCTGCTCTGTTCTCTTCACAAGGTCAGCTCTAGACTATCAGGCTCTCTCTTTTCCCGGGGCCTCTGCCATGCTATTGAGCCATCTCTATTCCTCTGTGTTCTTCTCCTGTGTATTTACTGCCCGGGGCTCCAGCATCAAAAAACTCCAACTGACTCCTCTGCCGTGTAGTTTTCTCTGTTAGTCCTCGTCCCTAGTCCCTACCCACCAAAGGGGCGGGGACTCAACATCCTACTGATGTGGCCCAATCAAAGCCTTAATCATAATTTAATCAAGTAAAAGTGAAACTTCTGGATTTAATACAATCTAATACACCCAGAGAAACAGGCCATTTCACAAACATAAACCAGTATCTATTTTTGGAATTCATAAACAATATCAAACTGCTACAACTGTCTTTGCACAAATTATCCAGCTTAGTTCTTTTGCACATGGTAGCAATGAGTAAAATACAGTTTTGTTCTTTTTCTGCCTGCCTCTTGAGTATTCCCAAGGGCTCTGATCCGTTTTTCTCCCATATAGTCTCTCCCAGAGTAATTCAGTCTCTGAATTAAATCCACTCGTGGATTTTCTTCTTATGCATATTCTGATACCCACCAAGCCCATATTGACAACTGTGGTGTGTAGCCTTGTGCTCCACAGTCTCATGTCAGATTGCCTTTTGGACATACCCACCTTGATGTCTCCTCAGGTAACTCAACCTCAACCTGCACGAAACTGAACTCTGTCATCTTCCCCATGTAATGAATTTGAGGTACTCAGGGGACATGCTTGTATATTGTTGCTTTTGTATTAACGCCATCATGACCAACCTGGTCTTATGAGTCAGAAATCCAGAAATTATCCTATATTCTTACTTCTCCATCACTCCCACTTCAGAGAGGTCATCACCGTGCATGTCAGTAACACCTAACTATATTTAAAAACTTTCCCTTCTTTTCCAGTTTGCTCTTCATTTGGCTCCTAAACTGTTTCATTAGACTCCAGGCTGGTTTCTGGTATCCTGCCTTGCTTCTTTAATGCCATTCCCACACTGTTTCCCTAGTGACCCACAGATTAGAGACTATGATAGTCTCTACTTAAATACTTGAATGACCTTTCCATAAGGATAAGCCCTGAATCCTTAATGTGGATTATAATGTACAATATAGTTCATACTTTCCTCTTTAGAATCACCTTGCTTCTCTCTCTGGATGCATTTCATTCTCTGAACAACTAAATAATTGACTTGCTTTTCCCCCAGTTCCCTCTTCTTTGTCTTGCTTGAAGCCTGAACACCTGTTCTTCCCCAACCTTTATTTTTCTGGATGGCTATGAAAATTCCTCCCCATCTTCCAGGACTCAGCTCAGATGTTATTTCTTTTGTGCAAGATGTTAATTCAATACTCTTTGGTTCTTTTGCACTTTATACTTTTTTTGCTCGTTTTTTAAATTATCAAGTTACGATGTATTGTATTCTATTTGTATTTGTTTACATGCTTTCCTTCCCCTTCTAGATTCTTATCTTTTAAGGATAAGGACTATGGTTTATTTTGGAGGAACTATGAGCCTAACAGTTGTTAGCAAAGAATAGATATTCTAAAAATACTTTGAATCATTGTATACATTTGTAACTCTTGCATGTATTTAAATGACTGTAGGAATTAAGCAGAACTTAAAAATGATAGTGGCCCTAGAACGTGGCTTCTGTTGGTTTACTTTACCACAAGGTTGAAAATTGATCTCTTATTGAAGTCATTATGACTTTCACTCAAATTAGCTAATAACCTTTAAGAAAGAAAAAAGAAAAAGCACCTTAGAATTAAACTTCACTTCTCAGAAAAAAGATTTCCAGTAGATGGCATTATAAGACTATTTTTCTTGCCATTCCTTTTGCTGATAGAATTAAAATTTTATTCTTTCTGACTGCCATGGTTTGGAAAAAGAAGACTATACTGTATGAAATCATCTTATGGACAGATTTAGCTGCAAGAAGAGCCCACTTAACACATCTCCAGGGCTTCTGGGGTCTGTTATTTTCCCCAGCTAGCTAGTCAAGCCACTGCAGTGACCTCTTTTTCTCCCTTTCTCATTCTTTGATTCTTTAAAAAAAAAAAACCAACACAAAACCTATTATATACAGGCACTAGGCTAGCATCTGATGATACATTGGTAAAACAACACAGATGTGGATTTATTTCATGTTGAGGTTTCCTTCAATTTCACAAATACCCTGAGTATTAGAATAGGTGAAGAGAGTTGTATACTTTAGAGGCTAGAAGCTGGGGCCTGGAGTGACCTCTAATTCACCAACTACCTGTTACCTTGGCCAAGGTACCTGGTCACTTTGTCTTAGTTTCTTCCACTGTAAAATAGGGATAGTAGTTGAACGGATCTCCTAGGGATGTTGCGATGAATACATGAGCCAAAATATGTGAAGCAGTAGAACAGTGCTAAGCTCAATAAATATTAGTTACTATTTTTATTCCTGTTTCTGTGATTGTTTTTGCTCAAGAGCCAGATAGGCAGCCTGAGTTGTATATAATTCAATAACTTAAGAATCTATAACTGATAAATTGTCAACCTGCCATGCCTGATCTGCCTAAAGAGCTGAAAATTCTGAAATATTTAAAAACCTTAGAAAAAAAGAGTTTCTGATTATAGTTCTATTAATTCTTAATAGGTGATCTATTTGTTTTTAATGGGTTCTTAGGTTTGTATTGCTGCTATTATTACCATTAATTAAGCACCAGGCTGAGCTGGCTGGGTTCTTAACATTAAAATCCAGCAGGTTTGGTCCAGCTTCATATGAAGTGTTTCAGCTGCTTAGATGAAGGTGAAACTTTCTCATCTGGTTCACGGCCTTCTGGGTCAGGTAGAAAACATGGGTGCAGCACAAGCCTGCAGGAAGGCATCACAGACTGAACCTCTCTTCTTCTAATTGCAGATTCCACTGTGTAAAGTAATTAGATTCAACATAGACTACACGATTCATTTCATTGAAGAGATGATGCCTGAGGTAAGGGAGAAGATTATTTAACAGTTTGATGTAGTTTGCTGTTTTGTTTATTCCACACTTATCATTTTAAAGCATTGAACTTGGCCAGCTCTGGCCTTTTGCCATCGGAATACCTCTAAAACATTGTGTTCACAGGTTTGAAAGGGTTAGTGAGGTGTAGCGCTAATGCAAAGGTTAAAATTTGGCTAATTTTTCAACTATTGACCTGTCTTTGAACCCTTCTCTCCTTGTGTTATGTCTGCTGATAGTAACTTTACATGTTTCTAGTGTGTTTTGCATAGGGGACAGATTTCGGTTGCTGGTCATTATCTGAGAGGAAATTAGAATAGGAAAACAGAATCTGATAGCTGTTGAAACACTCTTTTTTTTTTTTTTTTTTGAAACAGTCTTATGCATCATCTTTCATGGCAAGATCAATGCCTGGCTCATTTTTCTTCCCATATATTTACATATTTTTCTTAATTGTTTTTCATTGCTGATGCTCAGCAACAGATTTATCTAAATATATGCTAGAGATTTTGAATTCCTAAGCAAGATTAATGTGGATCTCAGAATGATTCATTGCCTGATCTTGAATTTAGTGGTGTCAACAAATCACACTAAGAAATAACAACTAGACAGCAAACAAGCTTGTGCACTTAACATTGTGTTGGCGTTGGGGTCGATTTCCTGAGCCCCTGGCTCTTCTTGCAAACCTTGTTTAACAGTGCAGCTCTGTCATGGGTAGTGGAGCGCCGAGGGGGAATTGATGGGCATGACATGCATGCTTAGTTTGCACCTATTTCATCTGAGCAAGTCCTGTTAATTCTACCTGCCTTTCAAAAAGAATTAAAGAGAAGGGACTGCACTTTCATTCTCCAGCTTAGAAGGGTTTTTCTGCTTCCTTTTGATTTTTAAGGTCAGAAACCTTCATTTGCTATTGTAAAACTTTATTACTTCTGGTGTGATCTCACGCAGGGTGATATATGAACCCTGAGCAAAACAAGTAGAGGAAGAATTATGAGACAAGTCTCACTTGCAAATATATCATCTGTTAAGCATGTTTACAGGAAAAATTTGGTACAATTTTGTAGTTTTTCTTAGAACTTTATTTGCCTTCATTAAGAATTTAAACTTTTTTGGGGAAGCAGATATGGCTCAAGCAGTTGAGTGCCTGCTTTCCACATAGGAGGTCCCAGGTTTGGTCCCCAGTGCCACCTAAAAACAAATAAACAAAACAACAAGCAAACAAACAAAAAAAACCAGCTCAGGGTTGCCGATGTAGCTCAGTGGTTGAGCACCGGCTTCCCATGTGAGGTCTGGGGTTCATTCCCTGATCCCAGTACTATTTAAAAAAAAAAAGAATTTAAACTTTTTGGTATAAAAGACCTCTATTTTATGGTAATTCTCTGTAACTGTGATTCTAGGTATGCTTGGTTGGGGTGGGGTAAGGGGCTTGGGGCTCAGGTGGATTTGGGAGAGGCCTATCAAAGCCTGCAGGTGTGTGTATAAGGTGAATTAACAGAAAGTCCTTAGGAGATTCTGATATATTTTTAAATTGTGTTATTTAAGAAAATGGCATAAATAAGATTTTTCTTTTTAAATTTCACATCATTTGTACATTGATTGGGCATGGCCAAGTTGACATTTTTATAGGAATCGTGGTGGCATTACTGCTTAGATTAAATCACTTGGTTCCGTAAGGGATAGAGTTTGGGAGAGCTGTTCATTTCTGCCTGAAATCAGTGAGCTGTTGTAAGATAGTGGCCAAACTTTTCAGGTAATTTTATAGTTTTAGTGTATTTTTAACAGACACTTTTTAAGACACTTCACTAGAACAAGTTGAACCTTCACTTATTGTACATATGCAGTACTACGGTAATTGGATTTTGGTTTATTTTTCAGAATTTTTGTGTGAAAGGACTTGAACTCTTTTCATTGTTCCTATTCAGAGATATTTTGGAATTGTATGACTGGAATCTAAAAGGTAAATAACAGGATTTAAAGAAAAGAGTAATGCTTGTAGGAAGAAGTTGTGGTATATGTAAAAAGTTTAAAAAAGGGGAGGGGCATAGTTGAAATATCTTTTATTTTTGAAATGCTTAGGAAAAAGTGTGTTACTATAATTTATTAAAACAGAGAACCTAGGCTAGCCATTAAAACACACATACACACACACTGTGAACTAGATAGATTAAAAAACTTTGATACCTGTCTCTTGGATAATAGTTTACTGTTTGGAAGTGTCTGTATTGCAGCAAATATTTAATTTTTTAAAGCAGTGTATTGGCGAATGACTTTTCAAACCAAGTTTCTGTTAATAATTATGATTTTTTTCAGTGTATCCATTAAAATGGGAAGGAATTAAAACACAAGCCTATTATTTTATGTAAAAATTCAATTATATTAGAAATCCTTTATATATATATATTTTACATAATTCTACTGGATATGTTTGCTCCTTAAGGCTTTGATTCTCCTCTTGACTTGCAGTCGTCTCCCCACTGTTATCTTCATTGGATGCTTGTGGTAGTTACCACATGATTGATTTAGCTATTGAGGAAAAGAGAGGCTGGGTATTTTTTATATCCCTACTTCTGGTGTTACTTGTACTTACCATAAATCTTAGGTATTAAGTTGCAGTGTTTGTTTTCTATGCTGTTTTTTTATTTTTTTAATTTCCTTTTCATTTGTTTACTTTAGGTCCTTTGTTTGAAGACAGTCCCCCTTGCTGTCCAAGATTTCATTTCATGCCACGCTTTGTAAGATTTCTTCCAGGTAAATCTTCGGGTTGTCAGTAACCTGGTGAGATAGTGCATCTGAAAACAAGCCTGCATTTGCCTTTCAATCTTTAGGGATAACTTCCCTACCTCAGACACTGTTAATGATCTGTTTTTCAGGTTGGGCGTGGATAGGTAGTTACCATACTGATTTGTACATCTGCATAATTTTTGGTAGCCTCAAATTAGATGAGTAATGGGAGAATTGATTTACAAATTTTGAAAATCTACATGATAAAATATCATACAAGTGTTAAAATTAACATGGAAAAATGCATATGGCTAGTTGAAAAACAATTGGTATATAATTGTACATGCAGTATGATTTTAATTATGCTTTAAAATTAATACTATAATGGTTGTATTAGAGTGCTGGGATTATAGGTGATATTTCCCTTATTTTTTGACATGTGCTTTTATTCATTTTATAATGCAAAAAGATAGGTAATGATTTATTCTCCTGTATTATAAGTAGATATATTATTTCAAGAGTTTACTTGTGAGATATGGCATTATATTTAATGTTTTTAAAAATAGTTGGGTTTTAATGAAATCCCTTAGATTCCTTTTTAAGTTTGTAAAATCTTCTTTGAGGCTCATATACCATATTCTCACTCCTTTGTGCTTTACAGTTTCATGGTCAGTTTTAACAAGTGTTGTCAAACCTGGGTTATAGTTTCCTCTCTCAATAAAGTTCTATTACCAACCTAATGAACTTCATTCACCATTCTACCCTGAGCCTTACAATTGCTTGGGTTTTTCTACTATCATGATTGTCACATCTTGGCCATCTAATCCCATGGTAAAACCAAAGACCATGTTACTACCCCAAATGAATTCACCCCTAGACTCTCACTCCAGTATTTCACTTTCCACTGACATCCTTCTACACTTCAGCCCTCTCATACCCTTATTCCCTTTGCTTCTGCTTCAGACTTTTCCTTTTCCCGCTGTACAGATACCTTTCTTTGCTTTCTCACTTAAGTCCTGTCCTCTGACTTCTATCTTGCTCTAGCTGCCTTAGCCCCTTATCTTTTCCATTACCTTCCATGTAAATGTCATCAGTCCAGCCATTTGCTCTTTTTCTTTTATATCTTGGCCACTCAGTGATACTGCAGAAAAATTATAGCTGCTGCTATCAATCTTTGGTCAGCTGGGTAATTTTTCTGCATGTAGCTACGCCTTCTTCCCATTTCATATGTTAGTAGTTTCAGAAATTCAGCCGTGTGTTTATGTTCTCCTCATCCTTCTTATCCTCCTGGGAGTCGGAGGCCTTGCCTCCCTTGTGCCTGTGAACCCTCCTTTGAGCCTGTTGGACTCTGGCTTCCTCAAGTGCTCTCCTTCCAGCCACAGCCAGGCTTTGCATCACCCCACCCAGGCACTGCCTCTACCCCATCCCCACCCTGTTACAGTGGCAGAAATCAGGGTTGGTCTCTAAAGACCAAACCCTGTGGACATGCTTCAATTTTAGTTTTATCCTTAATGTGGTATCTGGACTGAACTACTGATCATGTCTTTCTCCTGGGCTCTTCTTACTTTTCCTCCCTAGCTCCCCAATTCATCCTTTTTGGCTTTTGTTTCTTTTTTTTCTTTCTCTCTCTCTCTCTTTTTTTTTTATTTAAGGAGGTACCAGGAGTTGAACCCGGGATCTCGTACATGGGAAGCAGGCACTCATACCACTGAGTTACACCCGCTACTCAGCTTTTATTTCTTAAATGTAGATTTTCCTTAAGATTGTGTCCTTGACATTTCCTCAGTCCTAAACATTTAGTCACAATGGCTTAATTTTTTTTTTTTTTTTTTTTTAGTATAGTGTTATTAATATTTTTAGTTCTATAATTAAGGTTTATTTTGTTTGGAAAATGGATTCAACAGCTTTTCTCCTTTTTACATTGGCTTTATTTCATTGTGAAGCCCCCCTTTTTCCAAGTGAATGCATCTTTGATTTTATAATGAAGCTTTAGCAGTAAACTTATGAAAAAATGCTGCTAGAGTGAGTTTGTTGAAAAGCCTTTCCTTTTTGTATCTGCCGCTAGGCATTTTATTACCAGAGAGATCTCCAAGAAAAAGTGGATGGTTTTAAAGCCATCTTAAAGAAGAGTCTTGTGTTGACTATTTACTTTGTAGGTTTTCAGTGCTTACAAAATAGGGATGACATTTAGGTTGTCATAAAGAAAAAAATTTTAAAGCGAAAAGACTATAGGAGCTATTGGGAGAGGGGGATACTTAAGTCAAAATCCAACTCTGGTAGACAGTGGTTTAGGAACTGCCCCATTTAGGAGAGGCTATAAGATAAAGGAGGTCACTAAACACTGATAAGAAGACTGACTACCTAATTTGAGTACAAAGTTGCTCATGAGGGAGGAGTAAGTTCTACAGCAGCATAGAATCTAGAAATAATGATTAAAAAATATATATACACGTCAGGTTCAAAGTTGGTAAGGCTAGAGGAGAAACTGTAAATTCATGTTGAAATATGCTAAGAATTTTAAATGGCAACTAAAACTTTAAAAGATAGCTGTTGGTCACTGTGAAAAAAGTAAGACTCTCTGGGCAGATAACTGAGGTGAAAGGTTTATCAAGGAGGGGCCTGAGACTCTGCTCCATGTTTGGTATTGAGGTACAGTGATTATGGAGACAGAAGTGGGTATGTAAGGCAGAGTCCTGCCAGGGCCCATGGGAGCAAGGGCTGCCCCTCTCACACTGCATAAATATTTGTGGAATGACTTTCTGAAGCAGATGTATAGCACTTGCTCCCAGACTACCATGAATTTGCTAATGTTAATGAATTGGCTCTTTAGGTTTGCCTCTCTCGTTACGTTTATGTTGGGGATTTATGGAACTAGGTCACTGAAGGCTAGGAAGTAATTTTTATCTTGGCTAGGGTAAGTAGTGCATGATATAAATGAGAAATTAGAGTGGGCAAGCTAAGGTTAGCAGGAATTCTGCCAGCCCTGGGACTGGAACTGTGACAACGGCTCATTATTCGGGAAGAACTGGAGTTAGTGTTTCATGGGATGAATCTGGACAATCATTAATGAGCTGACAGACTTTATAAACTGTTTCTTAGAGACTCAAATCTCTCAGTTTATATAGCTTGATAATTTATATGGTGGGAGTCATTTGTTAGGGAATTTGTGTTAAGTATATGGCTGGTTAAAGGAGTATTTTGCAACTATATAATTATTCAATTTTAAGAAATACAAAAATCTCTCTGAATACTCACCAGGATGGCTAAATTGGAAAAAAAAAAAACAGAAAAATGCCAAGTGTTGGTAAGAATGTAGAGTAACCTGAACTCTCATACACCATTGGTGGGAGAGGCAATTTGTTACTCAGAAATTATACTCCCAGGGATTTATACGCAATAGAAAAACATACATGTGTTCATATGTACAAGTCTTTGGTGAACATAAGTATTCCATTTGAAAAAGCCAAAAACTGAAAATACCCAAATACCCATTAACAGTAGAAAGGTTAAATGCATTTTAATTTATTCATGCAATGTAATACTATACAGCAATGAGAATGTGCCAACTACAGGTAACTACAACAACAGGTACCTCAAAACACTGTTTTAAAAAAAAAAAAAAGACAGAAATGAGCATATTGTGTAATTCTAGCTATAAAAGTTCAAAAGTAGAAAAAACTAATACATGATTTTTCAAGTCAGAATACAGGTTGCACTTGAGGGTTTGGGAGTGATTGGAAGGGCCATCAGAGGGGGCTTCTGGGATGTTAGTAGTCTTGATCTGGGTGCCGAGTACATGGCCAGATTCACCAAGATGTATATTTATAATACGTACTTCTAAGTAGGTAATACTTCAATCCAAGGTTTACTTTTAAAAAATTAGAGATGATACTAAGGAACATTTAAAAACCACTTTCAATCCATTAGTAACCAAATAAATGAGTATTTAGATAAGGCACTATTTTGACCAATTAATTGAAGTCAACAAACAAGCATTTACTGAGTCCCTGCTTATGTGTCCAGTATTTTGGGAGCAACTGGTGATACAACAAGACAGACAGTTTACTCTTTAGCCTCTTGGACCTCATGGTTGAAAACTTAAAGAAGGAAGGACCCAAAATGTTGAGAAAAGCAATCATGCATTTTTCATGGTGGTATAAATTGATGCAACTCTTTGACAAGAAGTTTGGCATAAAAACATACACAGATAAAAATGAAAATATATATCAAAATGTATGTTTTTTTTTAATTCTCCATTTCTAAAAAAAGCTTTAATGAATTTATATTGTAAAAAAAAAAAACACCATAATTTGCCACCCAATACCATCATGCATTTCATACATTAGGTATTTTTCTTTATTCTTCAGGTTTTTAAAATACATATATTTTCAAAGGGAAGTCTGATGAAAAAGTAAATCAAAAGATTTTTTCTAGGGGAAGCGGCTGTGGCTCAATCAGTAGGGCTCCCGTTTACCATAATGGAGGCCCCAGGTTCGGTTCCCGGGGCGTTCTGGTGAAGGCAAGCCCGCCCGCACCGTGGTTAGCTGACCCAGCGAGCACAAGCAGCAAGGGGGGGATAAATGAATAAATAAATAAAATCTTAAAAAAAAAAAAGAT